>RYFJ01003159.1:0-85254 GCA_003991445.1 Oryza meyeriana var. granulata
TAGAAGAGAGACAGGCGATTGCAAAATCAGTCTCGAATTGGAGAATCTGGGATCGAGTGTTAAGTTTAATGCAGTTTAGACTGAGATCTAGGGCACTTTTCCTAAGCACACACAAAGAACCAGAATTTTGGAAATAGGTTTTACGAAAAATAGTTTTTAACGCCTGTAAACCGGTAGTGAACTCTGTCAACCACTCAGGTACGGATCGATACATACAATGTTTGTCCTTCGGTTTTATCCCAATTGTTCTCTCACTATCTCTCAACCCTTTGTCGATAAATCTTCCTCCCCGGATCCTTTGATATTGCATGGGTGGAGTTGGTAGCCGTTTGCCTAGGTATCTCCTCTAATAATTATTTGAACGGAACATCTTCCTATTGCTGATACCCCGTAAATAACCGTCGATGGATCCGAGGAATATTTGTTACCCCCACCTGTTCTGTGAAACCCAAATTTCCGGTAACTTTTCTGCGCATAAGCATGATTTGCTCTATTTCGGGGGAGTAAAAGGCCCCCATTGGCTCTTGGCAATCGATCCATCCACTGCCTTCTTGATAAATTTAGGAGCATGTTCACCAATTATCCTGATTGATTGTGATAGTGCGTGATGCACTTTCATTACCATCTCTGCAAGGTTTTGTGGATTTTCAAGTGATTGCACAGGCCGATTCTCCGACTTAGAACTGTTTCGGAAATTGAAGATTTTTGAATCGGCCTTGTCGCGTCATACCAAAAGATTCCAAAGCAGATTTTTCTGAAAATTGCTATATTCTGCTCGACTTGCTTCTCTGCTCATCAGTAAGTCTCCATTTTGACAGGATACGTTGTCTCGTTTTTGATTCCTTTCCGCCAGTTGAAATTCGGGCCCACGGCGTGACAAAAAACGTGTTACACCGAAAATCACCGCAGCGTTAGACGAGCTGATGATATGGTCGGCCACTAGACACACCGAAGGCCTGGAATTGTTAACTCCAGTGCAGGTCCTAATTCGAGGTCGTAGCGTGCCAGTCAATTTGACCCTGCATTGACGAGGAGGGAAATATTAGACGGTAGCCAATCGGGAAAAGCGAATTGATCATCTCATCCGGCCGATGCCGAATGGGCTAGGGCCTTATACACGACTAGAACGATGATGATATAGTAAATAAATAAAACCAATATGGCTAAGAAACATAAGCATGTAAATAAATAAACTACTGACTCTAATAACATGCGTATCGGCTGAAAAGCGATACGTTGTAGCATGCCAAAAAGTATGAACAAATCAGCCGGCTTTAATAAAATAAAAGATACTATCAGCTAGCACTCCAATAGAACATTTGCCATGAACACCCATGGCAATAAAAAGAAAGTCATCATATCAATCTAGTAGTGTCAGAATTGAACTTGATGCGCATAAGTTAAGCACGATAAAGAATCTCGGTAAGCCGATAATCTAAGCGATCGTGATGTATATATGATATCAATACGGCCTTATACATTCCATGAAACCACTTACATAAAATCTAATCAACCTAGCAGAAATAATATCGTTAGCAGCTTAGATAGCGGACCTAACCAATGCAGCCAACACCTGAATGAAAAATTACACCCAAGTAAGCTGATAATCTATGCAAGATGAATGTGATATATCTATTCGGTTTAAGAGAAATCAGACTTAACTGATGCAGCCGTAACAGAATAAATATATCGTTAAGCTGATACGTAGATCGACTAGATATCGGACCTAACCGAGGGGAAGTCTAGCCAATACGATAGCGGGTAACGAAACTACCCTCTCGCAGGAGGTCGAACTTACCATGCAGCCCGGCTCGAGAAGGCAAGGAACCCGTGAAAAGGGTGCGATGTCGAATTTTATTGATCTTTGATGATTTACAAGTACCCAGACATACGTATTTATACCCCATTATATATGTCCTGATCAGATACGAAAACATGAGTTTCCAACTAATAAAAGAAATAAAAGCCCTGACGGACACCAAATCAGTTTCTAAAAATTATCTCTGCCCTAATTACAATAAGATATGACTGCACTGTGTGGTCTCACAATTCCCTCCTTGAATTAGCTTCTTCTGATTAATCATCCTCAGCTGGAGAGTTTTCCTTACCGAATGATAAAGAATCATGCCAAATTTGGCAAGTTAACACCTCCAATAGAGAATGCATCATTTTTCACAAGCTGAATACTAGTGTAAGCCAATTCCCAATGGACTCACCATTATCTAGCTCATAAAGTTTATTAGTCTGAACCCTCAGAGAGTGCATCATTAAGAGATCTAAGTGCAGTATAAAAGATCCTATCAGTCCACACTCAGGAGTTTGAATGATGTTAGAAGCCTAATAGAGAAACGTATTATTGACGTAATATCTTGCAATTAGGTTACAAAACGCCTTGCTATTCTGATAACCAATTGTTGAATTTAAGTGATCCTCACAAGCTCTAATCAGAACTCATCATCAAAATCTCCTATCATCTAATCCGCAGCTAATCTCTAAGCATATCAATATAATCATCATCTATCCGTTTGGACTCCTCAATAACCTCACACCATCACAATTCCCATGATCACAAAAGCTACTCTCTCCATGTAAAGTTCCATCTCCTATACCCTTTGTAAAACCACATCACATATACAATCACGTATTCGCTTCACTTTCCAAAAGAAGTTAACCCACTTTTTTACAGGACATTTATCATTGCTACCATACTGCTGAATTCCTAAATGCAAAAGATATTAAACTGTTTCACCTGTGCAATTATTGCCTTCTTGCCTACATGCAATTTTCACGTTATTCAATCCATTTTAATATAGATACCACTTTTAGTATTGTAAATAAGGTTTTATACCTAGCATCATCATCGATCCATGATTTATTCATCAAGACCAAAATGTGGGAAACAAGCTACTCCAAAGTGAACTAAGAATAAATAAAAGATCACAACACATCAATTTAACACATCGCAAGATAGGACACTCTAACAATGAAAATACTAATTTTCTAACTAAAATGGAATGATCAAAACATCCACAGAGAAAGAACAGCTTATCACCGGTCCTCCTGTCTCTAATCCACGAACGATTGAAACCTCCCACATTCCTTCCTGGAGCTCCAGCTACGGATAGCACAGCTCTGCCACAGGGAAATAGGTGCAACGAGAGATCTGCTAGGTTTTAAGCATGAACTTTCTCCTATGTGCCTGAGACGAAGAAATCAACAATAAAGATTACCATATCTGTATAATATGATGCAGGCTGCAGGTGACCTGTGGGCTGTGCGGCAAACAAAAAACCCCATCCCAAACAATACCAGACAAGAGATGCGGCCGCACGCTGAATGATGGCGCCAGAGCGTTACTAGTGTGCTGTCTTGAACTAGACGTGTGACCTCGTCCCGGGATGCTGGCCAGGAGGGAATGTATGACATCGCACAATACGGCCTCCGACGCTGGCACTACTGCAGCAGCCAGTCGGGTGCAGGAGAGGGCCAGGAGGGCGCTGCGCCGGGGGAGAGGAGGGAAGCGGCCTCCGCCGGCGGCAGCAGTTGCGGGTCGGGAGAGGGAGCCAGGATGCGCGCGGAGGGGAGCCAGGGAGGGCGCTGCGTGCGGTGTGGGCGCAAATTTGCAGCGTTGGTGGCGGTTTGGCGCGGCGAGGAAAAAATTTGTGGGAGAGATAAGCGAATGTCAGGAGGTCGGCGCGGCGAATTGGACCGCGCGCGGAGGGAAGAAGCTGTAGGAGTTACTATGGGCCACGCTGTGCGTAAACATATATGCACTCCTAGTAGATGTTAATATTGGGCTTTACCGGCGACCGACGGTTCAACGGCAAACTTAAAATAAAAGTATCGACCGATCTGTTGTCCGAAAAACTAGATGTATCGACAGATAGTTTTGGTTACAAAGCTTTACCGACCACCGTTCCATCGGTAATTACATATTTTAACGACACACATCCGACGCTACTTTGCGGTTGTGGTCTGGTACCATATGTTAATGGTACCATATTGTTGGTTTTCTTCCTTTTTGGGAATGCAGAAATATTTCTGTTCTCACTTGATTTATCACAGGGGAAATATGTGACAAGCGTAATCTCCGTGATAGGTTATATCGTGAGCTTGAAAGGAACTTAGCTATGAAAGTAGAAGATGGGGAAACCGCTGACACATTTCTTGTTAGTGGCAGAGGCACACTGCACCTGCACCATATTGATTTTGAAAACATGTAAGCATTTATTATCACCTTCAGTGAATTCAATACAACCTGTACTTCTGGCACTGTCATGAAAGCGTCACAATTGCTAACAGGCGGAGAGAAGGATATGAGTTTATGATTGGACCTCCAAGGTCATTAACAAGACAGTGGATGGAAAGCTGCTTGAGCCTTATGAGGTATGCCTTGTTTAATGCCAGAATTCACTTGTATATTTTGCAAATTTTTCAGCAAAGAATGTCTGTTGTAGCATTCCTATTGATTTTACTATCCTAGAACTCCTAATCACTCAATTTTCGTGTAACCAACTTGTTTTGCTACTGTGCTCCAGATAGCTGCCGTGGAGGTTCCAGAGGAATATATGGGATCAGTCGTCGAGCTTTTGGTAAAAGGCGTGGACAAATGGTTGACATGCAACCTAGTGGGTTCGTACCACACTAATTCATTAATCAGTTCATGAGTTATGTTGGAACGTTTTGATACTATTTTTTACAAAAAAAAGTCTAAATTTTCTATTAAATTTAATGAAGCAACCCAAGAAACACCATATTGAAGTAGTTTAAAAGTTTACGCATCTAGTCTCAGTCTCACATTACTATGAGAACTGCATGGTTTTCCTCGACATTTTGTACAAGAGTACAAGACTATTATGTCTCAGAGTAACTTCGAGTTCTGACCCTCTTATCAAATAAATGCAAGAACAATTTTTGGAATGGTTTATGCATATTAAGATGGCAGTTGAGATTGAATTATCGGATGGTTTATCCTTATTTTTGAAGCAACTATCTTACTCTAGGAAGAAATCATGCAGGAATGGATGTAATGAATACAATATGGATTTGGAAAAAAAAATCTGTTATATAATGTTTATTCCTGACATAGAGTTGTTGCCTTGCCATAACAAGAGTAATTTCAAATGACAGGCCAGAGGGAACAACATTACTAAAATACAAGATTCCTACTAGAGGCTCATTGGACTCAGGAATGCAGTTTTAACAGCATCTAGGGGCACAGCAGTACTGTAACGCCCCGGTTTCCGGGCTATTAAAAATTACTTTCGTAAACCGTAATTTTAAAAAAATTTAGATCTTGTGTGTGTACTTAAGAACTAAGTGCCATAGATCTCAGTCTAAACCCCTTTGAAACCCTAAATCCTCGGTCCCAAACTCTCTCCAAATTCCGAGACTCAAATTTTTGCAATTCGACTCTCTCTCAAAAATTCCTCGGAAAAAAATTCAACACCGAATACCTCTCAAAGTTCTCTATCAAATACTCGGTCTCGAACTTTGCAGTTCGGAGCACTCCATTAAAATACTCGTATTTCATACCTCCTGAAAATTCTCTGTATATGGGTTCGAATTTTGCAATTCGAGCCATCCAATAAAACTCTTCGAAAGTCGCCCTTGAACCCTTTCAGCAAAATCTCCTCATTTTGTTCCTCTCGGAGACTTGAATTCCATCGAGAACTCTCTTCCCAAAATTTACCTCAAATCCCAATAATTAAATTTGAATCCTAATCTCCCTTCGAGATCTTTTTCCTATAATTCTTCCCTCAGAAGTTTCCCAAAAGTCCTAGAAGTCTAAATCTCAAATCCGAAATTAAATCTCCGATTCATCCCTCCAAACCCCTTTCAAATATGTATACATGTATATATACATATATACATCAGAGTCCCTCTTGAGATCCACTTATTTCATTCCTGAAAATACCAAAAAAGATCAAACACCAAAAATTCAAATTAAATACCCTTTTCAATCCTCCAAAATCCCCCATCAAATTTTCCATATATATATATATATATATATATATATATATATATCCCAAAAAGTCCTCTCCTTAAATCTCAGGAATTTATGTGGATCCCAAAAATCAAATTTTGGATTAAAATCCCCATTAGAAATCTCCAAGAATCCTCCAAATTATCCTTTTATAATCCCTGGAAAAATTCCCAATCGCTCCTATTCACTCGGGCCGACCCCTCCTCTCTCCTCGGCCCAAAGCCGCCCGGCCTCCTCTCTTTCTTCTTTTCTCCTCCCCGCCGGCCCACTCGGCCTCTGCCGCGGCCCAGCCAACTCCCTCCCGTGCCGACATCCGGGCCCCGCGAGCGCAATGCGCGACACGCGCCCCCGGCCTCGGGCCCCGCCCGTCAGCCTCTTCCCCAGCCGAGCCACGCGCGCACACGCCGACGCGATCAAGCGGCCCCATCTGTCGGCCCTCCGACCGAGCGCAGCAGGCGCCGAACCGCGGGCCCCCCTTGTCAGACCCGTCCGCTACCTCCGCTCTCTCTCTTTTCTCTCTCATCTCTCGAATCTTCTCAGTCTCTCCCGAGCTCTCTCTCTCTGCTCTCTCTCGGTCCTGCGCCGAACCGACCTGCCGCGCGGCGCGCCATCATCGCCTCGAGCCCCGCGGTCGTCTCCTCGCTGCTCTCGGTCTCCTCTCTTCTCTCTCTCTCGAGCTCTCTCGTTTTCCCCCTCAGCCGGCCGCCCCGCGCCCATACCCGTGTCTCCCGGCAAGCTCCAAGTCAGAGATACAACGTTCCCCGTTCCGTCTCCTCCCTGTCCCCTCTGTCCTCTCCCTCTCTCTCTCGCGGCATCACGAGAAAGCTCCGTGACGCCGGCCACAGAGGTGCGGCAGCGCCGCGTCCCGCCGTCCCGAGCCCCGCGCCCTGACCAGCCATATCCGAGAACTCCACCGTCTCTCTCTCCCTTGTCGCCTAGCGCCGCGCCTATAAATTCCCTACTCCGCCGCGCCATTGCCCCCCCCCCCCCCCCCCCCCCCCAAAGCTCGAGCCTTCTCTCTCCGCCACCATTGACGCAACTCTGACCCGCCTCAATCCCGTCGCTCCCGAGCACAATCGACCAATCCGCCGCCGCCGTTGTGTTCCCCGGCGTGCAGCGACCTCCTCCCATCGCTCGCCGGCGCCTAATTGACGCCGAGCGAGAAATCCCCAAATCCACCGCCGCGAGCACCATTGCCGCCGTTTCGGGATATCGCGGTTATGCAAGGTAAAGGTCAATGTCTTCCTCTATTCTCTGCCTCCCTCGAGCCGCATCCAGGCTCACCCATCCCAACCCCCTTCGCTGCTCCCTGGGTCGCCGGCGACGACCGCCTCTCGCCGCCGCCCATCCTTTCTCTCTCGCCGCTGCCTTCTGGATGCCGCCGCCCGCCGCCGTCGGCCATCCCCCGAGTAATCCGAACCGACCAACACCTTCCCCGTCGCCCCTTCGTCCCGTTCCCATGGTCTGCTCCTCCTCTCGCCGCCGGCCGCCGCCTCCTCTCCGGCCGCCGTGCGCCGTCGATCATCCCTGTCGGCCGCCTCCTGTTTCCCGTCCGGCACACCTCATCCCTCTTCCTCAGTCTCTGACGAGTGGGCCTCTCAGTTAAATCCCCCAAGCCACCGACCTGTGGGCCCCTCGGTTAATTGTATGACATGTGGACCCATATAATCAGTGCACAGTACTACCCCTCATCACACTGACAATGGACCCCACACAATTAAATACCCGAGTTAATCTTCATAAGTCACTTACAAGTGGGCCCCCATGTCACTCTCTCATTCTCCTTTGTACCACTGACAGTAGGCCCTGCTCTTTTATTTTTTCTGTGCCAATGACAGGTGGGCCCTAGTCTCCTGTTTCTCTCTCTTCCCCTGACAGGTGGACCAGCCCCACAGCCCTCTCCTGCCACAAAGGCCCCACCTGTCAGCCCTATTTCAAAATTAATTCCTTTTCCAATAATTCCAATGAATCAATTTCTTTCCCAAGAAAATCCCTAATCCTTCAAAAAAATCATATCTTCCAAACCGTAACTCCGATTGAGCCCGTTCAAGTCTCTAAATTTTTCTAAAAATGATATCTACCTCATGGCACTATTAGTTATTAATAATAGTATATTATTTTTAGGGTTTTATGTGTTTTTATCTCGTTTCGCGTATAGTCGACGCACCGGAAATTCATTGGACGTCGGATTTTCGTGAAGCTTGAAGACGAAGACTGAGGCAAGTCACTCCTTGACCATATTCTCTTAAATTTAAAATATTTTGTTTGCAAAATTACATGACTAGTGTGCACGATAAATTGATCGGCCTCGGTTAACGTGTCGAACCGACAGACCTGCCTGATGGTTGCATAAACCCTGTAGGTCTTTGGTACCCTGTCCTTGTCGCTCCACCCATGGTACCTTGGTGACCGTGCTCTCTGAGCATAGATACCGATGGTTCCACCTCCAGCACAATTGTTTGTCGATTTGGGAAAATAAGGTTTCCAAAGTGGTTTAAAAACCCGACATGCGATATCAGCAAGGTGTGAAACAAAATTTTATTTGCGGAAATCCACGGTGCAAAGTGATCACCTGTGTGGTGGCACTTCGTATTCGCATGTAAGGACCGATTCTTTGGGGAATTTCATCCGAGCATCTCACAGTACGACCACACGGGTGAAATGGGACGCCCCTGGCCAAGTAATTAGTAGACCCAGGGTTGGCTTGGTCGCCTTTGGACGTAGAGTCGCTGGGGTAGCAATATGAGATGCACCCGCGAGATCCTGAGTACGAAAAGTCTAGGACTTGCTCGGTACTTGGTCTAGGACTCGTCCAGTTGGCTTCAGGCAATCCTGGTGACACTTTGAAAAGGCCTTGTCGCGAACCTCTCCACCTAATCAGTGTGGGAGTAAGCTCGCATCGTGTGGGTAAAGCGTGCACCTTTTGCAAAGGTATACAAACTGTTCGAATAGCCGTGCCTACGGTTATGGGCAATGTGAGGTGATTTCTCTAGCGTAGATTTGTTTGCCAAGATTTTGCGAAAGTGATTTGTAGTATGGAACCATTACCAGAATCGGCCTTAGTGGCTAATGGATGACCTGTGTGGTCTCAACCGGGACTGTATGACTGGGATGTCGTATGGCATCATAGATATGGCTTCCTTAGTGGGAGTAGTTGGTGAATGAGATGAGAATATGGATGGCTTGGGAAGCCATCGAGATAAGTTATGAATGGCTCGAGGAACTGCTGAGATGAGATGAGATGAGACAAAATGATGTTCTGCATAGGCCTGAAGTGAAAGATGAGGTTACGTCCTGGAGTGGACGAAATTGAAAATAAATTAATAGATGAGTATACAGTGGAAGCTGCTTGGGAGCAGATCCACTAGACCGCTGTCGTAATCCGACAGGCGGTATGAGAATACTTAAAGATCAATTAAAATTAATTCGTCCGCTCGAGTTGTTGAAAAGCAATTCGCGGACAGGATCGAGGCGAGAGCCTCCTTCCAATCACAATGAGACAACACACACTTAGGTTTTCCGAAAATGGTTTCAAATGAAAAGATTTGTGAAATAAACTATGTATCTATCTTGGATAGCCTGCATGATTCACGTTTTTCGTGACTTGCTGAGTACGTAAGTACTTAATCCATTCCTTTTCTCCCCTCCTTCAGGAAGGGTGAAGTTGAAGTGAAGATTAGGGTTTCTTTCCTATCCTAAGCTGTTGCTTGTGGATTGGGTTCTCGCTACGCCGTCGTTCCGCTGCTGTCGTTCTGTCTGCAGGTTGCTGCTCAGGATTTGCCCGAAGTCGCAACTTATAAGGTATAATATATATATTTATTTATTTATTTAGCTATTTGCTGTGGTACATCTTCGTTGACCGTGGGTATCAGCTTGGTTTCCTGGGACTGGTACCGACATCGCGGTTCCGTGGGAGTTGGTTCACGCCAATCTCCTGCGGGGCGCTTCCTCTCCGGTGTCACCGTGGGTGGTACCGGGTGGGAGGCGCTACAAGTACTCAACACAATATTTGACAGCTATGGCCCATGGGCTGGAGATCTTAGTTCACGTGATCAAGGCTCCTTGGTACGCATTACTTTCAAGCAGTAAGGTTTTTTCTTCAGTTTTTCAACATCTAACTTGGACAAAATGATGCAGGTTGCATTTGAGGATGGAAGTACTACATCATATGCACTTCTTAATGCTCAAGAAAGAGGTATACTATTTGTGAGTCCTGGGCAGGATGTCTACAAAGGCCAAATAGTTGGTATCCATCAGCGACCAGGTGATCTAGCAATTAATGTGTGCAAGAAAAGGCTGCAACAAATGTCCGTTCCAACAAGGAAACTACAGGTTAATTTTCATCTACGTTCACTATTCAGTACAGCAATTATATTGTTTGCTAGAAAGATCTTTTTTATGAAGAAAAATTAGGCACTAGTAATTTTCTCTTATAAATAACTGTTCAACTAAACCATAGAGAGCTTGCCCAAACTTATATAATCCATGCCTTTCTAGAACCCTGTAGTTTCTTGCTCCGAAAAGTTTCCCTGTCTCAAGTAGGGGTTCCTGACAAGTAGGTTTGGTTGGAGGGATTGGGTTCCTCTAACGTACTGCCCTCTGACGTGGGTCACTGACATGTGGGCCTGCTGCTCATGTGGCCCACATATCAGTCACTCAAAGTCATAGAACAGTAAGTTAGAGGATGTGGTTGGAGCGGCTTCACTGCCTATTGACCTGACCGATGCAGTCAAAAATCACAAACAGGCTCTACTTTGCCTGAGTGAGTTGGAAGCATGCACGAACAGGTGCTAGCATAATTGCAACCCATGTATGCACAAGATCGTGGCAGCGCAGGGGTGGGGCCAGCTTTGGGCCAAGGCATGGGACAGCCCAGACTATAGCATATTTTGGCCCATATTGGGCTTAGCATGGTGAAATTTAATTTGAGCCCATAACTTTAAGGCCTAGGCCCTGGACCATAGCCCAGGTGAGCCTGGGATCTGGGTCCACCTCTGTAGTAGCATATGCCTGTGAAAACAGATAATCCAACAAACACTAATATTACCACTGCGATCACAGCCAGCAACCAGCATTTTCTTCATGCCTTCTGATTTGGGCTCTAGGAACCTGACTGTTGACATGCTTCTCCTTTCATCCCATTGGATAAGCTGTCTTCCTTCATCTCCGAATTCACAGAAATCCTTCTAGGCATTACTTCTAGCTGGCAATCCTCTTGCAGCTGTGACAATCATCCCGTGATCTGCCTGAGCAAAGCCTTGGAGGCAACATGGCAAGCAAGCAGAGAAGTCCTATGCCCCGTACTCCATAGCGTTATAATACCTATATCTTCCTGGGCCTTTCCACATCTATGTGCCTACCTAGCTGGCTAGCTGCCTCAGATCAGCTAATAAGACAAATGGAATCATGGCATCATCAAGCCCTTTCGACTTGAGCTACTTTCATTGTTTGGGGCATGCTCCGTCGAATTGTTACATTAAATTTCACATCAACCGTTAAAACTCACATCTTTTGAAAGGAAGACGGTTAATGTCCTTCCGTTTTGCTATCATGCAGTGGTTCTTGATGAAGCGTTAAGCTACAGTTTGGATGACTGCATAGAGTTTATTCAAGAAGATGAGCTAGTGGAGGTTACTCCTGCAAGCATCCGCATGTGCAAGAACCCGAAAATTTCGAAGAAAAACCGATGATTCGATGGAGGTTACTCCTCAAGCATCCTGCACTTTTGGAGCTGCTGGTTCGCAAGAGATGATATGACTGGTGTGATACCAGTCAGTCACCAGTGCTCTGTCTGCAGATTACAAACTCAGATATAGGATTACTCAATTTTGCAATGATAATAAGTTGCCAAATTATTATCTGGATTCCTCATTGGAGAGAAGCTTGGGTAGTCTTCTAGGCTGCTAGAGATGTCCAAATGGGCCGTGCCCCGTTGGGCCGGCCCGGGCACGGTGCTACAGTAACCGTGCCCGGCCCGGCCCGGCACGGTTGGCCGTGGGCCGTGCCGGCACGGCCCGAGTAGCCATGCCGTGCCTGGGCCGGCGGTGCGGCACGGCGGGCCGGCACGGCACGGCCCGTGGACTGTAGCGGCCCGGCGGGGCACGGCAAGGGGCACGGGGCGGGGGCGCGAGCACGGGGCACGGGGCGGGGGCGCGAGCACGGGGCACGGGCACGGTAAGGGGCGCGGGGCACGGGGCACGGGCCGGCACGGGGCTCGGCGCAGGCGGGGAGGCGGCGGACGGCGGCCTCGGGGGGCGGCGCGCAGGCGGGGAGGCGGCGGCGGAGGGCAGCGGCAGGCGGCGGAGGCCGGGGAGGTGCTCGCGGGAGGCGGCGGCGGAGGGGGCGGAGGAGGCCGAGGCGGCGGGAAGAGGCGGAGGAGCCGAGGAGGCCGGGAGGAGGCCGAGGCGGCGGCAGGCGGTGGAGGGGGCGGCGCGCAGGCGAGGAGGCGGCGGCGGAGGGCGGCGGCAGGAGGCGGAGGCCGGGGAGGCGCTCGCGGGAGGCGGCGGCGGAGGGGGCGGAGGAGGCCGAGGCGGCGGGGAGGTGGAGGAGCCGAGGAGGCCGACGCAGGCGGTGGCAGGCGGTGGAGGGGCGGCGCGCAGGCGGCGGCGGAGGGCGGCGGCAGGCGACGGAGGCGGGGAGGCGCTCACGGGAGGCGGCGGCGGAGGGGGTGGAGGAGGCCGAGGCGGCGGGAGGAGGCGGAGGAGCCGAGGAGGCCGGGAGGAGGCCGAGGCGGCGGCAGGCGTCGGCGGACCGGGCCGGCCCGGGCACGGTGGGCCGCCGACAGTGCCGTGCCGGCACGGCACGAGCCACGACCTCGGCGTGCCGTGCCTGGGCCAGGGGGGAGGCACGCGGGCCGGCACGGCACGGCCCGCTATAGGAACCGTGCCTACACGGGCCGTGCCGCATAGTGCCGTGCCACTATCGTGCTAGGGCCGGGCCGGGCCGGGCGGCCCGTTTGGCCACCTATATAGGCTGCAGATACATATTCTTTTACAGCGATATCAGCTGTTACATGTTTGTAGGACACGTAGTTACCATATACACATGATTCATGCAACTATACGACTCGCAATGATCATTAACCAATAAATGGAGTATATATATTCCTGTACTGAATCCTCGTGCTTACAATTGGACACTGTCAAAAAGAATCAATAAAGAATCCTCTTCTCTTCTGACTGCTAACCAACATACGAGCTCAGCTACAACAGAGCTCAGTTAAAACATGGCGAGAGCTAGCGGTTTCAGACGACGCCGCTCATCGAGTCACATCAGTAATTTAATTACAACAAGTAAGCATAAACTAATCCATTGCAGATAAACTAATCCATTGCAGCTGCTTGATTCCTGGTCAGCAACCTTGTCCCTGCTCCGGCAACAAGCATTGTGGTTGATCATAGTATGCACACGGTGGCTGGACCCTTCCCCCTTCAGAGCCGTCGGGATTTCCCAACAATTCGGCGATGATCTCCTGCATATGCATCACGTCCATGAAATCCCCGTACTCCGGCGAGATCGTGACACCGCCGACGAGGCCTTCCGGCAGCAGCTGCTCCAGATCAAGGAACTGCTGCGACGTCGCCAAGGGTTCTTGCCACGATGTGAAATATTGTTGGTTGCAGCTGAATTCTTGGTTGCTCTGCCCCGGCAGCGGCAACGGGAAGTATCCTTGCTGGTCGTAAGCGTATTCTTCTTGGTTGCTCTCCTGCTCCGGCACAATGTAGCACTGGTTTTGCTCGCTGTAAGCATATTCTTGGTTGCTCTGCTCCAACTCCGGCAAGATCAGTTGGTTGCTCTGCTCCGCTGCCGGCAAGAATTGTTGGTTGCTCTGCTCCGCCGCCGGCAAGAACTGTTGGTTGCTCTGCTCCAACGCCGGCAAGAACTGTTGATTGCTCTGGTCGGTGGAAGCGTATTCTTGATCTTGATTGCTCTGCTCCGACGCCGGCAAGAACTGTTCTTGATCTTGATTGCTCTGCTCCTTCGCCGGCAAGAACTGTTCTTGATCTTCATGGGTGTCAGCGTAGGGAGGCTGCTGGTCCGAGAGGTATCCTTGGTTAGTGGCGGCGGCGGCGGCGGAGGCGGAGGCGGAGGCGGTCTGGACGTCGACGACGTAGCCGTCAGGGACGCGCTTGCGGTTCTGGCCGTGGCCGGTGAAGGCGATGTGGCTGGCCCTGTAGGAGGCGGCGATGGCGGAGCCGGGCGGGGGCACGACGACGTACTCGTGCATCACCCACCCGGTGCTGCCGCTCCGGCGGTCGTCGCGGTGGAAGTTGAGGCTGAACTTCTCCCACCTGAACGTCTCGTCGCCGAGGACCGCCTTCCCCTTGGCCTCCGTCCTCTGCTTCACCCACCTGCCCCCGCCGGCGACGGAGCGCACCTGGCGGCCCTCGCCCTCCGCCGGCCCGATGAAGTAGGCGTCGTCCTCGTCGCCCCGGTTGTGGCGGTCGAGGAGCATCCACGGCGGCAGGCTCCTTGGGTCGTCCAGGAAGACGAGGCCGGAGAGGGGGAGCTCCCCGTCGCGGAGGTACGGGAGGAGGAATAACTGGACGAGAATCTCGTCGCTCGGCTCGAACTTGAACCCCGGAGAGAGCCCCTGCGAGTCCGCCGCCGCCATGGACGCGCGCGTTCTTGGTCGCTCGCGCGGCGCCCTAGGGTTTTTGGCAGAGAAAGGCAGGGGGTGAGTTGAGTTGTGCGCGCGCGGGAAGCGAAGGCGAGGTGGAGGCGGTGTCCGTGTCAATTTATGAGTAGGCTGGCGTGCTGCTCACCAGACGGGACTGCCAAGTCTTCTCCGTATTAAGGTTCGTGAGCGCTTGATATTTTTCAGACAAGGATTTTTAAGCAACTGGTTACTTTTCCTCACTCATTTCTGCACCGTTAATTATGCATTAAGTTTCGTGCAGTCCATAGACTAACATTTGTATAGCTTCTGTATTGTGTTTTATTTAAGTTCGTCTTAAATACCTCACACATCATCTCTGACATAGATCACGCCCACGAAATTTTGAATTAGTTGTACCGTGTATTACTGCACAGTACCGTGCACGATTATAAAAAGATGCACATTTTCATAAAAAAAATGTACACTTTTACATTTTTATGTGCACCTTTTTATAAACAAAACATGAACCGTTTAATAAAAAACAAAACTACACTTTTTCATTAAAAATATCCACATATAATATATACTTTTTAAAAAAACACATGTCAAACATTTCTAAATTTACATATTTGTAATTTTTGCACACAAAATATAAATATACATATTTCCAATAAAAACACAACTGCACATTTCTAAATTTAAAATAATCTCTACATAAGTGCACATTTCCATTGCGCAATAAAAAATATATTTGAAATGCACAAGAAATCACATATAATATATTCTTACAAGAAGATTTAATACATGGATACATTTGCTATGCACATTTAATATACTTATACATTTCATAAAAAAAGTATATGTGCACTCAACATTTAATATATTTACACATTTCAATTAAAAATATATTCATACACAAAATATATGCACATTTCAAAAAAGATATATTTATATATTTAGACTTCATCAAATTATGTTTGCACTTTTTTCTCTGTACACATAATAATGTTGCATTGAAACTTTATTTGTGAACAACATTGTGCATTGAACATTTAATTGTGAAAAATAATGTTGCATTTCCAAAGAAAATCATATGTGCACAGTTCCAAATATATATATATATATATATATATATATATATATGCACTATTCCAACAAAATCATTTTTGCACAATTCTGTCAAAAATATGTCTGCAAATTCCATTAAAAAAGATATGTGTGCACTTTTCTATCAAAACAAATGTCATGCACAAGTGCACATTTCCGTCAAAACAAATACAACTCCACATTTTCATTGTACATTAATTTTTAATAAAATATGCAAATCTCGATAAAGAAAGACATATGTGCACTTTCCCATAAAAAAATATATTGCACAAGTGCACATACCATTGCACATTTCCATTTAAAAATACATGTCCACATTTTTATTCACAAGGAAAATAAAACTGCACATTCCCTTAAAAATGATACATATGCACAATATTTTTTACATTGCAAACACATACACATTTATTCAAAAGAATTGCAGTGCATTCTTGAAAATGGCAGTACAAGAGATAAACATAATCTGCACATAAAAAATGCAATGCATTTTTAACAAATATGCAAATTTCATTAAACCTTCATTTTTGTTCCATTGATCACATATGCACATTTTCACGAAGAAAACATGTACACATTTCAAACAATTATTTCCATACAACATTATTTCTATATTGCACATCTTCTGCACAAAAGACTATACACATTTCTGAAAAAAATAAACATATAATGCTAAGCACGTGATGCACAAAAATTAGTAGTATATTTTTAACAAGAATATGCACATTTCTTGCAAAAACTAAATCTACACATTTGCCATATTTCAAAAAAAATATATCTATGCACATTTTCTGAACAAAATTATATCTGCACATTTTCCACAGACACAAAATTCTATCTGCAGATTTTCCATGCATGCATTTAAATACTTCTGCACAAAAAAGGTGAATCACTAAAGATATACACAATTTACATTTCAAGTTGAACTGCACATCGAAAAACAAAGCAACAATGAAAAATGCATCGAGACATGGTGCACTTCAGCAAACCTGCACCGTCGAGGGAGGTGCTCCCTGGCGTGGATGGAGGTGTGCAGTGCACCGTCAATGGAGATGTGCACCGGCGGCAGATGTGTCGGCGGAGGTGCACATCGGCGATGGAGGTGTGCACTGGGTGAAGCTGACAGAGAGGGTGACGGACACCACCGAGCCACGCTGTAGCCCTCAACCATCTATGTGGCCCCGCCTGATCTGCTACCTCCAAGGTCGACGCTGTCCAATCAGCCTCTCTTTTAAAAAGAAACAAAACATAACACAAACCCCGTGAGTCAAGATTTCTGTTTTTGTTTGGAATTCATTTGCGGTTTCACAATCCATAATTTCAAATAGAGATCCTAGATCCACTCAGTTCAAATTTAATTCGAATTACAAACTTTTTTAATATTGAATTTCTCTGGGTTCCACATGTTTGTAGGCCACGTAGATACCATATACACATTTATAATTCATGGTGTATATATATATATATATATATAAAATTCATAATACTATATATACGTCTTGAAATGATCTTGAGTAATGGAGCATACAACTGCAGTGCATGCTCGTACTTACATTCTTCCAATTGGACACCGCCAAAGAATAGGAAAATAATAGTGAATCTTTCACTCTTATGATTCACCTAAGAGTTACAAACAGAGAACGGCTACACTACACACTGATCACTTCAGCAAAGCAAAAAACATGGCGAGAGCTGTTTCAGATGACGCCGCTCGATCGTCATGTCAGGTCACAAATATCAGATATTAACAAGTAAACAGAAATTAACTCATGGACACTTTATTAATTATTGCCATCAAGCGTGTCAGATGGGCGTTTAGTGCTCGATCATAGACGGAAAGCGGCTCGTCCGACGAGCATCCGTAGCCACCGGCCTCTGCAACCTTGACTATGTCCTGCACTTCCCTCAACAAAAGCCCGACCACCCGCGGTAACTCCGTCGTGTCGGGCACCACCGGCGGCAGCGCATCGCCGTTCCCATCCGCAGCCGCCGGCGCCGGGGCGGCGGCCGCGTGCTCGCCGTTGGTGGGCACATCTTGATCTTTAACTGCATTTCCACATAGTCCCCTCGCATCAGCCGTCAAATACGCCTTCATCTTGTCCAAGAACGCGCTGTCCAACATCGGCACTGGCCCGTTGTAGTGCCGGACCGGTGGCCGCGCAGCCGGTGCGGCGGCATGCTCGCCGTTGTCGGAGATCACGGCACCACCGTTGACGTTGAGGCCAGAAGGCTGCGCCTGATCAAGAAACTGCTGCGGCGTCGCCAAAGGTTCTTGCCATGATGGGAGATCTCCATGGATGTGGTGCTGTTGCTCGTAGGCGTCGTCTTGTTGGTCGCAGCTGTATTTTTGGTTGCTCTGTCTCGGCAAGAAACAGTCTTGATTGCTCTGCTCTGCCGCCGGGAAGTTATCTTGATTGCTCTGCTCCACCGCCGGCAACAACTGTTGGTCTACTTGGTTAGAGCCGCCGTGTGACGCGCCGGAGTGCGGTGGCTCGCACAACATCGGCGATGGAGGAGGGGCGGCGGAGATGGTCTGGACGTCGTCGGCAATGTAGCCGTCGAGGCCATCCGGCAGCACCTGCTCCTGACCAAGAAACTGCTGCGACGTCGGCAGTTGTTCTTGCCACGACGTGAGATCTCCATGGAAGAGGTGCTGCTGCTCGTAGTAGGCGAAATCTTGGTTGCTCTGCCCCGGCAGCGGCAACCAGCAGCATCCTTGCTGCTGGTCGTAAGCGTATTCTTGTTGGTTGCTCTGCTGCTCCGTCAGAAAGTACCACTGGTTTTGCTCGCTGTAAGCAGGATATTCTTGGTTGCTCTGCTCCTCCTGCACATAGTATTCTTGATTGCTCTGCTCCACCGCCGGCAACAACTGTTGGTTTCCTTGCTCGTAAGCTTGGTTAGAGCCGTCGTACGACGCGGCGGAGTGTGATGGTTCGCACAACATTGGCGATGGTGGAGGGGCGACGGCGGCGACGTAGCCGTCAGGCACGCGCTTGCGGTTCTGGCCGTGGCCGGTGAAGGCGATGTGGCTGGCCCTGTGGGTGGAGACGATGGAAGAGCCGGGCGGGGGGACGACGGCGTACTCGTGCATCACCCACCCGGTGCTGCCGCTCCGCCGTTGATCGTCGGCGTGGAAGTTGAGGCTGAACTTCTCCCACCTGAACGTCTCATCGTCGAAGATTACCTTCCCCCTGTCCTCCGTTCTCTGCTTGATCCACTTGCCGCCGCTGGCGACGGAGCGGCTCACCTGCTGCCGGCCGCCCCGGCCGTCACCTGCTGCCGGTATGATGAAGTAGGCTTCGTCCTCCTCGCCCCGGTCGTGGCGGTCGAGCAGGGCCCACGGGGGCGCTGTCGTCGGGTCGTCCAAGAAGACGGCGCCGCAGATGGGGAGCTGCCGGTATCGCAGGTAAGGCAGGAGGTAGAACTGGAGAAGCTGTTCGACGGTCGGATCGAACTTGAACCCCGGAGTAAGCCCCTGCGCCACCGCCGCCGCCACCATTGATGTGTTCTCGATCGCGCGCTGCGCCTAGGTTTTGGCGGGAGAAGGAAGTTTTGCGCGGGAACGGTTACTTGGAGCAGAGCGGGATGTCGGTGGTGCCGATTTATGGGAGCGCGGAAGTGGGAAGTCCTAATCCGATTCAGAGGACGGTACGGAGTAGTAGTTAATTCGGATTAGCACAAGCGATTTATTACGTTTTTGCGCCTAAAAGTTTGTAAATTTTTAGTCTCTTAACAAGCGTGTATTGCTAAGTCTAAAATTATAGAGCTACGTAGTAATATGTAATTTTAGTTTAATTTAACTGTAATTTTCTTGTTACTAGTAATATATCTGTACATTGTAATATATCCATACTACTGAGAGTGGGCTAGGTATCACTAGAAATAGAGAAAATTCTTTATGTATCTATGAGTTTTTGCTGAATCTCTTTTGTGTTCCTCAATTTTGTCTCATTCTCTATATATCTCTGAGTTTTTATTTTGATCTCCTCTATGTCCATTTCGTTAGTTGACCGTGAGATAACTGTTAGTTTTTTTTTTCAAAATAACTGTATCGCCTTCTCTCGTACTTATATGCTAGTTTATCGAAGAAAACACATTTCTCAGCATGAAAATAATTCATTTATAAAAAACAAACAAGACATAATTATTTAACTACAAATTTAAAAACTAAAATTTAAATATTTTAAATAAATTTCAAATCAGATTTGATGAAATTTGTACAAATTTTCACCGAAATTTAAATGCAAATAAAAAATAATTTTGATTTTTCAATTTTTCGGTGAAACCTTTGTATGGAGTTCATCAAATTTTATAAATTTGTTTGAAAATTTAAATTGTTTTCAAATTTTGGGTCAAATAATTTTTTCATATATATATATATATATATATATATATATATATATATATATATATATATATGCATTGAGATTTATGTTTTCAATGTAGGTAGAATAAATACGAGAGAAATGTGGTATAGTCATTTTGGAAAAAAAAATAATGGTCAACTCACGATCAAGTAACAAAATGGGTATAAAAGAGATCAAAATAAAACCTTAGAGGCATATAGGAGATGAGGCAAAATTTAGGGGTAGAGAAGAGATGGAGCGAAAACTCAAGGGCGCTTAAAAAATTTTCTCCTAGAAATAGGCTGGTTGTGGATCAAGCCTAAAGCACACAATTTTTTTAACCAACCGCTATTCTTTTTTTTGTTTTTCTCCGAAGGAGGGCGGATGACTCCAATTTTATGTAGTAGATAGATATATGATTTTACTTTATTTTTATCTCAGATTGAAAATTTTTCATATAATTTTGTAAATGTTTATAAGTTATAATTTTGTTTCATGTATTTTGTAATTTTTTGTAGGTTAGAATAATGTATTGTTTAGATTTCTATCCAAAGAAGGGATCTTGATTAAATAACTAATGGGAGAGTGATGAGAACCATTGGATTATTATCAATGGAAGAAAAAAGTGACTGAAATTATTTCATGTGCCTGAAATTTAGACACTCTCGGTAATGGATTAAGTTGATGAGTGATAGCTACGTTAATTAAGCTAGTGGTTTTATTTGCGTCTCCTAGTCTACAATTAGGAGGTGGGGTGAATTGCATATGTGTCTCCAAGGTTTAATGCAATTGTCAATACTCACCCAATTTATCCCAACTATGCTCTCATGCGACGAAATTCGTCTTATAGTTGTAAAAATACTGCTGTTGTGCCATCAAAATACGTTAATATTATTGGATGAATAGACTCTGACTAATTTCAGGACAGAAATGCCCGTCACAGGAAAAAAATTTGTGTCATCATCGCCATAGTCGTCATCTTTGAGCAACGAGAAACCGTCAGCACATGATTTGGAACTGTCCTCATCCTTACAGGAGGAGACTAGGGCGGTGCGTGCACACGTGTAGAAAGAGAGAGATTATGTAAGATTAAAGTCAAAGCAGAGACATCTATACTATTTAAATCCTTGTGGTGACAGTGATTCTTTCTCCAAAGACTCAAATTTCTCTCGCGCTCCTCCGCTTCAGATCAAGCGGCTCAGATTAATCTCACTTTTCTCACACCCATCCTATTGATTTTGTTTCAATGTTAATGTCAAATAAAAATATCTATGAGTCACGCCTGGACCAAATAGTCATTGTTATTAGCGATCTTTGGAGGATGCTATCTTCTTGTTTTGATAAATTATTATATTGGAACTCCGTTGTTTTAAAAAAATTATGATTTAGAATTCTTGAATGCCATAAATGCCTAACAAAGTGTTTGTGCAACTAGCTGCATAGAAAATTGTATTTTGTCTGATGCTTACGTCTAAATTAATCCCCTGTAACGCCGACAAACTAGCCTCCTCCGGGGTACCAGGGCTACTTGGGCAAGGAGCAGCAGCTACCTTTACTACTACGTGCCATCGCATGATCACCACCACCACCACAAGGATGTCCGACACGCTTCTACAGTGTCGAACGTTGTCCAATGATTTTGATCCATTGGTTTTACAACTCTTAAAAGAATCCGGACATATGATTAAAGATGGCAGCGGGTCAGGTTCGAGGCGGGTCCGCGGATGCTGCACCTGCCTCCGAAACCCGCCAAAAAACCCGCACCCGACCCCGATTCGGGTGAAAATCCGCCCCCGCCCCCGAACCCGACGGGGACCCGAAACCCGATGAGGGACCTGAGACCCGAGTTTCAGCAGCACAGTAATATGACAGAATTAATATATTCACTGTATAGGTACATTCAACCATTCAAATAGCAACCTAAATACAAGATCAATCCTTCATGAAGTCCTTCTAGATTGATGCCAATCCAGACTGGAGTGGTGGATAAGGTTAATGCAATAGCTAGGATTACGATAGTGGGCCTTGAAACATGAGCTTTGTATATTTAGGGTCCTCGTGGGGAACCCGCGAGGCAAATACCAAACCCGCCCCTGCCTCACCACAGTTCGGGTCCCCGAACCCGCAGACCCGTGGAGGAAAAATAGACCCGCCCCCGCCCCTGTCGGGTCCAAAACCCGCGGGTATCCGCCCCGAACCCGACCCGCTGCCATCTTTACATATGATTCATCAACACCATCATCCAAAAATGCCACAATTTACTGTGGGTCTGAAGTCAGTGCTCCTTCTTGGGAATGCAGATCTGATTGCTTGGTATGTCTATATTGGATTTTTGTGTTATATATATTTTTTACAGTATTTGACCTTTGAAATACATTTTAAGACTTTTATTTTATCACCCATTTCTCTTGACAATAGCTGCTCATAGGCACAACTAATGGAGGCATTAAAGCTTTGAATGCTGATGCAAAGAGAGTTGTTTGTGACCTCAGTACATCAAGAGACTTTCCCAGGTTATAACTGTTTACTTTCTTGCTTATCACTTAAGTTTATGCTAATGGAGCTTCTCAATTTCTTGCAGTGTGTTAGATTTGAAGTGTAGCCCTATAGAACCTGTGTTTGTCTCTGCAGCTGCATCGAGACGGTACTTTTTGGATCTTATTTTACTTTTTGGGTCTTATTTTTCATAAGAAACCCATTGCCAGTTGTTGCAAAATGGGAGCTTCCTTTTCGTACATAGCAGGGACCATTGCATTTCTTTTTCTGATAGAAGCTTTCGTACATATTATAAAATCATTGTCATGATTAATATTTTGTGATAAGCAATTAGCTTTACAAATTATTTATTTAATAAAATTTTGTTAAAAAATATAAATCAATGTTGGCGTGAGTGTGTGTGACTAATGTGGGTCAGGTTGCGTTATCTGTGTCTAAAAATGGTTGGTTTGTCTATGAATGTATAGATGACTTGTGGTCAATTTTGGTCAACGGTAGGATCGTGAATACACTCAGAGAGGAGCCGAGGTCCAGAACGATCAAGAATGCCGGGTGATGAGATTGGATACAAGGTGGCACACAGTGGATGGATATCGTATGGGAGGTCTTCGCAACGGGCTTTACAAATTAGGTGTGCAACCAGCGAATAAATTTTGCAGTAAAATTGGATAAGGAAATTAGAAGAAATATTTAGCTACAACACTACTAGAGTACTCGGACATCACTGCTACGGCACTGACTGTACGTGAGGGAGTCTGACTTGGCTATGGAAAGAAGAAATTAATTTGGTAATTGAAGATTTAAGTCTTAATGGGACTAGGAGTTTTACTCTTACTTTATGTAGGAGATTTTGGGTATAAATAGATGATGGGTTAAGACCCTAAATATATAACTTTTGAAACAGATAAAGCTAGGGTTTAGTTTTGAGAGAGAGGAATACTTTGTATACGCTTTGTAAACATATCTTGATGTAATAAAGTTAATCGACTTTAATAAAGTTAATCTACTTTAAAAAGTATCTTCGGTGTGTATTCTTCTAAATTCCGACGGTTTATCCGATAAGAGCGAGGCGGTGATTCTACCGGCGGACATACAGCAGTTAGACCAGTGCAACAAAGACGGTCTGACCAGTATACTCCATTCAGATTTGAGGGTTTCTTTTATGCCGCAAAAGATTTTGGTTTTTGGTTCCTACTATTTATCCCTCTCTGATAGATTTGGTTCTTGTATTCAATCCTACGCATATCATTTAACTTTATAAAGTACTTTCATCATGTAGTACCTTCTAGATTTCTTACACCACTGTATGATTATAATCTAATTGGCATCTGCATATTTTGAGCTCTGATAACTTTCAGGCCCGGATCAACTATATTTGACAGAACTGAATTTGCTTCCTTGACTGTATGGCATATGAAAACATGGAAACCTGTGGTACTTCTATTGATTTTATCCCCTTATCTTAAACCTGTGTGGATTTTCAGCCAGTAAACTCTTCCTTCATGATAATATCTTTTTCTTCTGTTATGAAGATAGTCTTACCACTTGGTGAGGACCCACCTGCTATTACTTCAGTTTGCCTCAATCACAATGGAAAGATCTTGGCAGCTTCTGCAACAGATGGAATGATCCACATGTTTGGCATCCTTTTATTTTAATAGTCATTTAGCATCATGTATATTAAGTTATTTGCTTTTGTTCTGGAATCTTGGTATCACTTATTGCTCTAGATAGCTAGGGTCTGTTGCATTGTTTGTATGATATACCACATCAATAATTTACTTAACTGCACATAGACATGTCTGCTGGTCTTCAAATCACTGGATGGATTGCCGGTGGAATTGTCAATTTGAGGCATATGCTAAAGCATTTCCATCTTCAATATTTTAATGTGAACTTCTGAATTGTTCTAGAGTAAAATTCCTATAAACTGTCATTAATCAGTCTTTTCCTGCTTATAATTCAGATTTTTTGGGTGACTTTTACTAGGAAGTGATGGCTCTGCCATTTTTTGGGTTTTGTTCCCATACGTAATTCATTGCTGCAACTAAACCAATCTGCTATTACTGTTTTCTGCATGCTTGGTAGTTATGCAGCACCGTGTGCCTAAATGCCAAATGTGTCCTTTACTTCCATTCATAATTAAGCTAGAAGTATTGGATTTTTTTATACAACTATTAGTGATCTTTTTCGTAGAGACAATTGTATTTCATTAAATTTTAAAAGTAAAGCTAGATTGATATATAATTCTTAGCTTCTATTTTTCATATATATAATTATTCTTTGTATATAATTATATAATCAATCTACACCGTTACAATCTGGACCCATCATGATCGAAAGGCGCAAATAAAAAAAATTCAATCAGGATTTGATCGAGCACATCTTAAGGGTAGGATGGATGCAGAAGGTGGATCATCAAAAATTCAATCAGGACTTGATCAAGCACATCTTGAGGGTGGGATGGAGGGATGTGCGTTGTTGGTCCGTTGCAGCACACGGGCACTCGACTAGTTTACACAACATTTTGGCATGCCATTACGAATACCCTAATGGTAGTGCCAAACTAGCAAGCTAAAGCCAAACTCCAATCGATGGCGCGACAACACTTAGTCAGTTTTCAGTGGCATATTGATAAATTGGAGAATGCACAGAAAGTAAATATGTAAATGTTTTTGTAATAATCCAATGGCAGATACGCATATTAATATTTTTATATGGTTAAAATTTCCTTGTCCAAAACAAAGGTTATTGATCAGAGAAATTCTACACACAAAAACATCCACCTCACTTTAAGACTTCGATCTTCTCTGAAATACTTCCTTCGGTCATTAATATTTGATGTTTTTAATACTAATGATGGGAGGGTTTATAATATAGAAGGCCAAATGGGCCGTGCTGGAACGGGCCGGTTCGGGCATGGTGCTACAGTAGCCGCTCCGCACGACCCGGGCATGGTTGAAGGTGGGTTGTGCCGTGCTTGGGTCGAAGGCGTGGTATGGCATGGCCCGACTACTATAGCAGGCCGGCCCAGCATAGCCCGCAACGGCACATGAGCCTGGCACGACACGGCACGGCGGGGCTGCAGCCAATGGGGGTGCACCACGTGTCATATAATGGCTAGTTCAATGGTTATTTTTCGAATTTAGTCGTTGGAGCACGAAAAAATCTCAAAAATACGAAAAAAATCCAAAAAATGTGAAATTTTTTTATATAAATACGGCAACCAACCCCAACATCCTGGCTCATCCAAACCTCCCATATTGTGCTCTCTTGTGCTACTTTGTGAAATGTGAGTTTGTGTTCTAGTTTTAATTTTTGATTTAGACAAATTTTGTCTAAAAATCAAAATTATTTTGGGGAAGCCCTCCACTGCTTCACATCTCTACTCCTCCTGCAAGGTAATTAATTTTCTGCATTTCGTTGTTTGTCTGTACTATTCGTTATATGAATTAATTTTTTGGATTTATATACACGTAATTTTAATATTTCAGGATGGATTAGAACGACCCGTTGTTCCAATGAAGCGACTTCAACCTGGACTTCATGCCAATGTCATACCCAAACGTCGAGCAAGATGACTCGGGGTCGGCTTCGACACCCCAAGGACAGTCTGAAGTAGAATATGCGGCTTCGGAAGGATCAGGAATTATGAGCGGGAGTGCATGACGGCCACCAACTCAAAGAGATCAAGGACTTCCACTGCCTGGCAACATTATGATGAGATCAAGGAGACCGGCGCCGATGAAAGGGAGCTAACATTGGCAAAATATAGAATATGCAAAAACTAAACTATCTGGAAAATCTTCTGGTGGAACAGGACATTCGAAGCGCCATGTTAAGGCCTGTGCAAAAAAGTAAGGATACAAACTACGACAGCAACAACTGCTACTAAATCTTGATGGTAAGATACATACATGGGAGTATGATCCTCAGGTAGCGCGAGAATTTCTTACTCGTTTAATTGCTAGACAAGATTTAATCTTAAACTTTGTGAGTCTACTGCATTTGAGAATTACATTAAAACTACTCATAATCCTAGGTTTTAATCCGTTAGTAGAAATGTTTATAACCAAGGCCATGACACATTGAAGGAATTATTTGCTACATGCATCTTTTTTGTTAGTGTCACCTCTGATATCTAGAGTGGTAGGTCTAAAGAGGATTATATAAGTGTAGTTGCTCATTTTGTTGATGATAATTGGGAACTACAGAAAAGAGTAGTAGCCTTAAGATTAATTGATGTTTCACGTACTGTTGATAATATTGCTGAAAGAATATCTAGATTTTGTTTGGAATTTGGCTTCACACATAAAATCTTTGCAGTAACATTAGATAATGCAGCTGCAAATTCTAAAGCCATGAAAATTTTGTAGCCATCATCTTTGTTTATGCTGAATCATTTTTTCTACATCAACGTTGTGTATGTCGTCTTATTAATCTTATAGTTAAATCTGGGTTTAAAAGATTAAGTGCATATGTTGATTTCATCCATGAAGCAATAGCATGGTTAAATGGTTCTAATCCTCGACTTACGACTTTCAAACGATTCTACATCGCTTCGGATAAGCGTCGACATATGTTCTAGATGGATGCGGACCATCGATGAAATTCCACTTATTTAATGTTGAAGCATGTGTTACCTTACAAGGATTTACTAACTATTTTTTTGTAATCAAAGAATGCTATAACCAGTGATGGGTAACCGCTACTGACAGAACAAACTTGGTATGTTGTTGAAAGGTTCTATTACTTTCTTGAAACATTTTATAATGCAACTGTTACTTTATCTTGTATTTATTATCTAACTGCTAATTTGATTTTACATAAGATTTTTGAGATTGCCACTTTATTGCAAGAATATGAAGATGACCATTTACTAGGACTTGTAGTATTTCATATGAAATAGAAATATCTTAAATACTGAAAGAAAATACCAATGTTGCATGCTTTTGCATTTATTCTTGATACTATAGGTAAAATATGTGGATTCCCCAATATGTTGAATCTTATTGGAGACGCAATGAATATTGATTATACTAACTATTATTTTGATGCTAAGACTAAATTGTATGAAGTATTTCAAAAATATGAAAATAAGTTTCAGGGAGTTCACGTGCAAAGAGTGCAAAGAGCCCCACCTGTCCCTATACTAGATAAGAAGAAATTACAGTGGAGCCAAATTTAGGGTGGTGGTTCCTCTTCTAGCACCGGTGGTGAAAGTTCGGCCATCGCAATACTGCCAACGCTTCGTATGCGCCAAGGAGTTGTCCTCCTACTTGGACAGTGACTTCATCAACCAGGAAAATCTCAACATATTCGGGCGGTGGAGCGATCATAAGACCCAATATTGCGTGCTCTTAAAACTAGCACGGGATATTTTCACAGTGCCTATGTCTACGATATCTTCCGAATTAGCCTTTAGTATTTGTAAAAGAATTATTGAGGAAAGGAGAAGAAATCTCTGTAGCGAGGTGGTAGAAATGCTACTTGCCATCCAAGACTGAGAGCTAGCTAAGGAACGTGTCCAACACACTGCGGAGAACTAGGATTTGGCTGCTTAGTTTGACAATCTTTACCTAAATAATGAGGAACTAGATTAGCACTTTTTTTTGAGTTTTGATCTTTGACTATACTCTTTTTTTTTCATGGTTTTCTCAAACATGAGTTTTTACATGACAAAGTTTTCAATGAGACAGCCTTGTAATATTAATTTCAAAGGTCATTGCTCCTTTTTCCTCATATTTTTAGCATATTTTTAATTATTCTATATTTATGCAGAATTTATATGTGTGTTTTGGACCTTTTGGTATTTTTCTTGTTTAAAAAATATGAAAATTTTCTCGTCTCATATCTTTCAAAAAGCTTATGAAATTTTTTTTTGTTTCAAATATTTTCTTTCTTTTCCCATATTTTTAGCACATTTTTAATTTTTCTATATTTTTCCTAATTTTTTCTATTTTTCTTTCCATTTTTCCCATTTTTTCAAGTACCCGTGGCGGGAAACGGGCAGGCGGGTGGCAAAAAGGGCGGCCTGTACCGCCATGTGTTGCGCTGGAATTCATGGGCACGGACAGCGCCTGCCGCCTCGGCCTCCCCGCCCTGTCGTCTGTTGGCCTGTTGGTCTCCCGCTCGCCTCCCTACCGACCGCCCGACCGTGCTCGTTCGAATTTCCAACGAGCGCGGCTCGCGCGGCACGGACGCACGGACCCAGCACAGCGACTAGGCCGGACCAGCCCAACGTGTGAGGGTGAGGCCGTGGCGCAGCGCGTGTCTCCAGGGCCGCCACCGGCCCACGTGCCTTGCCCGGGCCTATGCAGCACGGCACGGCACGGCACGATGAATTTTTTTATTTTTATATTTATTTAATAAAATATTTATAAAACTACATTTTTATTTCAAAAATTTACAAAAATATACTCCCACCGTCCTCTGGGAGGGTGATTTTTATAAATCGCCATTCCAAAGGACGATTTGATGACGTGGCTAACGGCCGTTTGCCGCCCGACCAACGGCCATCAGCCAATTTGTAGGCGGCCCCCGGGTCACCTAAAAACCGCCCTCGAAGAGGGCGGTAAGGGGGCCACCTGCCAAAATCTGGCCGGGGGTCGGCCATTTTACAGGCGGCCCCCTTGCCCGCGTCCCTCGCCCGCACCCCTCGCCCTCGCCCGCGCCCGCCCCCTTGCCCGTGCCCTCGTGCGCGCCCGCGCCCCTTGCCCTCGCCCGTGTCCGCGCCCGCTCCCGCCTCCGCTGGCCCCCGGCCGGATTTTTGCCCCCTTGCCGCCCTCTCCGAGGGCGGTTTTTGGGTGGCCCGGAGGCCACCTGCAAAATGGCTGACGGCCGTTGGCCGGGCGGCCAACGGTCGTCCGCCACGTCATCAAATCGCCCTCTGGAAGGACGATTTATAGGCGGTGGGAGTATATTTTTGAAATAAAAATATAGTTTTGTAAATATTTTATTAAATAAATATAAAAATAAAAAAAAATCCGGCATGATCCGACAGCTTTATAGGCTATGCCTGAGCAGAGACATCGATATGTGGGCTAGCACGGCATGACATGGCCCGCTACAGGTGTCATGTCTTAACGGGCCGGGTGTGGTTCTCGGGCCATGCCAGCCCGTAGTCTGTTTGGACACGTATAGTTTACAACAATTTTTATAGTATTAAACAGGTCCATCACCTGCATAAAAAAACAGATCTCTCTAATATATTAGACCAAGTTTATTAGAAAGCCCAACTCACCTCTCTGCTTAAGACGAGCCCAAAACTTGAGTGAACTTTTCTTAGGATCCTTTTACGTATGTATATACGCACATCGGAAGCAGCACAAATTATTGTGCCCATTTGACACAGATTTTCCAATACTGCCAGCAGTAGTATATCTGTACCAGGCGTGGGTATACACACATATTTCTTTTTCCCACTCAAAGCACAGAGCTCCCAGCTCCCATCTGTCCTAGACAGAAACAAACCAATATAGTCGTATGGGCATTTTAACAGCCAAATTCAATACTATTTAACCCAATTTGACATATGTTCATCTGATATGAGAATCGCCTTGATACAGTGAAGTTCTTATATGGACACATTGAGGCTCATCTCATGAATAATTTACTCTTTGTTCATCTCATATATTCATCCACCAGGGACCAGAAAATGTTACGCCTACACAAGTCGTAGACTTGGTTACAGAGATCTGAACTCAAGCAAGAATTGCCTGGTAGAGATCATATGACTTCACAAAATCAATGATTACTGCAACAAGTACTTCCTTTGCATCAGCAATTACATGAGCGTAATCGTCCGATCCATCGAAGTTACTCCTTGTTCATGTTGTCAACCAAAAAAAAGAAGATGAAATCGTATCAATGTAAAATCCCATAAGGCCAGGTAAGTATTGATACTCAAATGCAAGGATCGGGGAAGATAGGAAGCAATGCAATCCGCATCCCTTATGGTCCTTGAGGATCATAGCAGCAGAGAGGAACAGATCCCTCTGCTCCAACTTCCTATGCCTCAATCGCTGATAAAGCTGTCAATGTTCTTAAGTGAAGGGAGCACTCCACAGCCTGTTGTACTGCATCCGCACGATGTCCGCGGGGCGACGCTAAACTGATGATGGATGAAAAATCGCGGATGATGGAATCCCAAAATGACCATCCGAGTCCGGGAGACCGCGGAACGCAATCTGCTCCGCACGGGGACTCTACGATGACGAAAAACTAAGTAGCACGCAGACGACGACGAAGAGACAGCAACCGCGCTCGAACCTAAATCGGACTCGCAGGGCGCTCAGCCTGAAAGACAAACGACGAATGAAAATTAAACACTATTTATTTTTATAATAATAGAGATAGAGATTTTCACATGAGTCTTACGTCAAAGAAGACATTGAATCAGGTCTTTTTTTGAGGATTCAGAGAAAATCCCCTTGCAAAGGAAACCTACCGAGTCATATTCACATTCCCTACGGCCACCTGTCTGTGTACCGTTCCAAGCACCAAGTACTCCTACCAGATATTACTGCTCGGGTTTTCTTCTAAAGAAAAAAATAAAAAGAAAAGGGTCAGCACTTTCGATTCGGGCACCGCCAGATCCAAAGTTTGCCTCCCGAATTTGCATCTTCCAAAATCCATTCTTCCACGCTAGATCCACCCCCGCCTCGCTCCTCCGCGTCGGCGTCGGTGCGCCTCCTCGCCGTGCCGTCGGCTCCCTCTTCATCAGGGTAAGACCTCGCCCGCCTCCTCCGATCCGAGCTTCCCCGGTTTCTCTCACCGCCGCTTGAGGTGGTTGCGCCGGACCTCCGGTTGCCGGTCGGCCTCCTCTCTTGATCCCATTCGAATTCGCGCTAGCTTGGGTGGGTTTCGGGACGGGTATCCCGATTTAGCCAGCCATTTTTTGTACGGCCATCTGGTTTGGGGGACCGGGACGCCGCAAATATTGCTGGATTGGCACTGTTCTTGCTGTGTTTATGAGTTCTTTCTGGTATTCTGTATTACTATTGGTTTGGAGGAGAGGCCCTTGCTGGAAATTTTTAAGGAAGATTAGAATAAATGGTAGATAGGTATCGTGCCCATGGCTCAATTTCAAGTAGAAATTGGGCGTTTCTTTAGTCGGCATGTAAGGCAAAAGCAACCATATTCTGTCTGAAATTGAATACAGTACTACTATATGAGTTGCATGGCATGGACTTGTGGTGCTCCTTGGCGCACTAACCGGGTTTGCTAGTTTCGAGCAGTCATGCCGATGCTGCTACACTACTAAATGCAAGTCAACATAGTAAGATTAATTTTTCTCTCTAAAGGTTCAATCCTAGGATGGTTGATGTTAGCATATTTTGGAAGTATGTCTCTGTTAGCTTATGGGAATCATTATTCATTACACTGTTTAGAAAGGGGGGATGTAAAGTATGTTAGAAATGTAAGTTGGTACAGTATAGAGATGATGCCAAATTCCTTATCTAGAAAGAGATGGTGCCAAATGCCTAAAGCAAGGAGCTGTCACCATGTCTGTTTATTTTATCAAATTCTCTCACAAGATTCGCAAAAGTGGATTTTTTTTAAATATCAAATTTGCATTTTAGTGGTTGCTACAGTTGGATAATGGCTTCATCCCTTCATCCGATGACCAGCTTTGAACCTGTGAAAAAACCTTCTCTTTTACCCTTCTTTTGATCATTCTTTTTTTTTTTTTTGACAAAATCCTTTTGATCATTCTCATGCCCAACTAGCACTGAAATGTTGGAACACCAGTTACCTTATGCTGGAACTGTCAATTGCTGGACTTGTTATTTAGCTGCATTCTTTTCTCTTTGTTGCTGTAAGTCTCACCGAGTCACTGATTCACTGCCAGTGCATTTTGCTTGATATTAATATGCTGGTTAATGATTATAAGTGAGATTCTCAGAGGTAGTGTTTTGTTGTGATTCGTTTGTCATGTATGGAACTTGGGAGAGTCCTGCGTTGAAAAATTACTTTTAATTGTGACCAATCATATGAACACCAGTGTTTGCCTGTTTCACCTTTGTGCTGAACCAAGTACCAACCAACATTAGATGTTTCCAAAATCACTACCCTAAGGACTTATTTGCCTGCTTTTTAGTATATTTATTATTTAACTACTACTCTCGTGGGTCCAAAGTAGATGGCATTTGTATGTGACTACCTTTCTAGCTTTTTCCTGAGGATTTCAATACTTTCATTTGTCAACATCCATATCAATTTTTATGTGCTAATTTTTTCTTAATGTTTCAGTGTTATGTTTGTCTTCACTATCAAGTCCAATAAACTGAAGAGTGACTCTGTATAGCAGATGGCTGTGGACAGAGATATCTTTGGTATTTCAGGTCCGACATATCTGAATCCTGTTAATTGGTATGTGCTCCTGTTATCATTACAGTGTTACATGATATTTCCTGGAACTTTTTGTGATTCTTGATTGATTATTTATGTAGAGATGCTACATTCAATCTATGTTTTTAATTTTTATACACATGCATGCACAGAATCAAATCCTGTTAAATGTCATAAGGTTTCACTTGGTTCTTATCTTTCATTTCTATGGTAGATGTTATCAGGATAAACTTAGGCATTTATTATTACCAAAGCTTTTCTTGTAAACAAAACTTGTCACGAACTCACGATCACCATTTGCTTTTTCTGAGAGGCCATTAGTCATAATTGGTTTGTCAATAATTAAAGAAAAAATGGCATGTCTTAAAATATGATGCATGAAAGTGTGCAGACGATCCTTTGTTAAAGTTTCATTCGTTGTGTATTGAGCTTCATATTTATGTGTGTATGTTTGACATTGATGTATGAATTTAGAGACTAGTAATCACCTTGATCTTCATTGATGATCAGCAAAACCAGCTGCCTGTTGGAGTTAGTGTCACAGAGTGCACATATACGATTATTTTGCTAGGAGTACAGATGCGACAAACAGTTTCCATAGTGCATTAATTTGGGAAGTAACTTTTCGCTCGTTTATGAACTCTCAAAAGGAACTGTGAGCATAATCGGAGATCTGTGGCTGCATGCTTAGTTCAGGCTGTATATGTTTTGGAGAGGGACCGGCAACTAACTCGTCAATCTGTCGAAGCCTTGGCACCTCCTTGGTGGGAATTCTTCCATTTTGAGTTGATCCGCAAGCTTGTGGATGATGCTGACTTGTCTATTTTCGGTGCAATATTTGAATTCAATCCTCCTTCAAGTAAAGAAGCTTCCGCTGATAATGCACCGAGATTTGTTATTGCCTTCAGAGGCACTATAACTGAGAAGGAAACCATCTCAAGAGATATCGCCCTTGACCTCCACCTTGTCCAAAATGGTCTCCATCGGACCTCAAGATTTACAATTGCAATGCAAGCTGTCCAAAACGTCGCCTCGGTTTTCCCTGGCTCAACTATCTGGCTAGCTGGGCACTCACAGGGTGCAGGTATGGCCATCCTTACTGGAAGAAACATGGTTAAAAAGGGTGTGCTTTTGGAAAGCTATCTCTTTAATCCACCTTTTGTTGCCGCCCCAATTGAGAGGATCAGTGATGAGAGAGTAAAGCATGGTTTCCGCATCGCAAGAAGCGTAATTACTGCTGGATTAGCTATTGCAATGAAAGGAAAAGGCGAGGCAAGCAATCAGAGGTCTGTTGCAGAAGATTCTTTCAATATTTTGTCATCATGGACGCCATATCTGTTTGTCAACCCAGGAGACCATATCTGTTCAGAGTACATCGGCTACTTCCAGCATCGGAAAAACATGGAGGATCTCGGTGCTGGATTTATCGAGAAGCTTGCCACCCAAAATTCCATAGGAGATCTGTTTTATAAGGCATTAGGATGGGAATCGGAGCCACTGCACCTTCTTCCATCTGCAGACTTAATTGTCAACATAAGCCCTTCATCAGACTTCAAATATGCTCATGGCATCAGCCAGTGGTGGCAGCCTGAGTTGAACCTGCAATGCAATAAATATCGGTACTCGTAGGTGCATGACATTGTAAGAGATTTCTTAGGAGATCCTTCTATTAGTTCATTTGTTCATAGTGGTTTATTCCATTCCTATTGTATCTGTCAAAATACTGTAATAGATTTTCTGTTTGTAATAGATGTTTCTGGCCTACTGATTCTGTTGACAACTTGCATAAATCTGCTGGTCTTGTGGCTCATGGATAGAAAATTTTCAACTTGATTTTAACTGTTCTGAATATAGCTTGTCACTAAAATATAACTTGATTCAGCTTTCCTTGAAAGCCAAAGCTAATTTTGAATTTTAAAGTTGATTTTTAAGAATAAGCTGAGGTAGAATTTTCGCACGGCTTGCATAACAATCATGGGGAAAAGGGCTAGGAAGCGAGAGCGACAAGAAAATTCATTATAATAGCAAACACAATAAGACAGTATAATAAATAGATGAGCCTATAGAGAATTATATAAAAAATAGTATATCACTCCCTCTGTCCCAAAATGAGTAAAAATTTTATCCCATAAACATTAGTGCTTTTCTAGAGTACTTTACTACTCATTTAGTGAGAATCTAGATCATTTCTCTTCCCTGGTAATTTTTCTTTTGAACGATAGAAGTACACTTATTTCTCAACAAGGAGAGTAGTACTGAACTTTTATAATTGGGAAAATTGCAGAAACCTACCAAATGTCACTCTAAGTTTGAGATTCCCCATATAATATGATTGGTTGCAAATACCTCTTTCCTAATTCACCACGTATTGAGACTCTCCCTAATGTTGCTACCCGCATGTTCTTGTGGTTCCTTTTCACATTATAGACCACCGGCCCATTACGTCAGTGATCCTTCTTCCTCAGCGACATAATGTCACACCAGTCGCGTATTCCTCACCTTGAATCTACCAAAGAAGCCAGTTACCATCGGACCCCATGAGACAGATGCAATTGGTCATCTTGTGACAACCCCGATGTCCAAGAGCAGAGACTCGTAACCACCATCGCCCAACGGCGTGCTAGACATCGCAAGTAGGGATACCACGGCCATGTCATCGGACCTGGTTGTCATGAGTGGCGACCCAGCTACTCTTGGCATATTGGTATCCCTTGGAGCGCATGTGTAGGTCTGCGGCCACGAGAGCGCGCGAGTAGCGACAATTGGATAAGTCACAAACCAATATGAATTAGGAGGGGGTATTTGCAACAAATCATGTTACAGGGGAAAATATCAAACTCAGGGTGATATTTCAGGTGGTTTTTGCAATTTCTAAGAGACCTCAACTATAGGTGTGCAAATGGGCCCTTGGCATGGCACGGCCCAGTCCCACGATGGGACACCTAGGCAAGGCCCAATGAGGTGTTGGCCCATGTCGGGCCGACACGGGCACGATAGGGGCTAGTGGGCCGATGACAGCCTGCTAGCATGTTTGGCCCGTGAATTCAAAACAAGCGAAAAGATTAAAAATAGGAAAAAAATTAAAGTAAGGAAATTAGAGGAAAAATGAGGAAAAATGTAAAATATAGTAAAAATGAGGAAAGATGGCATGAAATGCAGAAAAATTGAGCTCTTTTACCTTCCTATACTCTCTCCCTCCTTCGATCCCCAATTCTACAGTCACCTAGCCCATACCACAGTTAGGGCCCCCACCGTCGGTGGCTACCGCTATCGCCATGTCCGTCGTGCTCGCCACAGCGTTTGCAATTTTGTTTTGCTTATTTTTGCCAGGGGGGCATCGAAATTTCCGAGATTTTGGATATTTTAGAATATTTTGGAACGATTTTTTAAAAATTTGAACTGATTTTTTGACCAAATTTGAATAAAATTTGATCAACTTCACAAAAATGAAAAATTTTAAATTTTTGGCAGGTTATTGTTGGAATTATTAGTGTGCTGTCAATGATGTGGGAACCAGGGTCCCCCTGTGTGGCAGGCGCGAGACAGCTTAACGCCTCGTCACCAGTTCCCCGAGCACGGGAGACGGCCTGGGCCCATTGTGGGGCCTGAGCACTCCCCTGCGCTCTAGAAGAAGTTGGAGTATGACAAGAGCACTAAGCCACGACGAAGTTCGTGCAGCCACCAACCCGAGAAATGCCATTCAAGGACCCGAGCAAGTCGCTTGGGGGGAAAGTGCCAAGCCATTGACTAGGATCGCCTCCGAAGGGCGGTCCCAAGGGGAACACCCCTGAGCGCCCATGGGCCACGTAGGCCTTTAGGTCAGTGCTTGGGGATCGGATGACGTCCCTGAGCACCCGCGGGCCACGAGGGCCAATAGGTCCGTGCTCGGGGACCGAATCGCGCTCGGCCATGTGGGATTGTGGGGCAGTGCTCGGAGGCCAAGCGATGTCTCCGAGACCCCGGACGCCATGTAGGCCCGCTGAGTCGTGCTTGGGGACCGGGCGGAGCTCCCGAGCACCCGCGGGCCACGTGGGTCTACGAGGTAGAGCTCGGGGACCGAACGGCTACCACCATATTCAATGAGACGAGATGAGGCGCGCAACCACTCCTCGTTCTTTACGCGCCTCTCCAAGGAGGGGCGATGTGACGGATCTCTACCCGCTAGCACGCGCGACGTGGTAGCTGGGTCAGGCCATGTTGCCTGTCATTCAGGGCACTGTTTCGGATGTCAGAGGGGTGTGGGCTGTCATGCGGCATGACCCCTGATGGCTTGCACAGCTTTACCCACCTTTTGCCTACTTCATCTAGGCACCATCAAGTGGGATTATGGACTGCAATGATGACTATGGATTTCTTCACTAGGGGCGCTCCCATGCAAGAGTGGTTGGCGACTAGGAGCACGTGGCAGACGGCCGGGGCACGTGGTAGGCGGCCAGGGTCTCATCCTGGACTAGCTCCGTGAAGGCCCCACTTGGGAGAGCGTGAGGCCCATTGGAGAGGGAAGACCAACAATGTTTAGCACGCATGGTAGGGCGCGCCTATCTTGTACCCTATCTTAACATAGTTGTAATTGGGTAAATCTAGGGATAGTTTTCCAGACCCACCTCTCCGATCCGGCCACTGTGGTACCGCCCATGTTCTAGAAGGGTAGGACCAAGGCCATGAGGAAGGGGGATCGAACTCTGTTGCAAGCATTTCTCTAAGTAGAAACACACCACACATAAGTAGGGTACTACGTCACCATGCGGCCCAAACCTGTCTAAGTCCTTGTGTCCATCCTTTCCACATCCCGAGTAGGCTCAGGAAATAGCTCCCCCTGGCCGAACCTCAAAGGGGGCCTATTTAGATCCCTGCTCTCGGTATCCATTAGCCGACATGGCCTAGAGCGCATAGGAAGAATAATTCTTAGAAAAATTTTAAAAGCTCACCTCATGGAAGGCATGCATGTGAACTTTAGTACATATTGCTTATTCTAGGAAAGGGAGACCACCTTAAAAGGGTGAGTGCTCTCTTAGCCACTTGAGCAATGTTTGATGGAGAGACCTAGAAAAAACACACACGCGCGCTCGCTTGCCTCGCCTCGCCGGGTTGGGCAGTTTTGTTTTGCTGCAACCAACGGATATTCCAGTGTTTGTTTTTGGAACTCACCGGATTGTTCGATGTGTTGGACTGGTGTAGAGTCCGAGTAGATTACACATGACTTATTCGGTTCAAGTATGAGTTATGGAAGGTGTCCTGATCACACATCCTATAAATACCGAACTGCCATTTTTACGCAACACATGCGAAAACAATCTAGGGTTTTGCCTCTCCTTTGCCCCGCCTGCCAGTGTGCACCAGCGATTGGGAGAGTAGGTCTCCGAAACCGTCGTTCTCGTGAAGTCCTATACCGGGAGATTGCGAATAAAGATTTTGAGAAGCGCTCTGCGCGACTGCTCATTGTTTGTCCACCACGGCTCGTCTTCTTGTATGATCGGGCGCTGCACAACGTGATCAACATCCTGTACCATGTGTCATACGTGTGGTGCGCGCAGCTGCTCCGAACCCTCCTCTTGAACACAACCATTAGTACGTATTCATCATGTTTTACGTATTCGATCTATTAATGTGTTGTTCAGTTATATACATGTCTAGATCGTATGAAATGGTTCTGCTAGCATATGCATTTAATATCATAATTTATTTATGGAATAATTTAAATCTACATGTGCTTATATTTTCAACAATCCATAAACCTTATTATACACACTGTGATTTTACAATGGCTAGATTTGTCAGTGCATTGAGGCCGGATAAATGGCTGACGGCTATGAAAGTATTTTGGGTTAGTACTAGCAAACCTGAATGAGTTCTTTCTACTAAAAAGTAGAAGAAATTTGAGGAAGCCACTACTATCTTTGTGGGATGCATTCTTAGCGTTCTTGGTGATCGTCTAGTCAAGATATATATACACATGACAGACGCAAAGGAGTTGTGGGATGCACTGGATACCAAATTCGGTGCTACTGATGCTAGCAATGATTTGTACGTTATGGAGTAGTTCTACGATTACAGGATGGTTGACAACCGTTCTATGGTCGATCAACATACAGACCATTGCTAAGAAATTTGAACCCCTGAAGTGTGCCTTACCCGACAAGTTTGTGGTTGTGTGCATTATTGTGAAACTACCCCTTCATGGAGAAGTTTCGGTACTACGCTCAAACACAAAAGATAGAAGTACTCCGCTGAGGGTCTGATAGCTTCTCTTGATGTTGAGGAGAAAGCTTGAGAAAAGGACACTATGTCTAAGGGCGATGGTGGGCAGTCTAGCGCCAATGTGGTGCAAAAGCCATCGAACAAGAACAAGGGGAAATTAGTCAAAGCCCATCAAAACACGAACTTCAAGAAGAAGAAGAAGAAGAAGAAGAAGAAGAAGAAGAAGAAGAAGAAGAAGAAGAAGAAGAAGAAGAAGAAGAATAACAACAACAACCAGGAGGAGAGAACTTGCCATGTGTGTGACTTGCCTGGTCACTTGGCCAAGAAGTGTACACAATGCAAGGGAATAAATACACCCGCAGGACAGACTTCTAAGTCTGTCAATGTGACTATTGGTAACACTGGAGATGGAACAGGATATGGTAATTTACCTACTGTTCTTTTAGTTAATCAGTTTACTAATTGGTGGGTTGTGTCGATGCTTTGCACCGGCAATAAAACTATGGGGCTACCCGGTGATGTGGAATTCGGTGGACTGCAGAGGAACACTGAGAAGATTTATACTGGTTCAGGCCCTCAAGGTGAGGTAATACCCTACGTCCAGTTGAGGTGTTATTCCTCTGAGGTGTTTTGTGGATCGATGATCTCTTTGTGTGCTTCTATGAGCTCTTGCCCTCAGGGGGTGCCCTGCCTCCCTTTATATACTAGGGGACAGGGGTACATGATAAGGATCCCAACCGGATACGGTCAAGGGATTTCCTCCTTAGAGATAGGAAACTATCCAACTAAGACTAGGCTTTCCTTATAGTACAAGACAGAGTCTGCCGGGTGCTACCTTATCTCTAATTACATGGTTTGGCCTATCCTCCATCCGAGTGGCCCATAGGCTGGTAGTAAGGTACCCGGGGCCCATGGCCTCCACAGTAGCCCCTGAGACCTTCATAGTTGAGTCACAGCTGATGCCGAGTGCTCATCCTCCACGGTGAAGATTGCCCGAGTGTAATGCTCCCGAGTACTCTTTGTCTGAGTATGTCTTCTTCCCGAGTCCTGCTTCATGTCAGCTGGCAGCGAGGCTATGAAGGGCTTCATGTAGTTGTATGAATAGTGTGCGCCGAATTGGCGCACCTATTAGGTGTAGCCCCTGACTTTGTACTTAATTGTGAAAACAATTAAACATAAAGTCAAAGATCTTTAACCTGATAATTTGTCCCGAGTAGATTACTACTGGTATATGAGATTCTTCGGTATCGTGTCAACCGGAATAAACTTTATAGTCTTGCCGAGTAGGAAACTTCTTCGGTATCATGTCATCTTCCGCTTCCGCGCCCAACTTTTCGCCTCTCGCTTGGCTAGGGTTAGCTATTACTGCTGTTTCCCGCTCGAACTCCGGCGATGCGTGTCTTCTTTGTCTGTTCCAAGCCCCCAATTTACCTTTCCCCCAGATCTCTTCGCTTCCAATCATGCCGAAAGCTTCGGATCCAGCGGGTTCACCGGGGAATATTTGGCCGACATCAGATTGTGGTTCGGTGAAGCTGTCGTTAATGGAGAAGCACCTGAAGTTGCCGAGCCAAGAAGTGATCCACTAGCGGCCGGCTAAGGGTGAGTTGGCTCCAAATCCCCGATCTGGTGAAACAGTTGTCTTTGCTTCTTTTTTCCACCGGGGGTTGTGTCTTCCCTCTTTCGATTTCTTCCGCCGAATCCTTGACTTCTATCAGCTAGAGTTGGTGAATTTGAATCCCAACTCGATTCTTCATATCTCCATCTTCGTAACTCTCTGTGAGTGTTATTTGGGCGTGGAACCCCACTTTAATCTCTTTAGGCATTTGTTCCACGTCAAGCCCCAGCCTTCCAAAAATAACATCAATGTGATTGGGGGGGCTGGTCTTCAGTTGAGGGGCGATAGGAAAAAATCATATCTTGATCTTCCCTTGAAATCCTCCCTGAAGGGCTGGCACAAGGAATGGTTTTATTGCGCTGATCCGGCTCCTTCCTTGTGTCCATTCACCGGATCGCCACCGGTGGTTTTGCCAAACTGGTCGGCGGACCCAACCTACGAGGAGATGGGCCAAGTGCACCAGCTGTTGACAAAGCTGCATAATTTCAAGGATGCTGGCCTGACTGGACCCTGGGTGGCCAGGAGGTTCTTGACTCGGCGCTTCCAGCCCCTGAAGCTGAGGAGCGCGTTTGGCTGGGATTACCAGGGAAAACACGATCCTGACCGGGTCAGCCATGAGCCGGCCGATGAGCTGAAGGTGACGGAGACCCTGTTTGGATATTTCTCCAGCGGGGTGATCGAGACCGAAGACAAGAAGCGTCGGATTGCTTCCTTCAGGCACAGTTGGCCCCGGACCAAGGTATCCTCCATCTCTTTTATAGAAAATAACTGTAGACTCGAATGTATGATTGCCCAGTCATGCGATGCACTTTGTTGAATCATCTGTAGTGGTGCGAGGAGTTTGATGAAGACTCGCGTCCGTTGTCGGCCATCAAATCACCAAAAATGCCGAGAAGTCCCACTGCTGTCCAACCCGAGTCCAAGAGGGCCAGGAAGAGACCTGTTATTCGCCAGGGCGCAGGCGCCATGACACCGCGGGTCGCGGTAGGAGGGCTGAAGATAAAGGACACCGCCGCCGCGACACCCAGGCGATCAAGCCCCAGGGTGAGACCTGCGGAGCCGAGGACGGCATTGCTAGGCCTAGCAATGGGACTGCCGAGTAGCCAACCCGAGGAGACGCCGCCGAGTTCGAAGGTACCCAAGCCAGCCGCACCAGAGGCGGGGCTAACTCAAGCTGATGGGCCACCGCCGATAATGACGCTGACTAGCTCGGCTACTGGGTGCATAGTGCCGGGGCCCGGCTCGCCTGGTAGGAGACTCAGGTTCTCCAAGAGGTAAGCTGCTCCGGGTCTTCTGCGTGTCTTGTTTGTTGAAGCATTATTCTGACGTCTTGTCGTGCAGGAAGCGTGTTGATGTCGATCTCAAGGAGACCGCTCCGTCTGCTCCTTTTGAAGAGTCCGCCCCAGCCAAGCCAGTGCTCGCGAGCACACCCGCTGAGCCGGTGGCCAACCCAGTCGCGGAGACTGAGATAGTCCCGACTGCGGGGCCGCTAGCGCCGCCCGACCAAGGGGCAGTTACCGAGGTTGTTGCTCCAGTCCCCGAGTTGCCGCCCCCTGCTGAAGCTGTTGCAGGAGCCCCCGAGTTGATCCCCGAGGCCGCAGGGGATGCCGGCATGGGAGCTGGGACCCCGTCGCCGTCTTGGTTGTCGTCATCACCGTCGCCGCCACCAGAGATCCCAAATCTGCCTCGGATTGAAGCCCCTCCGGGTAGGATGCCCCGGACGTTCACATGGACGTTGCCTGACGGAATCGTGAAGAGCTTCAAGCTGAACAAGGCCGCAGCGGAGAGGGAACGTGAAAGGTTGCTCCGCGCCGCCATTGCCGGGTCCGAGGGAGTTCGGGTACGCTTCTTGTGATGAAGCCCAAGTGGCCTTGCTGTTCTGACATCTTGACTCCATCCTCAACTTGTTCTCTTCCTGAGCAGGACCTTGTTGACCGCAATGAGGCGATGACGGAGATCTTGGTTGAAATGGCTCCCCATCTTGCAGAGTTGGAGCAGCTCTGGGCATTGAAGGCCGAGATGGAGGAGCGCCACGCGGGGAGGGAGGCCTGGCTGAAAGAGGGTGCCACCCAGCTCAGGGAGAAGACTTGGGCCCAAGCCGGAAAGATTAGAGGTAAATTCCCCGAGTGCATCTTCCCGACTGAACCATTGACATATGTATCCAGCTATGTTGCTCCCGACTGCCCAGTTGTGTCTTGACCGCACGGTTGAGCTCTTGGCTAATTTGTTGTGCAGCCCTCGAAGCAGAGTTAAAGACCCGGACAGAGAAGGAAGCTCAGCTGAAAGAGGCCGAAGAAGCCAGGGCCGAGCTTGAAAAGGTCAAGGCCGACCTGACAAAGGCCAATACCGATCTTGAACGGGAGAAGGCCGAGTTAAAGGAGGCCGTCATCAAGCTCGGCAAAGAGAAGGCTGAACTGGAAAAGACCGTGGCCGGGTGGGAGGCCGACTACGAAAGTAAGTCCCCAACCTGACCATGATCTTAACCAATCTGCTAGTCATTCCATCTGCGACCGAGCCTAACAAGTTTTCTTGTCGGCGGACCTGAACAGATATGAGAACCAACGTCCAGGCCCAATATCGGTTTTACATAGAGGAGATAGAGCTTATCAAGGAGTCACGGGAGGCCCTCGTCGGGTCCGTGAAAGGGCTCCTTGACCTCATAGATCCCCGCCCGGTAGGGATCAGCTGCAGCAGGATTCCCCAAGTGATGACGCACCTTGACGATGCACCAAGTGCCCTGAAGAGGTACTCGGATAAGCGTGTCGTTGCCAGTGTGGCCCAAACCCTAGCAATGACCAAGTCCATCTACCCAAGGGCAGATATTGAAGCCATCGGGAAGGGGTTTGCCGAGGAGACAACGCTTGAGGAGGCGCTGGAGCTGATTGCCCGGGTGAAGCCGACTGCTGAAAGAATTACCCAAGACTTGGGTCTATAAGGGCAACATGTTATGTAGTCGGTATATATATGATTTTGTATAAAACATGTGTAAATATATGTGCAGTGCCGCCAAGCTCTGAATTATTTCTCAGCTGTCATTAGCCTTACCCGTCTGTGTAGTCTACGCCGAGTTAGTCTGTCGGAACTTAATAAAATCGTTCACCGTAAGGAACTGTACTCGGGCAAACATGACAATCGTAATAGGACTTCCGAACTGAGTAAGACAGGCTCGTATATTATTGACAGCACACATATAATACATGCAGCCCCCGACTCACTACTCGGTTGATACAAGCGACGTGGTGAGTCAGAGGAATTGTACACATGAAAAAATATAAAACTCAGGTATAGAAAGGACGTAGCTGTTCTATGTTCCATGAGTTGCTGATGAGGGCACCGTCTTCGGTCTTTAGTCGGTAGGCGCCTGGCCGCGTGACCTCAGCTATAATGAATGGCCCTTCCCAGATTGGGGATAGTTTGTGCCTGTCTTTGGTGGTTTGTATTTTCCTGAGGACGAGATCCCCGACCAAAAAGGCGTGGCCACGGACATTGCGATTGTGGTAGCGACGCAGGCCTTGAAGATACCTTGCCGACTGGATTGTTGCAGTGTCACTTGCTTCTTCCAACTGATCTAGCTCGACCAGTCGGGTATTATTTGAGTTGTCTTCTGAGTAAGCCCGGACTTGTGGAGAGCCGAACTGTAACTCTGTCGGTAACATAGCCTCGGCTCCGTAGACCAGGAAGAAAGGGGATTGCCCTGTTGCCCGACTAACCGTGGTTCTGAGAGACCAGAGAACGGATGGGAGTTCTTGTACCCACTGGCCCGCATATGGTTGTAGTCGGTCAAATATCCTGGTCTTGATGCCTTGTAAGACCATACCATTGGCTCGTTCGACCTGTCCATTGCTCCGCGGGTGTGCCACAGATGCATAGCAGATCTTGATGCCGAAGTCTTCACAGAAGTCTTGGAATACGCCGCCCGTGAACTGAGTACCGTTGTCAGTGATGATGCGGTTAGGAACTCCGAATCGGTATAGTATACTCGTAATGAAGTCCTTCGCTCGTGCCGCTGTAATGGTTGCAACGGGTTTAGCCTCAATCCACTTGGTGAATTTATCCACTGCGATGAATAGATGTGTAAACCCTCCTGGCGCTTTCTTGAAAGGCCCGACCATGTCGAGCCCCCATACTGCGAACGGCCAAGAAAGAGGGGTAGTTTGGAGTTCTTGGGCTGGGAGATTTGTTTGTCTTGCGTAGAACTGGCAACCCTCGCACTTGCGAATGATGTCCTTGGCGTCTGTTACTGCTGTTGGCCAGAAAAATCCCTGTCGGTAAGCCTTTCCGACTAACGTCCTGGATGCGGCATGGTTGCCGCATATGCCCGAGTGGATCGATTGCAGGATCTGCTTGCCCTCCTCGGTCGTGACGCAGCGCATGAGGACACCGGATGCACTTCTTCGATATAGGTTTTCTCCGACTAGCAGGAAGCTTTTGCTTCGACGCTTGATCTGTTGCTGGCTTGACTGGGCGATCTTACTGGGAGTTCGTGTCCAGGAGAAATTTGACAACAGGAGTCCTCCAGTCTTGACATGTGTGCAGCACCTCTTCTGTGACCGGGGTAGGTTCGCCTTTCGACTGGTCTGGCGCCAGTTTCTTCTTGACTGATGGCTCCATGAGTTGCTCGACAAAGATTCCAATCGGAACCGCTTCTCGCTTGGATCCTATATTTGCCAGCTCGTCTACCCGCGTCGTTGTATTGGTGCATGGACATGTGTTATTCCAGTTCCCGTGAACTTGTTTTCCAGCTTAGCGGGGACCTCCTGACAGTATGCCGCCCTGCATAGGTGTCGTCGAGACATGTCTCAGTCCTTCGTTGATTGGTTTACCACGAGTTGAGAATCTCCGCGCCACAACCAGTCGACGTATGCCGAGTGATATAGCGATGCGGAGCCCATGGATAAGTGCCTCGTACTCGGCGACATTGTGGGTTAAAGTCGGGAAGTGGATTTGTAGAACGTAAAAGTGGAGGCTTTCAGTTTTTTCGCCGGTGGGGGACGTCAATATGGACTCCACCCCGGCGCCGCCGATCCGTAGGGAACCGTCGAAGTACATTGTCCAGTACTCTAGCTTTGCTGTTGATGTAGGCAGTTGAACTTCCGTCCACTTGGCCACGAAGTCGGCTAGAGCTTGTGATTTAATTGCTGTCCGTGGCTAGAAGGTGATATCGAACGCCATCAACTCGAGTGCTCATTTAGCGATTCGGCCAGTGGCCTCGCGATTATGAAGGACATCCTCGAGTGGAAACGCTGTGACCACCGTGACTTGATGTGCTTGAAAATATGCAGCAGCTTTGAGCCGGACTGTGATAGTAGGCCATATAGCAGCTTCTGGACACAATGCGGATATCTCGTCTTCGAGTCGGAAGCACCTCGCTGACAATCACACGTAAAAGTAAACTGGCCGTTGTATTTTCTAAAGTATGACCTGTTCGGATCGCTCGACTACCAGTACTGTGCTGACTACCTGAGTAGTTGCCTTGTTGTCAGATATGCATTAGCGTTCTTGGGCATCGGTGACAACGCCCAGCAAGGTAGGCGATGTAAAGGAATTGCTTGAAATTTCGAAGGCTTGTTGGGCTTTCGGAGTCCATTGGAATTGTTCGGCCTTTTGACGTAGCTTGAAGAAGGGTGTCATACCGTGAACCGTTCGCCTGCAACACCAGTCGAGATAAACCGCTGAGTGCCGCATAACAATGCAGCCTGTTAGCTTCGGACGTTCTTTAAGGTTAGTCGGGGGTGCCATATTTCTGATGGCGTTGATTTCTCTGGATTGGCCTCGATGCGTGATGCGAGACGATGAAGCCGAGTAACTTGCCGGATGGCACTACGAAGGGCATTTTTCCGAGTTCAACTTCATCTTGAATCGTCGAAGATTTTGGAAGGTTTTCAATTAAATCCAGTCAGCGATGAGTGTTTTCTTTGACTTGTCTTGATCACCTCACGTCGTCGACGTATGCTTCCACGTTGCGCCCGATCTGAAGTGCAGGCACCGCTGAATTGCCCGTTGATAGGTTGCTCCAGCGTTCTTCAAAACCGAACGGCATTGTGATGTAGCAGTACGCTCCAAACGGTGTGATAAAGATGTCTTTAAGCGTCTTCCTCCCTCAGGCTGATTTGATGGTATCTGAGTAGACAGTCGAGAAATGAGTAAGTCGCACCGGCATATATAGTGGAATCTACCACTTGATCTATCCTGGGAAGACCAATGGGTCCTTGGGGCACGCTTTGTTTAGTTCATAGTCGACAACACATGCACCATTTACCGTTTTTTCTTCCAGACGAATGGGTTTGCCAGCCAATCCGGGTGATAGACCTCTTTGATGAACCCGGCTGCAAGGAGCTTGGTGATCTCCTCCCGGATAGCATCTTGCGGTCTTAGCGTGCCTATCTTGTGGAGTATTGAGTGATAGTAGCCGCTATCAGTCGTTGTTTGATTGGCTTGGCGTCTGTGAGTACTTCAGTTTAGGGCGTGCTCGATCACTCCTTGGTACGCCCGGCATGTTGGGACGGTTTCCACGCGAAGATATCCTTGTTTGGCTTGGAGGAAGGTGACGAGCGCGTCTTCCTATTTGGGGTCGAGTCGGTCCTGACTAGAGCAGTCTTGGAGGGTCGGAAGGGTCCAGGGGGATCTTCTTCGTGTCAGAGTCCGCTGAAATTCCCGACTTCGCTGCTTTTTTCGCCGGAACTTGATCCTGCTCGACTTCTGGTGACGGCTTGCCGAATGCTGTCCAGAGCCTAGGTGCGACTGCCCAGTTTCGCCTTCTTGTCATGTGATTGGGCCAGTTCGCAACTCTCCTTGTCGCAGGTGATGGCTTGCTTGACGTTGCTCATGCGGAGAGGAGAATCGTTTGATGGACTGCCTGCTGGCCACGGGCTGATCTTGACAACCATATATGTGTAGTGAGCGGTATCACCATAAATTTGGCGAGTGCCATATCAGTCGTTAGTTGGTTGCCGATGGTTGCGTGGTAACGGTTCTCGAAGTCGGCAACCTCGAAACGAGACGTTTTTTCGTGCGGATTTTAGAGATTATCCCCCGTGCCGAAGTTACACGCAAGGTTTAATTGTCCGAGTGGAGTTGATGATAGGCTGGGAATTATCCATGGAAGGGCGCAGTACTCGGCCGTAGTTAAGATTTGTCTGACGAGGAATCTTCATCTCGTCCAAATCTTGGTCGAAATAGTGATGTGAGCGGTTTCGCTGCCTCCGTCGATGAGGGTTTCTTTCAGCCTGATGGCCTGATGACCGGGTCCAAGGGAGTGGGTATCGTCCCGGGTGAGAAACCCGATCTGGGTGATCTGCGCAGGTTGAAGGTAATGGGCCATCTCTGACCAGCGCAGGTACTGGGGGGGCGGGTGTTCTGTCGCCCATGGAGACCGTGTTGAATGTCGCGCACTTAATAGCTTCTGCTTGCGCTTGGACTCGTACGCGGAGCGGACCCGGAGGAGCCCGAAGATGTGGTTAAGTTCGGCTTTGGGATCTTGAAACTTCAGGACGGGCCGTGAGTCTGGCCGTTGTCCTTTCCTTGTCGGGCGCCAGACGATGAAGCCTTGCTCGGAGCAAACTTCTTGAGCATGTAGCAGTCTTTGGCCGCCGTGCTTAACCTCCTTAGGGTGGAAGGGGCAAGGCCCGCTCATGACTTTCTGGTAGTCGTTGTTCCATTGGGGCCGCGACCGACTGCGCTCCATGTTGGCCACCTCGTGGTCTGACTTCCGCTTGCGGCTGCCAGACTTGTTTGGAGACGGCTCGTTGTCGGCTTTCGCCTTCTGGTCTTTATGTCGGGGCTCCTTCTTCTCGTCGAGGGCCTCAGCGACCGCTTCGTCCGAGTCGGCGTATTTGTTGGCCATGTCGAAGAGAGCCCGGACTGTGGATGGAGGCTTCCGAGTGAACTTTGCAATGAGCGGGGCGTCTTTTACTCCCTTGCGGAAGGCGGCAATGACAGCCTCGTCTTTGACAGTTGGAATTTGATTGCGCTTCTCGGAGAACCTCTTGATGAATTCGCGCAGAGACTCGTACTTCTTTTGATGCAGCTGATATAAATCGTGCTCCGAAGCCAGTCTCTCATGGGTCCCCTAGAAATTAGCGATAAACCGCTCCCTGAGTTGTCCCTAGGAACCGATCGACCGCCTTGGGAGGCCAGTCAGCCATGTCCTCGCCGAGTCGGCTAGCACGACTGGGAGGTAGTTAGCCATGGCTCTGCTATCGTCCCCAGCAGCTCGAACTGCTAGGACGTAAACAGTGAGCCAGGACTCGGGGTTTGTCTTACCGTCATATTTTTCAATACCAGTAGGCTTGAAGCTAGTCGGCCAATGGACGTCCTGTAGCTCCTGGGTGAAGGCTGGGATGCCTTCATCTTCGTCTCGCTCTAGCTCCAATCTTGGCGGCGCAGCCGCTCGTGGTGGAGACCGAAGCACTCGTTTTCATCCTCCAGTCGGCGGCGTTCATCTTCTTCGTGTTCTTCGCGCCGAGCGTTAATGGTGTGGCGAAGGTCGCGGTGTAGTCGTACTCGGAGGTCCTGATTGGGTCGGCGGTCGTACTGGCGACGCCGCCGGTTGTCATTGTTGGTGTTGCCGAGCGTTGTTTGTCGGGACTCTTCGCGTTGTTGACTGGAGCCGGCCGCCCGGCGTCGCGTTGACGCAGATGAACCTGCCGCCGGAGAACCCGACCGATTGGTCGGTATAAATGTGTCGCCCGACTGCTCTTGCTGCTGACAGGCGGTAGCTGTAATCATCGCCTTGATCTTGGCGATAGTTGGGGTGGCCTGGTGATCAGGCCCGAGTTGGAGTGTGTCCAGCAGGGTTGCAGTGGCCACAACGTTCTGTTGCGGTGTGACGAAGACGTTGTGGTCGCCGACTTTGGTTTGGAGGATTTGCTGCTGAGCGACTCGCCCAGCCTGGCGTAGCCCGTCATTGTGAGCTTCGCGGTTGGCCTCCTCCTATTGCTCCTCTTGTAGTCGGCGTACCTCGGAAGGTGGTGTTGAAGCCATGAAGATCTCGCGGTTTAGGAGGAAACTCGCCAAGCTAGAGTCCGAACTAGCGCTCGAACCGCTATCTGACTTGGTGTCGGACTCCGAGTAGTTTATTGGAGTAAGAACGACTCCGACCTCTCTAGATCCAATCTGAAACGGCGCTTGGCCGTGTCCAAACTGAATTGCTGGAGATCGGGTCTGCTGCGCGGGATATAGATGCGCAGTGTCGCCGAGTCCGTGCGGGAGATTGACGATCTCTCCCCTTCTTGGCCCAACCCGCGCTGGCTCAAGGCCTAGCGCAAGTCGGACGCCAAAGGAGAGAGTTGTCCCGATGCTTGGCGACGTGAAGGACTGCCGTAGTAGGTCGTTGAAGGAGATGGTGGCGTCCTGTGAGCCGACTGGCGCAAGGTCGGCTGGTTACTCGGCTGGTAAGATTGGATCTGCTTCAGCTAAGGTGAGTTTGCCGAGTTGATCGGCAACGAAATCAAGGCTCCCGAAGGTGATGGTGTCTCCAGGGGAGAACTTGCTGCCTTCGACTCCGTTGATTGAATCCATCGAATTTGCTGAAAAATTCGCCGGATCCCCTACCTGGCGCGCCAACTGTCGATGCTTTGCACCGGCAATAAAACTATGGGGCTACCCGGCAATGTGGAATTCGGTGGACTGCAGAGGAACACTAAGAAGATTTATACTGGTTCAGGCCCTCAAGGTGAGGTAATACCCTACGTCTAGTTGAGGTGTTATTCCTCTGAGGTGTTTTGTGGATCGATGATCTCTTTGTGCGCGTCTATGAGCTCTTGCCCTTAGGGGGCGCCCTGCCTCCCTTTATATACTAGGGGACAGGGGTACATGATAAGGATCCCAACCGGATACGGTCAAGGGATTTCCTCCTTAGAGATAGGGAACTATCCGACTAAGACTAGGCTTTCCTTATAGTACAAGACAGAGTCTGCCGGGTGCTACCTTATCTCTAATTACATGGTTTGGCCCATCCTCCATCCGAGTGGCCCATTGTCGATGCTTTGCACCGGCAATAATACTATGGGGGTACTCGGCGAACTGGAATTCGGTGGATTGCAGAGGAACACGAGGGAATTATACTGGTTCAGGCCCTCAAGGTGAGGTAATACCCTACGTCCAGTTGAGATGTTATTCCTCTGAGGTGGATTTGTGATCGATGATCTCGGGGTTTGCCCTCATAGGGCGCCCTGCCTCCCCTTTATATACTAGGGGATCAGGGGTACATGGCTAAGGATCCCAGTCGGATACGACCAAGGGATTTCCTTATTAGAGATAGAATCCTATCCGACTAAGGCTATATTTCCTTATTGTACAAGGTACAGCCTGCCGGGTGCTATCTTATCTCTAATTACATGATCTGGCCCATCCTCTATCCGAGTGGCCCATGTGCTTGTAGTGAGGTACCCGGGGCCCATGGCTCCCACAGTAGCCCCTGAGACCTTCATAGTTGAGTCACAGCTGACGCCGAGTGCTCTTCCTCCATGGTGAAGGTTACCCGAGTGCGATGCTCCGAGTACTCTTTGTCCGAGTAGTCTTCCCGAGTCCTGCTTCATGTCAGCTGGCAGCGAGGCTATGAAGGGCTCCAATGTAATATATGAATAGTCGTGCGCCGAATAGGCGCACCTATTAGGTGTAGCCCCCGACTTTGTGCTTAATTGTGAAGACAATTAAACATAAAGTCAAAGATCTTTAACCTGGAAGTCTTTCCCGAGTAGATTACTACTGGTATATGAGACTCTTCGGTATCATGTCAACCGGAATATAATTTATAGTCTTGCCGAGTAGGATACTACTCGTATATGGGACTCTTCAGCGTCATGTCAGCTGGAAAGGGAGTAGTTGGGAGTATAGTCTTTCCCGAGTGGCGTCGCCACCCAGAAGTTAGACTCATCCGCATCATGTCAGCGGGAATGATAAATTTATAGTCTCTCCCGAGCAGTGCCACTACTCGAGAGTTAGACTCTTCAGCCGTCATATCGGCTGGAATAATGTCGCTCATGGCAACTGATAGCCACGCATGTTGGCCGAGTACCACTTTATGAAAAATAAATCCATCGCGTGGTTAGGTGTACTCGAGAGAGATACCTGCATCCCCAATTTTAATGAAGACCAGCTTGTGATCCTTGTAAGGATATATCCTCGAGACCTGGTGGATAAGACAGATACCCAAACATATTTGTTTAGCAGTAAGGCTCTCATGAAGCATATCTGTTTACCTCATCGATTCCTGTGAGTAGCACCAGCGCTATTATTTCAACTCAGCCTGCGGGCGGCCCACATGGAGCATGCTACTGTAGGAACTCATATCTTGTCGGCCCAATACCAACTGTGTGGGCCTGGGTCCATCTAGTCAGTTCAGGCTATAAAAGGATGGGGAGAGAGAAAAAGATTCCATCGTCTTCCCCAAAGCAACCAATCTCTTCATCTTCCACCTTCGCGCCTAGCTTTTCGCCTCCCGCCCGGCTAGGGTTAGCAGCAGCCGTTCCCCACCCGGACCCGGGCGATTTCAATCCTCTTCGTCTATTCCAAGCCCCCGAGTTGCTTTCCCCCAAATCTCAACGCCTCCAGTCATGCCGAAGGTGACGAATCCTGCGGGTGCGCCAGGGAGTTCTTGGCCGATCTCGGATTGCGGCTCGGTGAAGCTGAGACGGCTGGAGAGCGAGCTGAAGTTGCCCAGCCAAGAAGTGATCCGTTGGCGGTCGGCGAGGGAGGAGTCGAGCCCAACCCCCGGCCTGGTGAACGGTAGTTTTCGCCTCTTTTTTTTGATCGGGGCTTGTGTCTTCCGTCATCTGATTTCTTCCGCCGCATCCTTGATTTCTACGGGCTGGAGTTGGTGCATTTAAATCCCAACTCGATTCTTCAGATCTCCATATTCGTTACCCTTTGCGAGTGCTTTCTGGGTGTTGAGCCCCATTTCATCCTCTTCCGACATTTGTTCCATGTCAAGCCCCAGCCTTCCAAGAGTAATATCAGTGTGATTGGGGGGGCTGGTCTTCAACTAAGGAGTGATGGGAAGAAAACATATATCGATTTGCCCTTGAAATCTTCTCTGAAGGGCTGGCACAAAGAGTGGTTTTACTGCGCCAATCTGGCTCCTTCCTTGCCCCCGTTTACTGGTATGCCGCCGGTGGTGTTGCCAAGCTGGTCTTCGGAGCCAACCTTTGAAGAACTGGGCCAGGCACACATATTGCTAACGAAGATAGATGACCTCAAGAGGGCCGGCTTGACAGGGCCCTGGGTGGCTCGTCGTTTCCTGACGAGGCGCGTCCAGCCGCTGAAGCTGAGAAGTGCTTTCGGCTGGGCTTCAGAGGTAAGCACGATCCGACCGGGTGAGCAGCGAGACAGCGGACAAGGGGGCAGTAACCGATACCTTGTTCGGCTACTTCTCAGAAGGGGTCGTTGCCACCGAAGATGATAACCGCCGAGTTGCTGCCTATAGCTTCATCCGGCCACGGACCAAGGTAAACTTGTACTTTCTTCTATGGTGAACGCCTGTGGAACGATGATTGTTCAACCTTGCGTGATGGTATCTTGTCAACTTGCTTGCAGTGGCATGAGGAATTTGATGAAGATTCTCGCCCATTGTCTGCGGTCGCGTCGAAAAAAAGGCCAAGGAGTCCCTCTGATGCCCAACCCGACTCCAAGAGGGCGGGGAAAAAGCCAATTTTATATCGGGGCGAGGGGGCCATGACAGCGCGTGCCGTGAGCGGTAGCTTGAAGATAAAGGACACCGCTGCCACAACGCCTACGCGGTCGAGTCCCAGGCTGAGAGCAGCTGGCTTGGGCTCGACGTTGTCATGCCCAGCAACAGCGCCGCCAAGGGGCCAACCAGAGAGGAGGCCGATTGGGGCGAAGGAACCCGAGCCAACCGTACCAGAGTCGAGGCCGACTCAGGCCGATATGCCTCTGCCGTCGGCGACACCGTCCGGGGCGAGCGCCGATGCCAGCGCTTCGCCGGGGAGCGGGCACGCTAGCAGGAAGCTGAAGTTTTCCAAGAGGTGCGCTACTACGAGCATCCTGTAGTCGTCGTATGTTGAAATACAGTCTTGATGTCTTGCTTCGTTGTGCAGGAAGCGAGCCGATATCGACCTCAAAAAGGTCGGCCCATCTGCCCCGCTTGATGAATCCACCCCAGCCGAGTCAGCAGCAGCAAGCACACCTGCTGTGCCGGTGGCCAGCCCGGTTGCTGAAACCGAGGTGGCTCCGACTACAGGGCCGCTACCGCCAGTCGACCAAGAGGTGGCCGTTGAAGCTGAGGCCCCGGCCCCTGAGGCACCATACGTCGCGGAAGCAGGGGACGGATCCCCCGATCCGGTCCCCAATGTTGTAGGGGAAGGCGATGCCGAGGCCGGGACCCCGTCGCCTTCATGGTTGTCGTCACCGCCATTGTCGCCGTTGCCGCCGCCACCAGAGATCCCACATTTGCCTCGGATCGAAGCTCCCCCACGCGTGATGCCCCGGACCTTCTCGTGGACCACTCGCGACGGCACTATGAAGAGCTTCAGACTTGATGAAATCGTCGCAAGGAGAGAGCGCGAGAGCCTGATTCGTGCCGCCATCAATGGGTCCCAAGGGGTCGCGGTATGATTCTCGTAGTGAAGCTCCAGCAATCTTCTTGTCTTGATGTTTGACTCTGTCGTCGGTTTGTTCCTTGTCCTGAACAGAAACTCGTCGACCGCAATGAGGCGATGACTGAGATCCTAGTCGAGATGGCTCCCCATCTCGCGGAATTACAACAGCTCCGGGCATTGAAGGCCGAGATGGAGGCGCGTCACACGAGTAGGGAGGCCTGGCTGAAGAGCGGCGCTGATCAGCTCAGGGCTGAGACATGGGCCTTAGCCGAGAAGGTCAGAGGTAAAATCCTCGAGCATATCTCCCCGACTGGACCGTTGGTGTAATCATCCAGTTACGTCGATCCGACTGCTTGGTGGTGTCATGACTGCGCGATTGAGCTCTTGGCTAATCTGTGGTGCAGATCTCGAAGCGGAGAGGGAGTCGCAGCTGAAGGAGGCCGAAGAAGCCAAGGCCGAGCTTGAAAGAGTCAAGGCCGACCTGACAAAAGCCAATGCCGAGCTTGACCGGGAGAAGTCCGAGTTGGAGAAGGCCGTCGTCGAGCTCGGTAAGGAGAAGGCCGAACTGGAGAAGACCGTGGCCGGGTGGGAGGCCGACTACGAAAGTAAGTCCTCAACCCGACTGCGATCTCAGCCAATACATTATTCACCCTGCGTGTAGTCGATCCTGACAAGCATACTTGCCGGCCGATCTGGGCAGGCATGAGAGCCAACGTCCAGGCCCAGTACCGGTTCTACACGGAGGAGATAAGGTCAATCAGGGAGTCACGGGAGGCCCTCGTCGGGTCCGTGAAGGGGCTCCTTGACCTTGTGGATCCCCGCTCAGTGGGGACCAGCTGTAGCAGAATTCCTCAAATAATGGGGCGTCTCGAGGAAGCGCCGAGTGCCCTGAAAAGGTACTCAGACGAGCGGGTTGCCGCCGGCGTGGCCCAGACCCTAGTGATGACCAAGTCCATCTACCCGAGGGCGGACATTGAGGCCATCGGGGAGGGGTTTTCCGAGGAGACGACGCCCGAGGAAGCGCTGGAGCTGATCTCACAGGCGAAGCCGACTGCTGAAGCGATTACCCGAGACCTGGGTCTGTAAAGGCAATATATTTTGTAGTCGGTGTATACATATGCTTTCATATACGATCATGTGTGAATATATGTGTCGTGCCGCCAAACTTATTATTCGGTTGTCATTAGCTTTACCCGACCATGTAGCATGCACCGAGTTAGTTCGATAGAACTTGATAAAAATCGTCCAGAGGAAGATGCTATACTCGGGCCAACGCATCAGTCGTGGCAAGGCTTCATAACCGAGGTGAGATAAGCTTGTATATTATTGACAGAACACATATATACATGCAGCCCCCGACTCACTACTCGATTGGAACAAGCGGCGTAGTGAGTCAGGAAAAACTGTACACATGGAAAAAGTAAAACTCAGGTATAGAAAGGACGTAGCTGTTCTATATTCCATGAGTTGGTGATGAGGACGCCGTCTTTGGTCTTCAGTCGGTAGGCGCCTGGCCGCGTGACCTCGGCTATAATGAACGGCCTTCCCAGATGGGGGATAGTTTTGCCTGTCCTTGGTGGTTTGTATCTTCCTTAGAACGAGAGTCCCGGACCAAGAAGGCGCGGCCACGGACATTGCGATTGTGGTAGCGACGCAGGCCTTGAAGATATCTTGCCGACTGGATTGTTGCGGCGTCTCTTGCTTCTTCCAGCTGATCTAATTCGATCAGTCGGGTGCTGTTGGAATCGTCTTCGGAGTAAGCCCGGACTCGCGGAGAGCCGAACTGTATCTCAGTCGGTAGCATGGCCTCAGTACCGTAGACCAGGAAGAAAGGGGATTGCCCTGTTGCCCGACTAACCGTGGTTCTGAGAGACCAGAGAACGGATGGTAGTTCTTGTACCCACCGACCCGCATATGGTTGTAGTCGGTCGTATATCCTGGCCTTGATGCCTTGTAAGACCATGCCGTTGGCTCGCTCAACCTGCCCGTTGCTCCGCGGGTGTGCCACAGACGCATAGCAGATCTTGATGCCGAAGTCGTCGCAGAAATCTTGGAATAGGCCTGCCGCGAACTGAGTGCCGTTGTCGGTTATGATGCGGTTAGGGACCCCAAACCGGTATAGAATACTCAAGATGAAGTCCTTTGCTCGTGCCGCTGTGATTGTTGCGACAGGTTTAGCCTCAATCCACTTGGTGAATTTATCCACTGCGACGAATAAATGTGTGAATCCTCCTGGCGCTTTCTTGAATGGCCCGACCATGTCGAGCCCCCATACTGCGAATGGCCAAGAGATGGGGATAGTCTGGAGTTCCTGGGCGGGAAGATTTGTCTGTCTTGCGAAGAACTGGCAACCCTCGCACTTGCGAACGATGTCTTTGGCGTCTGTGACTGCGGTGGGCCAGAAGAATCCCTGCCGGTAAGCCTTTCCGACTAACGTCCTGGATGCAGCGTGGTTGCCACATATGCCCGAGTGGATTGAATGCAGGATCTGCTTGCCTTCCTCGGTGGTGACACAGCGCATGAGGACACCGGATGCGCTCCTTCGGTACAGGTCTTCTCCGACTCGCAGGAAGCTTTTGCTTCGACGCTTGATTTGCTCGGCTTGATTGCGATCTTCTGGGAGTTCATCGTCCAGGAGGAATTTGAGAACAGGACCCCTCCAGTCTTGACGTATGTGCAGCACTTCGTCGGTGGTCGGGGTAGGCTCGCCTCCCGACTGCTCTTGTGCCGGTTTCTTCTTGACTGATGGCTCCATAAGTTGCTCGACGAAGATTCCAGTCGGGACCGCTTCTCGCTTGGATCCCATGTTTGCCAGCTCGTCGGCCGCGTCGTTGTATTGACGCAGGACGTGTGTGATTTCCAGCCCGTCGAACTTGTTTTCCAACTTGCGGACCTCCTGACAGTATGCCGCCATTGTGTCGTCGAGACATGTCCAGTCTTTCATGATTGGTTGACCACGAGTTGGGAGTCTCCGCGCACAACCAGTCGACGTATGCCGAGTGATATGGCGATGCGGAGCCCGTGAACGAGAGCCTCGTACTCGGCGACGTTGTGGGAAGCCGGGAAGTGGATTTGTAGTACGTACTTCAACTTTTCGCCAGTGGGGGATGTCAGTATGACACCGGCCCCGGCACCGCCGATCCGTAAGGAACCGTCGAAGTACATTGTCCAGTACTCTAGCTTTGTTGTTGGTGTTGGGAGTTGAACTTCTGTCCACTCGGCCACGAAGTCGGCTAGAGCTTGAGATTTGATAGCTGTCCGTGGCTGAAAGGTGATGTCAAACGCCATCAGCTCGAGTGCCCATTTAGCGATTCGGCCGGTGGCCTCGCGATTATGAAGGACATCCCCGAGTGGAAACGCTGTGACCACCGTGACTTGATGTGCTTGAAAGTAGTGCACCAGCTTTCGGACTGTGATGAGTAGGCCGTATAGCAGCTTCTGGACCTGCGGGTATCTTGTTTTGGAGTCGGCAAGGACCTCGCTGACAAAATAGATTGGCCGTTGTATTTTTTGAAGATGACCCTGTTCGGATCGCTCCACTACCAGCACCGTGCTGACTACCTGTGTTGTTGCCGCCAGATAAAGCATTAGTGGTTCCTGGGGCAGGGGTGATGCTAGCACGGGGGGTGATGTGAGGAATTCTTTGAAGTCTTCGAAGGCTTGCTGGGCTTCCGGGGTCCACTGAAAGGTGTCCGTCTTTTTGAGGAGCTTGAAGAAGGGCATGCCCCGTTCGCCCAGTCGGGAGATAAACCGACTGAGTGCCGCCATGCAGCCTGTCAGCTTCTGGATGTCTTTGAGGTTGGTCGGGGCGCCATGTTCTTGATGGCGTTGACTTTCTCCGGGTTAGCTCGATGCCGCGGTGCGAGACGATGAAGCCGAGTAACTTCCCAGACGGCACCCCGAAGGTGCACTTGTCGGTTCAACTTCATCTTGAATCTTCGAAGGTTTGGAAGGTTTCTTCCAAGTCGTCAATGAGGTCTTGTTGGATTTAGACTTGATCACCACATCGTCGACGTAGGCTTCCACGTTGCGCCGATCTGAGTGTGCAGACACCGCTGAATAGCCCTTTGGTAGGTTGCGCCTGCGTTTTTCAGACCGAACGGCATTGTGATATAGCAATACGCTCCAAACGGCGTGATGAAAGATGTCTTTAAACAGTCTTGCTCCTTCAAGCTAATTTGATGATATCCCGAATAACAATCGAGAAAACTGAGTAGGTCGCACCCCGCCGTGGAGTCGACCACCTGATCTATCCTGGGAAGACCAAATGGGTCTTTGGGGCACGCTTTGTTGAGGTCGGTGTAGTCGACGCACATGCGCCATTTACCGTTTTTCTTCCGGACCAGGACTGGGTTGGCCAGCCAGTCCGGGTGGTAGACTTCCTTGATGAAGCCGGCTGTGAGGAGCTTGGTGATTTCCTCCCGGATAGCATCCTTGCGGTCTTGAGCGAAGCGCCGCAGCCGTTGTTTGACCGGCTTGGCGTCTGGCTTTACGTGTAGGGCGTGCTCGATCACCTCCCTTGGTACGCCCGGCATGTCGGACGGTTTCCACGCGAAGATATCTTTGTTGGCTTGGAGGAAGGTGACGAGCGCGTCTTCCTATTTGGGGTCGAGTCCGGTCCCGACTAAGGCAGTCTTGGAGGGGTCGGAAGGGTCCAGGGGGATCTTCTTCGTGTCAGAGTCCGCTGAAATTCCCGACTTCGCTGCTTTTTTCGCCGGAACTGGATCTTGATCGACTTCAGATGTAGCGGCTTGCCGAATGCTCTCGCGCCCGACTGCCGCTTCTTGTGTTTGAGCCAGCTCGCAGCTCTCCTTGTCGCAGGTGAAGGCTTGCTTAGCGTCGCTGCGGAGGGAGAGGACTCCTGCTGGCCCGGGCATCTTCAGCACCATGTATGTGTAGTGCGGAATCGCCATGAACTTGGCGAGGGCCGGTCGTCCGAGTATCGCGTGATACGCGGTCTCGAAGTCGGCTACCTCGAAGGAGATGTTTTCCGTGCGGAAGTTGTCCCGCGTGCCGAAGGTCACCGGCAAGGTTATCTGCCCGAGTGGGGTTGATGACAAGCCGGGGATTATCCCATGGAAGGGCGCGGTGCTCGGCCGTAGTTCTGAACGAGGAATTCTCATCTCGTCCAAAGTCTTGGCGAACAGGATGTTGAGCGCACTGCCTCCGTCGATGAGGGTTTTCTTCAGCCTAATATTTTTGACGACCGGATCCAGGACGAGTGGGTATCGTCCCGGGTGGGAAACCCGATCTGGGTGATCCGCGCGGTTGAAGGTGATAGCCGTCTCTGACCAGCGCAAGTATTGGGGGGCATCCGTTGTGGAGACTGCGTTAATGTCCCGCGCTGATAGCTTCTGTTTGCGCTTGGATTCGTACGCGAGTGGCCCCCCGAAGATGTGGTTGAGTTCGGCTTGGGGGTCCTGGAAGTCGTCAGCCGGACCCGAGTCTGGCTTGTCCTTGTCCTTGTCGCCGACGGCAGATGATGAAGCCTGCTCGGAGGCAAACTTCTTGAGCATGTGGCAGTCTTTGGCTGCGTGCCGGCCCTTGGGGTGAAAGGGGCAAGGCCCGCTCATGACTTTCTGGTAGTCGTTGTTCCGCTGGGGCCGTGACCGACTGCGCTCCATGTTAGCCACCTCGTTGTCCGACTTCCGCTTGCGGCTGCCAGACTTGTTCTGAGGCTGCTCGTTGTCGGCTTTTGCCCTGTTGTCTTTTTGTCGGGGCTCCTTCTTCTCGTCGAAGGCCTCTGCGACGGCTTCAGCTGAGTCGGCGTACTTGTTGGCCATGTCGAAGAGAGTCCGGACGGTGGAAGGTGGCTTTCGAGTGAACTTCGCGATGAGCGGGGCGTCTTTTACTCCCTTGCGGAAGGCGGCGATGACAACCTCGTCTTTGATGTTTGGGATTTGATTGCGCTTCTCGGAAAACCTTTTGATGAATTCCCGTAGAGATTCGTTCTTTTTCTGATGCAGTTGGTAGAGGTCGTGCTCGGAAGCCGGTCTCTCGTAGGTCCCCTGGAAGTTTGCGATGAATCGCTCCCTGAGCTGTCCCCAGGAACCGATCGACCGCCTTGGGAGGCCTGTCAGCCATGTCCTCGCCGAGTCGGATAACGCGACTGGGAGGTAGTTAGCCATGGCTCTGCTGTCGCCCCCAGCAGCTTGAACTGCTAGGACGTAAACGGTGAGCCAGGACTCTGGGTTGGTCTTGCCGTCGTACTTTTCAATCCCGGTAGGCTTAAAGCCGACTGGCCATCGGACGTCCTGTAACTCCCGAGTAAAGGCTGGGATGCCTTCATTATCGTGAGGACTCGGGCTTCGGTTTTGGCGGTGTAGTCGCTCGTAGTGGAGACCGAAGCGCTCGTGTTCGTCCTCCAGTCGGCGGCGTTCATCCTCTTCGCGCTCTTCGCGCCGGGCATTTATAGTGTGGCGAAGATCGCGTTGTAACCGCGATCGGAGGTCTTGATCGTGTCGGCGGTCGTATTGGTGACGCCGCCGGTTGTCGTAGTTGGTATTGCCGAGTGTTGTTTGGCGGGATTCTTCATGCTGCCGGGTGGAGCCGGCTGCTCGTCGTCGTGCTGATGCAGATGACTCCGCCGCTGGAGGGCCCATTGGACGGGTCGGTACGTGAGTGTTGCCTGACTGTTCTTGCTGCTGGCAGGCGGCAGCAGTAATCATCGCCTTGATCTTGGCGATGGTTGGTGTGGCCTGATGGTCCGGCCCAAACTGGAGTGTGTCCAGCAGAGTTGCGGCGGCCACGACGTTCTGTTGTGGCGTGACGAAGACATCGTGGTCGCCGACTTTGGTTCGGAGGATCTGCTGCTGGGCGGCTCGCCCAGCTTGTCGAAGCCCGTCATTGCGAGCTTGTCGGTTGGCCTCCTCTTGTTGCACTCGGAGCGCCTCCTCATGCTGCTCCTCTTGCAGTCGGCGTACCTCGGAAGGTGGTGTTGAAGCCATGAAGATCTCGCGGGGGAGGAGGAAACTTGCCAAGGTGGAGTCCGAGTTGATGCTCGAACCACCATCCGACTTGGTGTCGGACTCTGAGTAGTTTATCGGAGTTAGCACGACTCCGACCTCCCTAGATCCAATCTGAAACGGTTCATGACCGTGTCCGAACTGAATCGCTGGAGGTCGGGTCTGCTGCGCGGGTTGTGGATGCACAGCGTCGCCGAATCTGCACGGGAGATTGTCGATCTCTCCCCCTCTTGGCCTAACCCGCGCTGGCTCAAGGCCTAGCGCGAGTCGGACGCCGAGGGAGAGAGTTGTCCCGATGTCCGGCGACGTGAGGGACTGTCGTAGTAGATCGTCGAAAGAGATGGTGACGTCCCTGGGGCCGATTGGCGCAACGCCGGATGGCTCTTCGGCTGGCGAGATCGGATCTGCCTCAGCCAAAGAAAGGTTGCCGAGTTGATCGGCGACGAAATCAAGGCTCCCGAAGGTGATGGTGTCTCCGTCGGAGAACTTGTTGCTCCTGACTCCGTTGATGGGATCCATCGAATCTGTTGATGAAGAACTCGCCGGTCCCCTACCTGGCGCGCCAACTGTCGATGCTTTGCACCGGCAATAATACTATGGGGGTACTCGGCGAACTGGAATTCGGTGGATTGCAGAGGAACACGAGGGAATTATACTGGTTCAGGCCCTCAAGGTGAGGTAATACCCTACGTCCAGTTGAGATGTTATTCCTCTGAGGTGGATTTGTGATCGATGATCTCGGGTTGCCCTCATAGGGCGCCCTGCCTCCCTTTATATACTAGGGGACAGGGGTACATGGTAAGGATCCCAGTCGGATACGACCAAGGGATTTCCTTATTAGAGATAGAATCCTATCCGACTAAGGCTATATTTCCTTATTGTACAAGGTACAGCCTGCCGGGTGCTATCTTATCTCTAATTACATGATCTGGCCCATCCTCTATCCGAGTGGCCCATGTGCTTGTAGTGAGGTACCCGGGGCCCATGGCTCCCACACCCATAGGCTGGTAGTAAGGTACCCAGGGCCCATGGCCTCCACAGGTTGATACCAGGGCCAATGTATATGTTTGTGCTGACATCTCGTTGTTTTCTTCTTATTACGTCACTTGGGATTCCTCCGTCCTAATGAGAAATGGGTCGCCTGCTACTGTTTATGGTGTTGGCATAGTAGATTTGAAGTTTACTTGGGAAAGATCGTGCAGCTGAGTAATGTGCAGCATGTCCCTACAATTGACAAGAATCTTGTTAGTGGCTTTCGTTTATGTAGAGACGGGCTTAAGTCGGTGTTTGAGTCTAATAAATTAATCGTGTCTAAACATGGATATTTTATTGGTAAAAGCTATGAGTACGGAGGCTTGTTTCGCTTTTCCCTTTCTGATTTCTGCAATAAGTCTGTGTAACGCCCAGAAATTCACAACCAAAATTCTGAATATTCTTGTGTATTAAATCCATGTCCAGGAAAGCCAGGCTAAACAAATACCAAGTTGCCATACAGAGTACGCCTTACAAAAAGAATAAAATTGTCTTATATCAAATGCAGCGAAAAAAGCAAAATAAAACTATACACAGCTAAGCCGCGCAGAGGCTTCCACTCCATAGGCAGCTTGACGTCGGATCCAGCCTACTCCTCCAGACGACCCTCATCGGAGTAGAACTCCATCTCTGAGAGGGGGATGTAATGGTTGCATTTTTAATTTTTGTGTTAAAGCTATTTTAAATAAAAATCTAAATTCAAAACATGGCTCTTTACTTGAGTTTGGAATTTTGTGCCTTGTGTGATCTCAAAATTTCTCCAAAAATCAGCCACTAGAACCTCTACAAAAATTCCCTAATTTTTCCTAAAATTAAAACCCTTTTCAAAAATCAAACTTCCAAAATTTTAAAACCTCGAAAACTAATTAAATCTGTCCCTGGAAAAAGATTAAAATCCCGGCGACCGTTGGCCATCGATCTCCCGCCGTGGCTAGCTCCGGCGGGTCCATGCCGATGTGGCATGCCGCGTCAGCAGACGCGGCCCACCTCCTGGACCCCGGCCCCACATGTCGGCATCTCTGTTCCCCTCTGACCCACCGGGCCCACATGACAGCGACCCCCTCCCCTCTCTCTCTCCCAACAAGCCGGCCCCACCTGTCCGACACCCATTCTCTCTCCTCCTCACTGTTGCACCGGCCCCCATGTCAACCACAGTACCCTTTTCTCTCTCTGACCCAAGGGCCCCACCTGTCAGCCTCTGGACTCTTTTTCTTTATTTTCTTTTTATTCCTTTTCTTTCCTTAAATGATTTTAATCCTTTTAATTCCAAAAATTTGACTCAAACTTTGAAAATTTATAACTTTTAAACTGTAACTCCGTTTGAGCCCATTCAACTCTTAAAATTTTTCTAAAAATGAGGTCTACACACTGGCACTATTAATTTTATGAGATATGTTCTGATTCTTGGTGTTTTGCCTAATTTCTTTTTGCAACGCGTAGAAACCGTTTCCGAGTAGTTGCTGAAGGAAGATTTTGTCGAAGACTCGCAGGACCTCGAGCAAGGCAAGTCCCCCTTGACCATGTTGGACCTATGATTTAAAAATTTTATTTAAATTTCTAAAACTTGCATAATTAGGAACATGACTGTTATCAGCCGCGATTCGAAATCGGATCCGTCAGGCCCAACCTATTTGCTCCATTTACCCTCCTTGAATAAATTGTTGCCCTGCCCTTTGTAACCTTGTCATCCTAGTATTCGTACTTGAGTACGAATATTGATGACTTTGTTTTATCTAAATTAAAAATACGACGATGGGAAAATCAAGGTTTAAATAAAATGATTTTAACCTCGGCACTCTTGGTCGAGAGTTTGCGAAATAAAATAGTTTTGCTAAACTTGGTCACGAGTCGTTGCTGCCTGTGTGGCTCCGACTCCACGTGACACTTAAGGACTGTTTCCTTGAGGAATTTCACTGAGCATATAACAGTGCGACCACACGGGTGGAATGGGACGCCCCTGGCTGAGTAACTAGTATTCCCAGGATCGTTTTCGGTTGCTAATAAATATGGGAACGGTTGGGTGCCAATAGGGCGATATACCCCCGTCCCTGAGTACAGGAAATGAGTTCCTGGTACTTGGTTGAGAGAACCCATTTATAGGGCAACGTGATATCCTGGGAAGTCTTTGGAAAGGCCTTATCGCGAACCTCCCCGCTGGGCCAGTGTGGGAGTAAGCTCACGTCGTGTGGGAAAGTGTGCACCCTTTGCAAAGGTCTATAAACTGTTCGAATAGCCGTGCCCACGGTTACGGGCGAATGTGAAGTGATTCCTCTAGCGTAGATTTTATTTTATAAATATCTGTGCAATTGTTTTGCAGGTTGGGAACCATTACCATAATCGGTATGTGTGACTGATGGATGGCCTGGGTGGCCTGAAATGGGCCTGTGTGACCCGAGGTGTTGGATGCCACCATAGTGAGTTGTCTAAGTTATGAAGCAAGTTTTAAAATAAAGGAATCCACCTAAATGGAGGTACCAGAGGATGGTACGCTTCGAATCGGAATTTGTGACAAGTCTCAGACCTGTGGAATGGGTTGAGACGCGAGTCTCTACCCGACTAACTTAGCTGAGGTGAGTTGTTGCAAAGCAACTCACGGAATGGATTGAAGTGTGAGCTTCTTTTCGACAACTCAAAGAGCACACTTAGAGTTTTGAAACCACAAAATCTTTGAAAATCACTCTTACAAAATAACCCTGACCCTCCTTGCTCAACCTTGCATGCCACCTAATTTCCGTGATTTGCTGAGTACCTCGTGTACTCACCTTGCTTACTTTCTCTCAGAAGTTTATGAAGATGAAGACCCCACCCTCAGCTAGTATTATTAGTATCAAGTCGAGTACGAAGGGTTTTAGGGTTTCGATCTAGGTCCCAAGCTTTGCTTATGGGTATAGGTCTATCCGTGTTTTTTCGCTGCTTACTTTTGTAATGTATTATTGCATGTCTCGGGTTCTATCCGAGACTACAACCTATGTAAGGACTATGTATATTAAATAAAGCAGGTTTGGCTATGATCCATCGATATCCTGTATGTACCAGCTGGTCTCCTGGGACTGGTACAAGTATTGTAGGTAATGGCATTTCTCCTCCATTAACTTGTAAGGGTTAACGGGAGAGGGGCGTTACAGAGGTGGTATTAGAGCCTAGGTTTGGCTCCTAGGAACGAAACCCCCACATTAGGAAGGCCCTAAGGATGATACGTTCCGAAAACTATTTGCAAAAAACTTAAGACTTTCTTACTTCTTCCCTTCCCTTAACAGAGTTTTGAAAAAATTTACTAACCTCTTTTCTTGTTTTCAAATTGTAGATGGCCACTAGTAGCACTCACCTCTCCTATGGTGAAGGCCAGGGAGGCTTCGTCGATATTCTCTAGGATTTGGCTCACTACCTCGGATACTCGACTCCACAGTTCGCAGGTTTCACCATCGCCACCATACCTCCCCGTTGCCGCCTTACCCTTCACCTCCACCCCCTTCGTCCCGAGTTACGCCGTCACCATTTCGTGATGGTGAGGCCCACACTCCAGCTTGCCTACTAGGACGTGGCCTTCGCGGCCATTCGATGTCTTTGCGACTAGTACTACCCTCTCCTTGATTTTCTTCGTTTTCGTCTTCTTCCCCATCGAGTTAGTGGATCCTCCACTAGCATCTACCCTTGCACCTGCTGTGAGTCATCTCCTTCTCTAACCCGTTTTGTCGAGATGACCACCGCCTTGGACCACCAGTACCGCCGACTCTTAGAGGCATACCGCTGCCTCGAGAGGCACTACCACTCCCTCCGAGACTGCATCCCTCCATCCCCACACACCCTGACTTCCGCTCACACCTCCAACTTCCCTAACCCCACTAAGGGATATGTCGCCAGTTCCCAGAGTTCCTCCCCGACTCCACCTTCTTCTCCACCTCGTCACTGACGCCGCATGACTGTGCGCGAGTACCTTGCGCAGTTTACTCCTCGCCTAGTTGCTACCCCAGCCACCACTACTACTCCAGCAGACACCTCCGCACCAGCTCCAGCACCTATTCCCGCCGTTCCACTGTCAGTTGCTTCTACCCTTCCGTCCTCTCACCTTCCTGTCCTGTCTGAGGAGGAGGATCCTTCCGAGCGTGTGCTGATTGGGAGCAAGGAGCAGGACTAGAGTAGCAGCAGTGTATGGTAGTAGGATGTAAATAGTGGGCGTCAGACCTTTTGTATCGTCACCAACTCCTTAGGAGTCGTGGTGAGTAGTGCGTGTGTGTGATGCATGGTAGCCCGTATCTTGTAAGGTGTGCGTCCAGTCCATGCTACTTGGCCACCCCTCTTGTATATAAATAAAGGACCTATGTTTTAAAATCAGTTTGTGCTTGCGAGCCTCCTTCTTTCTTCCTTTACTCCTTCCCTCATTATTCTCCTCCCTTCTCCCCTATAGATGGCTCGCCGCAACCAATGACAAAGGCGTACTCTAGCCCGATATGGATATGAGGATGACCGAGTACCAGTTCGGAATTGAGGAAATAATCCACAGGATTAGGAACAAGGGTCTGAAAACAATGTGAACTCGCCCCCTCACCCTGACCTTGTCCAACAAGACTTACCTCCGCCCCCACCACTAAACATAGACCCACAGCATATCTTAGCTATCCAAACGCAAATTCTACAAGGCATAGCTCAGAGTCTAGCCATGCTCCAACAGAACCCTCCGCAAGCCCTACCAGCTCCACCAAATGGAAGGGCTAAACTCACGGAGTTCCTCCTATCCCGCCCACCGGAATTTTCCCAAACCACTGAGCCAATAGAAGCTGATGATTGGCTTAAAGATGTAGAACGGAAGCTTAACCTGATACAGTGCACTCCTATCGAGAAAAGACTATTCACGGCACACCAACTAAGAGGACCTGCCGCAGATTGGTGGGATAACTACTGCGCCGCCCATGAGGATTCCTCAACCATCACATGGGATGAGTTCGCAACCGCCTTTCGGGCAACCTACGTGCCCGAGAGCGTTATCAACATGAAGAAAGTTGAGTTTGAGCAACTCAAGCAGGGATCCTCAAGCATAAACGAGTACTTGAGCCGTTTCAATAAGTTGGCTCGGTACGCTACAGAAGAGGTAAACACGGATAAAAAGAAGATCCGACGCTTCCTTAAAGGAATGAACGTGGGAATACGGATTCAGCTTATAAGTCACGATTTCTCCACATTCCAGCAAATGATCAACAAGGCTTTGATGGTAGAAGACACCCGCAAAGAAGCCGATGACTATCGGAAGTGAAAGATGGCTCATTCTGGATTTAACCCTTGTGGTGGGCAACGGCCGAGAATGACTCAGCCACCCCAATATCGTCCGGCTGTCCCTCAATACAGTCGACCCACTGGGAGCACGCCCCGCCCACCAATGCCACAACAACCTCAACCAAGTAGTTTCACCTCAGGCTCCAGGGGAAGTAACCCTGCCCCAACCAATGCCCAGCCAAGAAACTTTGCTAATCTTGCTGGAATAAGGTGCTACGCCTGTCACGACTATGGGCATTATGCCAAGGACTGCCCTAAGAACAAGGAGGGTACTACCCCAACATGATCCAACGTCAGTACTGCCAGAGCTCCTGCACCTGTACCAGGAAGGACTACTCCCCAAGTCAGTGGGCAAGCTTCTCGTACGACTCCGGCCTTTGGAAGAGGCTGAGTGAACCACATCCAGGCAGATACAGCTCAGGAAGCCCCAGACGTGGTCATGGGTATGTTTCTCCTTAACTCCGTACCCGCAGTCGTTTTGTTTAATTCGGGAGCTTCCCATTCGTTCATCTCTCGGGCTTTGGTGACAAAAATGGTTGGGAGACCCGGGACTTGAGGGTATCGATGATCGTACACTCCCTAGGAAGGGAGATGAGGTCAGATCTATTGTGCCCAAAAGTAACCCTGGAAATAGAAGGAGTCCGGTTCCTAGCCAGCCCCATCATCCTAGAATCCCAAGAATTAGACTTGATCTTGGGAATGGACTGGTTGGCTGAACACCAAGGACGAATAGACTGTGCCGATAAGACCATAACCCTACAAGGACCCAATGGGCAAGAAGTAAAGTTTACCCCTTCAAGAACCCAAAAGACCCGACCAATTCTGACTACTTCAGGCTACCAGCTTGGAAAATGTGCCCATCGTAAGTGAGTACCCCGATGTGTTCCCTGAAGAACTCCCTAGGATGCCACCAGATCGGGAAATAGAGTTTTCCATTGAATTGGCACCAGGAACCGCACCCATATCCAAGCGACCATACCGAATGGCCGCAAATGAACTAGCCAAAGTTAAGAAACAAATAGAAGAATTAGAGGCTAAAGGTTTCGTTAGACCAAGCACATCCCCATGGGGAGCCCCAGTGCTCCTGGTTAAGAAAAAGGATGGAACTCAACGGATGTGCGTAGATTATCGAGCCTTGAACGAGGTAACCATAAAGAACAAGTACCCATTACCTCGGATCGACGACTTGTTTGATCAACTCAAAGGAGTTGCCGTGTTCTCTAAAATAGATTTGAGAACCGGATACCATCAATTGAAGATTAGGCCACAAGATATACCCAAAACTGCCTTCTCCACGAGATATGGCCTGTATGAGTATACGGTTATGTCGTTCGGACTCACCAATGCCCTAACATACTTCATGAACCTAATGAATAAGATATTCATGGAGTACCTCGATAAGTTCGTCGTGGTGTTTATAGATGATATCCTCATCTACTCCAAGGACAAGCAAGAACATGCCGAGCACCTAAGACTGGTCCTAGGGAAATTAAGAGAACACCAGTTGTATGCCAAATTCTCAAAGTGCGAGTTCTGGCTTAATCGAGTGGCTTTTCTAGGGAACGTCATCTCAGCCCAAGGAGTAGAAGTCAACCCAAGTAAGATCGAAACCGTCCTTACTTGGAAATCCCCAGCCTCGGTCACCGAAATCAGAAGCTTTTTAGGTTTAGCCGGATATTACCGAAGATTTATCGAAGGATTCTCTAAGATAGCAAAGCCTATGACCGAGTTGCTAAAGAAGGAAAAGAAGTTTGAATGGACAGAAGCTTGCGAGAAAAGCTTCTGAGAACTAAAAAGAAGGTTGACCACCGCCCCTGTCCTAACCTTGCTTGATATCCGGAAGGATTTCGAAATATATTGTGATGCCTCTTGGCAAGGGCTCGGATGCGTATTAATGCAAGAAGGAAAAGTAGTAGCCTATGCCTCTAGACAATTGCGGCAACACGAGATGAATTACCCAACTCACGATTTGGAACTTGCCACCGTAATACATGCCCTAAAGATATGGAGGCACTACTTGATCGGCAATCGGTGTGAAGTATACACCGATCATAAAAGTCTAAAATACATATTTACTGTGACATCCTGGCCCAATTAGGATATGGCTGTTAACGCCAAAATTTGGCACGATTCATATCCATATTCGGTTAAGGAAAGAAGCCATGTCAGCCAATGGAAGCTCATCTGGGAGAGACCAAGCCTGGAAGGAATCGTGAAGACCACGTTATGGCAGTTATTTATCTTATCTATTAGATAGTTTTATCTTTTAGGAAACCTGATCTCTTGTCCGATCAGGTCTGTTAGTTTTCCTTTTCTAGTTAGGAAAGTCCTGTACCGTGTCCTATCAGGACTCTTGTAACTCGGGGTATATATACGTATGCCCGGGTAGCTTGTAAATTATCTAATCGATCAATACAACTTCGGCGCATCGCCACCCTTTACCAACGGGTTCTTGCTTCTCGAGCGGGGCTGCATCGGTTAGGTCCGAACTCCTGCGAGAGGGTAAGTCTCGTTACCCCGACTACCAATCGGCTAGGACTTTCTCGGTTAGGTCCGATATTCTAGTCGGTCTATGGTAGTCGGCTTACCACGGTGTATCGGATCTGTCTACGGCTGCATCGGTTCGGTCCGACCTCTTAGGCTGGTCAGGTATATCACATCACGCGTGCATAGTTTTTATCAGTTTATCGGGGGTAGTTTATCATCAGTTTGTGCTGCATCGGTTGGGTCGACCTACTAAACTGCTAGCGATAAATTATTCCTGTTAGGCTGATATCCTTTGTGCAAGCGTCTTATCGGAATGTATAGCGGTAAGTTATTTTCATCACAGTTGCATTAGGTCTATCGGCTCGTTGAGTTCCTTTACTATTATCGATCTGTGCTGCATCAGTTAGGTTTGAACTACTAGATCGATAATAATAGATTTATCCTTGCCGAGCCGATCGGTGTATATGCGACGTTCTATCGGAGTGCTTAGCCGATAGGTTATCTTTTTATAAAGCCGACTGTATTATCCTTACTGTTTGTCATCTATATTATCATCGGTTTTCTAGCCGATGCACATATGTTTCCTTGGCAGTCGGCTGGCTTACTATCTTGCTTATCTATTTTATCATCGGCTCCTAGCCGATGCACATGTTATACTGACATCTTGTCTATTTGCTCATAGCGCTATCGGTTTCCTAGCCGATACACAGGTGCCATCGGCCATCGGCTACAAGGAGCCTACATCAGCCCGTATCGGCCGATAGCCGATGTGCAGTTGCTGCTGACCCGGGCGCGAGCACAAGCGAGGACCCGGGAGCGCAAGTACAGGCGAGGGCCCGGGCACGAGCATAGCGGCGATCGGCTGGAAGGAATCCGTATCGGCTTACTGGCCGATTGGATCAGTAATCAAATTTCTTCATCTCCTTGTCAATTGCGAGGTCAAATTGACTGGCACGCCTGCGAACCTCAAGATTTTAGGACCTGCACTGGAGCTAAGCAGATCTCCCAGGCCTTCGTATGTTCAATCGCATCAAACCAGATCATCAACAAGCTTCTTGGCACACCCGGTGGTTTTTGGTGCGAACAATGGCCCATATGGCCCATGAGTGCTATGTGCACATGAATAGTACCACCTTGCTAGTGGAGCAAGAGTTGAACCAACTTATAAGGCCTTGTCCCTCTAACCATAGCACTTCCGGGTTAACCCTTTTACACGAAGCGAGGACGAAAGTGTAAGTGGGGTGCTATCTGTAAGTGGGCCCACCCGTCGGTTGGGCTGGGCTGCGCGGTTCTGGAGGGCAGGCTGTTACAAATGGTATCAGAGCCGACCCTCGCGGTTGCACGTACGGGTCAGTGTGCGGGCATATGGCGCATGACGCATGTGGGCTCTGTGTGAGGCACATGGCATGGCATATGGCGCCGGCACTAGACGTACGGACGTGCGCTAAGAGGGGGCGCGTTCCTGGACATTTGCCTATATGCCTGTGTGGCTATGTGGGTAAGTTGGACTGGCGGGGACGCCAGGTCCTTTGAGGGGGGGGGGTGTGTGTGACATCCTGGCCCAATTAGGATATGGCCCATATGGCCCATGAGTGCTATGTGCACATGAATAGTACCACCTTTCTAGTGGAGCAAGAGTTGAACCAACTTATAAGGCCTTGTCCCTCTAACCATAGCACTTCCGGGTTAACCCTTTTACACGAAGCGAGGACGAAAGTGTAAGTGGGGTGCTATGTGTAAGTGGGCCCACCCGTTGGTTGGGCTGGGCTGCGCGGTTCTGGAGGGCAGGCTGTTACATTTACCCAGACTGAGCTCAACTTACGACAAAGAAGATGGCTGGAACTATTGAAGGATTATGACCTAGGAATATACTACCACCCCGGAAAGGCCAACGTAGTGGCCGATGCCCTGGAAATTCCGACTGACCCTGGTAAACAAAGGAACACTCGCCACTCTTGTAGTCCAACCTACCCTAGAAAGTCTAATTCGAGAAGCCCAAAAAGAAGATAAAGAAATCAAGGCCATTAAGGAAAATATCCCCAAAGACAAGGCCCTTGGATTCTCGATAGATGAACAAGGAACCCTATGGAGTGCAAAGAGAGTATGTGTGCCCAACCACAAGGAACTAAGGAATCTTATCCTCAAGGAAGCCCACGAGTCCACATACTCCATACATCCTGGCAGTACGAAGATGTACCAAGACCTTAAACAACATTATTGGTGGTCCGGGATGAAGCGAGATGTCGCCGAATATGTCGCCATGTGCGATATCTGCCAAAGGGTGAAAGCGGAACACCAGAAACCCGCAGGAGTACTACAAACCTTTGAAAATTCCTGAATGGAAGTGGGAAGAGATCGGAATGGACTTTATAACTGGCCTACCAAGAATGCCCAACGGATACGACTCGATTTGGGTGGTCGTAGATCGACTCACCAAGGTAGCCCACTTCATACCCGTTAAGACCACCTACACAGGAAAGAAACTAGCAGAATTGTATATGACCAGAATAGTATGCCAGCACGGAGTTCCCAAAAAGATCGTGTCAGATCGAGGTACCCAGTTTACCTCAAGGTTTTGGGAACGACAACATGAAGCCCTGGGAACCACTACATGAAGCCCTGGGAACCCATCTCAACTTCAGCACCGCATATCACCCTCAAACAGACGGTCAAACAGAAAGAGTAAACCAGATTCTAGAAAACATGTTGAGAGCATGTGCCCTAGACTTCGTAGGGGCATGGGACCTTTGCCTACCCTACGCTAAATTCTCTTATAATAATAGTTACCAAGCCAGCATCAAGATGGCCCCAAACGAGGCACTATATGGACACAAGTCTCGTACCCCACTCTATTGGACCGATGTAGGGGAGAAACAAATATTTGGACCTGATCTCCTAAAGGACGCAGAAGAAAAAGTAAAAGCAATAAGGGAACACCTGAAAATCGCCTAATCCCGACAGAAAAGTTACGCCGACAACCAACGCCACAACCTAGAGTTCGAGATCTGAGACCACGTATACCTAAGGGTATCCCCGTTGCGTGGTATGAAGAGATTCGGCATGGCAGGAAAGTTGGCCCCTAGATTTATAGGTCCCTATCCTATCACCGCTTGACGAGGAGAAGTTGCCTACCAAATACAGTTGCCCCCTAAACTTGCAGATGTGCACAACATATTCCATGTCTCTCAGTTGAAGAAGTGCCTTCGCGTACCCGAAGAACAAGTCCCCCCTCGAAGGCATCAAGCTAAACAAGAACCTGACGTATGAAGAACGACCAATCCGCATCCTAGAGGAAGCCAAGAGATGCACGCGAAGAACCTCGACCAAATTTTACAAAGTACAATGGAGCAATCACTCAGAGGATGAAGCCACTTGGGAACAAGAAGACCACCTTTGTGTAGAATACCCTGAGTTGTTCATTTAGCTTCCGAATCTCGGGTCGAGATTCTTTTTAGGGGGGTAGGTTTGTAATGGTTGCATTTTTAATTTTTGTGTTAAAGCTATTTTAAATAAAAATCTAAATTCAAAACATGGCTCTTTACTTGAGTTTGGAATTTTGTGCCTAGTGCGATCTTAAAATTTCTCCAAAAACCAGCCCCTAGAACCTCTACAAAAATTCCCTAATTTTTTCTAAAATTAAAACCCTTTTCAAAAATCAAACTTCCAAAATTTTAAAACCTCAAAAACCAATTAAATCTATCCCTGGAAAAAGATTAAAAGCTACTGTGCATACCGGGCCGCCATCTTTCCCTTTCGGCCTGTTTCCTCTCCTCTCCCTCATGGCCCGCTCAGCCCAACGCACACGCGCGCCTGGGATAAAATCCCATGGTCCCACGCATCAGCCACCCCACCTCTGCCCTCGCTCTCGGCCGACCGATGCAAACACGTGGACGGTCGAGATCGTCTCTGCCGCTCGGCCCCGCTTGTCAGCCGACAATAGCACTGTCGTCGTCTTCCTCCCGGCGCTCGCTCTCTCTCTCTCTCTTCTCTCCCGAGCTCTCTCGGTTTCTCCTCACCCATACCTCCCTGTCTCCCCTTTTTAAGCACCAGCTTCCATCATCAACGCCGCCATCCCATCCTTGCGTCACCAACGGCGAGAAAATCCACGCCGTCGTCTCAACCTGAGCGCCGAAGTCAAGGGCGCCATGGCCACAGCAGCTTTTTCCCTCACCATCGGTTGCCAAAAGTCAACAAGCACACCCGGTCACCTCGTCCCTTCACTTCGCTATCGCCTCCCTTCCCCGTTTTTCCCCTCTGCAACCGATGACGGGCACCACAGTGAGTTGTGCCATTGTTGCGTCACGTCGACGAGCTCGAGCTCCCCTGACCTGTTGCCACCGCCATTGACCGCTATCCGCTAGCACCCGAGCTCGGCTATAAGTAGAGCAGCATCCCTCCCTCCTCCGTGGACAGAAAAGCCCAGCCGAGCTAGCTCGCCGTCGAGAGCCTCTCTCCGCCACTTTCTGACCCAAGCACCATTGACGTTCCCGACCACCGCAGACCAAGCCACCGTCACCGCTGAGTTCCTTGAGCCACCGGGAAGCTTCTCCGCCACTCCTCGTTGCCAATTAGCCCCTAAATCGAAAACGCCCAATTTCCGTCGCTGCCGTCCGCCATCGCTGCCATCCTGATTCCAGCCATTGACGGAGGTAAAGCACAATTAACTCCCTTCTTTCACTTCCTCACGAGATGCTGCACTCAAACTGCCCTACCCCGAGCTCTTCCACCGTCTAGATGGTCACCAGCGGCGACCAAATGACCATCGCCGCCGCCGCCACTTCTGGACGACCGTCACCGACCATCCTCTGCCACCCACTAGGCCAATCCGAGCCGTTCACTAGATTCCTTGTTCCCTCCACTCTCTGCCAATGTCTACCGCTTGCCGTGGTTCGCCGTCGCCGGCGAGATCGATCCCGGCGACCGTCGGCCATCGATCTCCCGCCGTGGCCAGCTCCAGCGGTCCATGCCGATGTGGCATGCCACACGGCATGCCGCGTCAGCTAACGTGGCCCACCTCCAGGACCCCGGCCCCACATGTCGGCATCTCCGTTCCTCTCTGACCCACCGGGCCCACACGACAGCGACCCCCTTCCCTCTCTCTCTCCAGACAAGCCGGCCCCACCTGTCAGACACCCATTCTCTCTCCTCCTCACTGTTGCACCGGCCCCCGTGTCAGCCACAGTACCCTTTTCTCTCTCTGACCCAAGGGCCCCACCTGTCAGCCTCTGGACTCTTTTTCTTTATTTTCTTTTTATTCCTTTTCTTTCCTTAAATGATTTTAATCCTTTAATTCCAAAAATTTGACTCAAACTTTGAAAATTCATAACTTTTAAACCGTAACTCCGTTTGAGCCCATTCAACTCTCAAAATTTTTCTAAAAATGAGATATACACACTGGTACTATTAGTTGTATGAGATAGGTTCTAATTCTTGGTGTTTTGCCTGTTTTCTTTTTACAATGCGTAGAAACCGTTTCCGAGGAGTCGCCAAAGGAAGATTTTGTCGAAGACTCGCAGGACCTCAAGCAAGGCAAGTCCCCCTTAACCATGTTGGACCTGTGATTTAAAAATTTTATTTCAATTTCTAAAACTTGCATAATTAGGAACACAACTATTATCGGCCGCGATTCGTAATCGAATTCATCAGACCTAACCTATTTGCTGTATTTTACCCTCCTTGAATAAATTGTTGCCCTGTCCTTTGTAACCTTGTCATCCTGGTATTCGTACTTGAGTACAAATATCAATGACTTTGTTTTATCTAAATTAAAAATATGACGATGGGAAAATCAAGGTTTAAATAAAACGATTTTAACCTCGGCACCCTTGGTCGAGAGTTTGCAAAATAAAATAGTTTTACATAACTTAGTCACGAGTTGTCGCTGCCTGTGTGGCTCTGACTCCACGTGACACTTAAGGATCGTTTGCTTGAGGAATTGCACTGAGCATATAACAGTGCGACCACACAGGTGGAATGGGACGCCCCAGGCCGAGTAACTAGTATTCCTAGGATCGTTTTCGGTTGCTAATAAATGTGGGAATGGTTGGGTGCCAAGAGGGCGATATACCTCTGTCCCTGAGTACAGGAAATGAGTTCCTGGTACTTAGTTGAGAGAACCCATTTATAGGGCAACGTGCTATCCTGGGAAGGCTCTGGAAAGGCCTTGTCGCGAACCTCCCCGCTTGGCCAGTGTGGGAGTAAGCTCGTGTCATGTGGGAAAAGCGTGCACCCTTTGCAAAGGTCTATAAACTGTTCGAATAGCTGTCCCCACGGTTACGGGCGAATGTGAAGTGATTCCTCTAGCGTAGATGTTATTTTATAAATATCTGTGAACTTGTTTTGTGGGTTGGGAACCGTTACCATAATCGGTGTGTGTGACTGATGGATGGCCTCGGTGGCCTGAAACGGGCCTGTGTGACCCGAGGTGTTGGATGACACCGTAGTGAGTTGTCTAAGTTATGAAGCAAGTTTAAAATAAAGGAATCCACCTAAATGGAGGTACTAGAGGATGGTACGCTCCGAATCAGAATTTGTGACAAGTCTCCGACCTGTGGAATGGGTTGAGACACGAGTCTCTACCCAACTAACTTAACTGAGGTGAGTTGTTGCAAAGCAACTCACGGAATGAATTAAAGCGTGAGCTTCTTTCCAACAACTCGAAGAGCACACTTAGTGTTTTGAAACCACAAAATCTTTGAAAATCACTCTTGCAAAATAACCCTGACCCTCCTTGCTCAACCTTGCATGCCACCTAATTTCTGTGACTTGCTGAGTACCTCGTGTACTCACCCTTGCATACTTTCTCTCAGAAGTTTATGAAGATGAAGACCCCACCCTCAGCCAGTATTATCAGGATCAAGTTGAGTACAAAGGGTTTTAGGGTTTCGATCTAGGTCCCAAGCTTTGCTTGTGGGTATAGGTCTATCCGTGTTTTTCCGCTGCTTACTTTTGTAATGTATTGTTGCATATATCAGGTTCTGTCCAAGACTACAACCTATGTAAGGACTATGTATATTAAATAAAGCAGGTTTGGCTGTGATCCACCGATATCCTGTATGTACCAGCTGGTCTCCTGGGACTGGTACTGGTATTGCAGGTAATGACGTTCCTCCTCTGTTAACCTGTAAGGGTTAACGGAAGAGGGGCGTTACAGGGGAAAGGGGGCAAGATTGAGTACCACCCATAATACTCAACAAGTCACACCCACAAATATGCACAATGCACGGGAGACAAGAAAAAGGCTTTGGGTTCATTTGCATAAAGCAGTTGCAAACAACAGTAGTTCAGAAATGGGTGAAAAGATTGTTTAATTAAGCAATATTAAATCACCACTGATCAACGCTACACCATGTTGACCAGGCCCAACCATCCATCCTATCCCTACACAATATTTTAAGTCAATTTATTATAGTGGGACTAATCACGGTGAGTCTTGACCAAATGCCCATAACCGCGGGCACGGCTCTTCGAATAGTTTTTAACTCTGGCCAGAGGTGTACAATTGTACCCACAAGACACAGCCCCACACACGTTCCCGTGCGCCGGTGTGTCACCACGACACCCCGCGAGAGGCTGTGAGAGGACCGTTCACACAACTCCTCCCCAACCATCCACACCACGCTGAGGTTGCACTTGCCGATAGGGCATACCATATCGGCCAGGCTACCCCCCTTGCGTCACAATGGATCTGGAAGCCGATCAACCCGACCCCGAGTTGACCCAACTCCATCACGCCCATCCTCACCAACGGTGCTAAGGAGACGAAGAAGCTATGCTACAAGCTCATTCGTTCCCCACGCTGGCTTGTGGTATGTACGGAAAACTGCTCAAGGGGTTCCTGCGAACCGGTCCATAATTGCCATGGGTGCGACCAGCAAAACCTTGCACCCACAGCCCACCATTAAGGTCATATTTTAGTTATGAAATTTGAATGGAATTAATCGGAGTTTATACGAATTAGTTATGAATTTTCAAAGATTCACTGTGTTTTACTATACAAAAATAAAGCCTTATTAATTTATTACGCATTTAAACAAGGATTATGGCGTTAGCGGACCATGGGCCGGCGCCGACAGCGGGACCCAAGGGTCAGAGACTCAAGGCCGCGGGCGCTAGGTGGACCGGGTCCACGTGCAGCCCGGCGCGAGCACACCACGTGGCGGCTGACGTGGCCGCCACGGTGGATGAAGCTGTCGACGTGACGCCCAGCTGGCACCGACGTGGCAAGACGCGGGTGCCCCCAACGAGCGCCACATGGACGGCTCCTATTTGCCGAGACAGATCGGACGGCCGAGACCGAATGGCGCCCTGCCCCGCCGGCGTGCCCGGCCGACAACAGCGCGTGTGGCCCGATGGTCGCCGCCGGTGACCATCCGGAGCGGCGGAGGGTAGCGGGGAGCGGTGGTGTCGATGTTTTACACCGGCAATAAATATATGGGGCTACTCGGCGGATGGAAACTCGGTGGATTGCAAAGGAACACAAGGAGATTTTTATACTGGTTCAGGCCCTCAATGTGAGGTAATACCCTACGTCCAGTTTATATGTATTCGTTTGAGGAATTATGGTGGCGATTCTGATGAATCAACTCAACCTGCGAGCTTATGTGTGCTCTTCCGCCCTCATGGGGCGCCCTGCCTCCCCTTATATACTGGGGGACAGGGTTACAAGGTAGGAGTCCCCATCGGATTACGACTAGGAGATCTCCCCTTAGAGATATAACGCACCGACTAGGACTGTATATTCCTTCCTATACAGGCGAAGTCTGCCGAATCTAGCTATATCTCTAATTACAGGCTAGGCCCATCCTCTATCCGAGTGGCCCAAATGCTTGTCATGAGGTACCGGGGCCCATGGCACCCCAGTAGCCCCGAGACCTTCATAGTTGAGTCACAGCTGATGCCGAGTGCTCATCCTCCACGGTGAAGTCTTCCCGAGTGCATTGCTCCCGAGTACTCTTTGTCTGAGTGCTGCTTCTCCCGAGTCCTGCTTCATGTCAGCTGGCAGCGAGGCTATGAAGGGCTCCATGTAGATGTAGGAATAGTGTGCGCCGAATAGGCGCACCTATTAGGTGTAGCCCCGACTTTGTGCTTAATTGTGAAAACAAAAACATAAAGTCAAAGATCTTTAACCTTGAAGTCTTTCCCGAGTAGATTACTACTGGTATATGAGACTCTTCGGTATCATGTCAACCGGAATATGATTTATAGTCTTGCCGAGTAGGGAACTACTCGTATATAGGACTCTTCGATTTCATGTCAGTCGGAATGTGTGTTTATAGTCTTGCCGAGTAGGATGCACTCGTATATGGGACTCTCAGCGTCATGTCAGCTGGAAAGGGGGTGTTTATAGTCTTTCCCGAGTAGTATACTACTCGAAAATTAGACTCGTCGGCATCATGTCAGCCAGGATGATTATTTATAGTCTTTCCCAAGTAGTATACTACTCGAAAATTAGACTCGTTAGCTTCATGTCAGCTGGAAAAGGTGTTTATAGTCTTTCCCGAGTGGCGTCCCATTCGGAAGTTAGACTCTTCAGCTCGTCAGCTGGAAGATGTTTATAGTCTTTCCCGAGTTAGTATACTACTCGAAAGTTAGACTCCTCCGCATCATGTCAACGGGAATGAGAAATTTATAGTCTCTCCCGAGTAGTGCACTACTCGAAAGTTAGACTCTTCAGCATCATATCGGCTGGAATAATGTTGCCCATGGCAACTGGTGGCCACGCATGTAGGCCGAGTACCACTTTATGAAAATAAATCCACGGCGTGGTCAGGTGTACCCGAGAAAGATACCTGCATCCCCAATTTTAATGAAGACCAACTTGTGATCCTTGTAAGGATATATCCTTGAGACCTGGTGGATAAAACAGATACCCAAACATATATGTTTAGCAATAAGGCTCTCATGAAGCATATCTGTTTACCTCATCGGCTCCTGTTGGTAGCACCAGCGCTATAATTTCAACTCAGCCTGCGGGCGGCCCACATGGAGCATGCTACTGTAGGAACTCATATCTTGGTAGCCCGTTACCGAGTACGCCGGTCTAAACCGACCCACCCAATGTAGGCTCTATAAAATCACCATCCCTCTGTTGACGCCGAAAATCGCCGGGTCTTGGTTCGGCGTCTGGGTGACACGCGAAGGCCTGGGAGATTTGCTTCACTCCAGTGCAGGTCCTAAAGTTCGAGGTTCGTAGGCGTGCCAGTCAATTTGACCCTGTAATTGACAAGGAGGAAAATGTTAGATTAATGAGCCAATCGGCTGAAGGGCCGATCTAGACTCGTTTCATCAGCCGATGGCCGATGCACACTGTAGCACTTACAATATCGGCTCAGGTCCGCTGACGGCAAAAAAAAAAATGAACAATAATGTAATAATAAATAAATATCATATGCTAGCCGATCATCGAAGGAATATCAAAAACCGACTATATAGCTAGACAAAATAAGCAAGTATAATACATAAGTAAATCAAATAGATCCTAGCTGATCATGATCTAGTGTTACTGGTATTATTATGAAGGTGCCTGCACCGGGCCTTGATCATATCGGCTCCAAGATCTTCGTCCGCTGTCCGGGCCCATGCACTGGTCCTTACCGGGCTCATGCCGGCCCTACCTGGGGTCGTGCCCGGAACCTGCTTGTACTTGTGCTTGGATCGGCAGAATGAGCCCATCGGCTAGCCTTAGCGATTGTGACAATAATACAGGCATAAACAAATAATAAAATATGCAATAACGTAAATGATAAATAATTGATAAGCTAGCCGACTGCTTAATAAAGCGAACATAGGATAAAACAATGAATAAATGTAGTCGGCTTTAACAGGTAACTTATCGGCTAAGCACTCCGATAACACCATCGCACAACACCATCCGCTTATTAAGAGTAAAGCTATTATCGTCAGTCTAGTAGATCGGACCTAACCGTTGCAGCACAGACCGACAATGATAACAATGCTTCAATGAGCCGATAGATATAATGCGATCGTAATGAAGATAACTTACCGGCTATGCACTCCGATAAAACGCCTGCACACAACGCATCGGCCCAGCAGGATCGACTTATCACTAACAGTTCAGTAGGTCGGACCTAACCGATGCAGCACGAACTGATGATAAATCGCTCCCAGTAAGTCGATACAGACTGTGCACACGTGATGTGATATACCTAATCAATCTATGAGATCAAACTGAACTGATGCAGCCATAGATAAAATAAATATATCGTGGTAAGCCGACTACCATAAACCAACTAGAATATCGGACCTAACCAAGGAAGTCCTAGCCGATTGTAGTCGGTGTGACGAGACTTACCTCTCGCAGGAGTCGGACCTAACGATGCAGCCCGGCTCGAGAAGCGAGGATCCCGTCGAAGGGTGGCGATTGCGCCGAATTTGTATTGATCGTTGTGAATGATTACAAGGTCCCCGGGCATACGTATATATACCCGATTACACGAGTCCTTATAGGACACGATATATGATTTCCTATCTATAACAGAAAATGCTAACGAAGCCTGACCGGACACGAGGTCAGTTCCTAAAGAGATAAACCTTTTCCTAATAACTATAGTAATAACTGCCACGTGCGGTCCCTTCACGGCTCCTTCCAGACTCGGTCGCTTCTTGGATCAATTTCCATTATCCGACTGCAACCTTCCCCTTGACCAAATCTGATACAGGTCCTTACCAAATTTTGGCGTTAACACATGCCCCCCAATTTCGGAGTTCTTCTGTAGGATTCGAAATTCTTCCAACTTTGGCCTCTAGATTTCTCCCATACCGAGGCGGCCCAAGATAGCCCACTTGCCATAAATGTTTGAAACAGTGCCAACGGCCTCAATTCCCGCTCGGCTGTCATACCTTTATAAAACGCTTCGTCTTCTTGCCCCTTTTTTTATACTTTCACATCACCAGAGCACCACCGCTTCATCTTCCATATCTTCACCAAGCTCTAGCGAATCTAGACGAATTACTGCAACCTCTCTCTCCGTCCGTCGACCTCTGCAACCTCTCCTATTTCTGTGATGGCAACAGCATCTGTAATTCCTGAGGTAATCTTCTCACCCAGTCATTTTTCCCCAATCTGTAATCTGTACGAACCCGATTTGCCATGTTCTTCACCTGTTCTTCGTCGTGTTCTTGCCTACTGTAGCATCTCAGAGCCCAAATCCTGATTCCGGCCGCCGATTACCCCTGCTTTTTCTATCATGGCCCCATGGGCAGCGAAGATCCCACCGATTTCATCAGTGCCAAAACCCAACGCGCTCCCTCAAAACTCGCCATGTTGGTCAGTGACTGACCAACAGCTTCAGTCTTGGCCGAGCAGATTGCTCGGAATGGAGAGACTGGTACATCAGAGTATCAGCCGCAAAGAGGATCTATTGGGAAGAATCTCACATCGGCCACTGCATAACCTCTCCTGGCCGATATGGAAAGGAATGAATCTCTGCTCGCATCGGCCTCGTACTTCTGGTCTGATGCTCTCAATGCCTTTCTGTTTGTCATGGGCCGATGACCCCCATCTGCAGATGTGACCATGCTCACCTGCCTGGACACGACAAGCTACATCAACCCCTTCAAAATCCGGTTCAAGCCTGCCCACCGGCTCCAAACAAAAAACATCGGCGCTGGTCCAGGTACATATCTCTTCACAACAAAGGAACTGGACCGGTTGATGATCGGGAGCACGTCGCTTTTTCTGAACTTGTGGTTGGAACGGTTCGTCTTGTGGGCGCAACCCTCGGCCCGACGACCAAGATATGCAATGCCTAGCAGATGCCTGGCTGATAGGAAACAAATTCCGTTAGGGCACTATCTCCTTGGCGCCACCTACCAGCTTGCTCCATCAGGTGGCAACCAAGCTATCGGCCGGCCAGCCCGTCGGCCACATTGGGTCCTTGGTGGTTCGTACAGCTCTGGCTTAATGTTTACACCTCCAAGGCCATCCCAGAAACTTCCCTCCTCAAGGCAATCCTTCCCAGCTGATTACTCAGAAGATCAAGACCCCATCTACCGCCGATGCATCTCTATGGGTGAGGCTGCATCGGCCCTTTCTGGCGGCAAGATATCCCCTGCTGAAGTTAGCCAATGGTTCAAGGGGTTTTATTATGGCTTTACCAGGGATGCTACTCTTTGGTTGCTACAATGACGCATCATCATTCGAGATGCCTTCCAACTTTGATCCACTCAAAGCTCTGAACGATGATCAATCTAAAGCCATATTCCTATCGGCCATCAGTCCCTGCCTGCTGCGACCGGCTTTCTCTAGGCCGAACTCAAACCACGTATGAGTTCTACCACCCATCAACCAGCTCCCGTCAAACTCGGCCTTGGCCAGCTTCCGCATCGGCCTGTTCTTCACCGACAAACTCCAGGCTCGGGCACGGTCAGCAGCGCCCTGGAATATATCGGCTGCGGTCTTTGACAGACTCCCTCCTGCTAGGCGCTGCCACCGAGGTTACGTCTGCACTGCCAATACCAAGCCTTTTGTCGATGGTGGTCGGAATGGAAAAAACATCTGTTCTGCTTAGCGCCCACTTGTTATTGCTCCGTCTGGACGCTGACTATGTTGAATCGACAACGAGGTAACTCTTGCAGCTTCAAATATCATCCTCAATCGTCTCTCTGACCCTTGCTTTGCAGGCCACCAGCGTCGAGCCCCGTCAACAAGCAACAGCGTCGGCCGATTCTGTACCAACCCTCATCAGCCGCTCCGAACTTAGGACGCGACGCCCCATCTCCATCGCTCTTCTCAAGGCACCCTCGGCCGAGGGACCAAAAAGGAAAAAGTTAGCGCATCGCCTCTCCCTGAAGAAACAGAAAACCGATGCCGATATCGTTGCCACGACGCCATCTTGCTTCCCCCCGACCACATCGGCTCCCTCATCTCCTCAGGTATGCGCCAAATCTAACATCATTATTACCCGCTTTCTCATTTATCTCACCAGCTCCATCTTCAGCTCGAGTCATCGGCTCCAGATTTTCAACCTCCTTCTGCCATCCTCCAAGCGCTGAGCCGATGCCCCTTCAACTGCCCCACTCTTTGCACCAAGTCCTCCAGCTGTCGATGAAACTGCCCCTATTCCATCGGCTGACATCGGCCCCTCCAGGCAGAAACAACCTATTCATCCCCCTGAAGCCGATGTCGCGCAAGCTGCCGATGTCCTACCTCAGGTAACTCTTTTGTCTATACTCCGCTCTTAACTTTTCTACTGATCCTTACCGATGCTAATTTTGCAGTCCATAGCCGATCTGTTCTCCTTTCGACATCGGCAAGTAACTAGAAGTAGAAGAATCCACAGCCACCAGCGCAACGACCAAACCATCCTTCCCAGCCGACGTACGTGAATATCTGACGAGCATCCTCAGTCGGCTGGGAAAACCCAATTGACGCGCTTAGCGGAAGATTGCGACCAATCCGGGCAAGATTCGCAGAAATTGACACCATCTGCCCGAAGAACTTGTCGACGCATTAACCCCCGCAGCATATCTGGAATCCCATAATTTAACTCATCAAGCTTAGACAGCGATAGCCGATCGCGCTGACGCAACAGAAGATAGCCCAAGACATCCAAACCGATCGGCTATCAGCCCAGACAGACAAGAAGAAACTTGATGAGATGCAGCGTCCCCCAAAAAACTTCAAATCCAAGCTAAATCAACTGACGAAAAAGGAAGCCGATTTGCTGGAGAACTTGAAAAAGTTCGCAAGGATCTGAAGACACAGAATCCCAGCTCATCGGCCTGCCGCAAGCCATCCAAGATCAAGAAGCCAAAGTCGCAGCGCAGTGCGCCAAGTCATCCATCGGCGCAAAAGCTTGTGAAAAGTCATCCCAGGCTCTGATGGAAGACGATATCCGGGCCATCAATGAAATTGATCAGATCCGTCTGCGCCAATCGACACTATCCTAAAGTTTTTGTAAGCCTTTAACCTTTATAACTTACGATTTCCGGAACATGCCGCCCCCGCCCTATCACCTCTCTGCTGTCATGTAACCAGATCGGCTCTGCTACTCATCTCTCAGTCCTGATAATTTTCCGCTTGTTTTGATCTAAAGGCGATACCAACTGATATCGGCTATCTTTAGGCGACGTATAAAAACATGGCTTTCTGAATTGCTTAGAAAATCGGCCATACTTAATCCGATTAAGAGTTATCCAAACGCTGGAGTATTTTAGATATTTCCCATTAATGCTATTAGAAACTCCTCCCGTCAAGATCTTCTAAAATGCGATTGTCTCTTCTCT
>RYFJ01003160.1:0-65841 GCA_003991445.1 Oryza meyeriana var. granulata
GTCTTCTCTTGCCCTCTATCCCCTGTGATGAATGTTTTTGATTCTAGTGTTATAGTCAATAGGCACCACTCGCAGTCGGCGGCGCTCCGGTCCCTCATGCACTGCAGGAGCCCGTACATGGTGCCGTCGGGATCGCCGGGGTTGTACACTGCCTCCCCCGTCGCGAACATCTTGCCGCCGCTGGCTGCAAGCGCCACCAGGCGACTCATGAGCGCCTCGTACTCCCGCGCGAAGCTGGACGGGTCCGGCACCCTGCCGACGTCGTAGACCATCGCGCGGAACGCGTCCTCGGCACCGGTCGAGGCGTTGGTGTCGGCGTACGCGACGTAGGCCTTGTCGTGACACACGGCCGCGCGCCGGCTCGATGCGCAGCTCCCGCTGAGGTTGCGGACCGCCATCTGCAGTTCGGCCAGGCACACGGCGGGCGGCGAGCCGCCGCTGCAGAGGCCGCGGACGAAGGCGCGGTCGCCGCTGCCGTTGCCGCGAGGACAGCGGAGGCGAAACCCGTGGGCGCGGCGGCGCGCGGGAGGGCGTCGAGGAGCGCGACGACGTTGCGGCGGAACGTGGACGTGCTGCTGCTGTTCGACGGCGACGATTGTGAGGCGCCGCAGTTGATTGACACCGGCGGCGGATCGTCGTTTTGGGAGGTGGCGACGCTGGCCGTGCCAACGAGGACGAGTAGGTGGAGGGATGGGAGCTTCATCTTCGTCGAGGGCATTGCGATTTCCAAGAGACCGAGAGCTTAGCGTGATCGACGGGACGCTGCTAGTTAGCGATGCGGCGTGGTTGGGCTGCGTGGCGTGCTCGAGCGACGTTATGGTTGTACTAGATATGGTCTTGGAGTTTCAGCGTTGACCTCGATCGGTCTGTGAGGACTGTGACATGAACTTGTTACGGAAACCCGACCTGCGGAACGTGTCATGGTCAAGTCATGATCGGCATATACCTGACTCGATAGTTCTTCACAGGGTAGTTTCGCAGCTGTGTTCTGCAGCACACGTAGTAGCGACCATGCATTGCATGTGAAGAATGGCGTAGTCTGAACATAAGTGCGGTTTTCGACGTTCGTTGGGTGCCAAATCGTTGTCTTAACGGTAGGCAGGGAACACTTGGATTCCTACAACTAGTTAGCTACTGGTCTGATTTTTCACAACTTGATTCCTTTCAGAAACTATTTTCCACAGGGGGATCATTGATGAAACTTTTTCCTAAAAAAAATACCAATCGACTACCATAGAGAAGAAACCAACGGAAAACAAAATTTCAGAACATATAAGAGATAAAGCAAAATATAGAGGAACATAGAAAAGATTGAAAAAATCAAGGATGTGTAAGAAATTTTCTCACGCTTGCACAATTATCTTCCCACTAATTATAGTTTTATTTCTTTTTTAATAGTCAATATGGTCCTGAACTTTTGTTGTAGGATCAATTTAGTGCGACCTTTTATATTATCCAAGGGAATATCTATTGGTCAAATTTTTGAAAAAAATAAATCCATCAAATAATTTTTTTTTACATTCAAAGACCAAGATACGAACTATTAGATGTAGTTACACATAATTATGACTGAGTTGCATAAATTTATAACTAAAGTTGTATCAATAATGTCAACTACTACAAGTTAAAAGTGTAACTTAGAACTCGCCTTTTCAGTCCCGAATCTCAAAGTTCCATCCAACAGCCAACGTTGTTGTTTGACAGAATCAAAAAAATCAAACATTTGATGAATAGCAAATCTGATTATCCAAATAAGTTCCTAAAATTTATCATGTGGCTTATTATAGTTCTCAGACCCATCAAACATGCCACATGGACCTGCATCTTCTGTAAAATAGCACAAAAAATCGCTTGGCGTGATACGCTAGAGTAGCACACATCTTGAGAGAAGCTTGACGAATCCCCCTAGAGCAGTAACCGGTGTCTGAGCGGTGCAACCCCCATGCAATGTATCGAAATTGCTGCTTTGACAGTTGTGACCCGCCAACACGCTGCCAGTGGTTGACCTACGGCGGATTATAAGCCGTGCGGCTTATTAGCAACCAAAATAATTTGTGGCTAAAACTTTTATATCTCTGTCTGTCGGTGAAATGGGACTGAGGGTCCCACATTCGGTGGGGACGCGTGGATTCCCGGCCACGTCGGAGATCCTCCAGGCCCACATTCTACAGAGGAGACGGCTAAGTCCGGGTGGTGCCCCATCGGCCCCGGGACGCCATCTCCATCGGCCTCAGGCCTCGCTCCCGGGGCGTCATCATGCCGATGCCCGGGCCCGGGGCCGACTGCCGATGCCCGGGCCCCGGGCCGACTGCCGACTACCCGAGCCCGACGGCCGACTATCGACCGCCGATGCCGACTACCGACTGCCGATGCCGATTCACTGGAAGGACTCCGCGGACCAACTTGCCAACTACTCTGCCACGTGTGGGCGTCTCCCGATGGCCCCTCGTGGACATCCGACTGTGCAGTCAGAAGACTTTTGACTGTGCAGGCCCCTTTTTTCCACGACCAGGCGGCAGAGGCGTGCGCCGTCACATCTCTCCGCTCCATCCTCTCACTGTACAGGCAGAGTGCTTTTGACTAAGAAGGCTCCGGATGTCCACGCTCCGGCAGCGGAGGCAGGCGCCGTCCCATCTCCATGCTCCATCCGCTCACGGCGACGTGCTGACCGAGTGTGACCAGACGAGCAGTACCAACTCCGGCGTAGGCGTCGCAGGCGGACGGGAGCGACTGGACGTCCCTCCAACTCCGGCGTGGGCGTCGCAGGCGGCAAGGAGGACCAGAGAAACCACCAGGAAACCTCTCTCGCTATGTATGCCTGGCACTGTGGAATCCCCTTGCTCTATAAAAGGAGGACCAAGCCACAGGCAAAGGCAGGGGAAGCAGAGGTTAAGCCCTAGCTAGCTCCAGCCTTAGACAACACAGAGGCCTCCTTCTTCTTCCTCGCGTCCGGCCGCTGCTAGAGCGGCCTAAGCACCTCCGGGTTAAGCTCTCTCTCTCTCTGAGCCTCAAGTTCCCGGGCTAGCTTCCGAGCTCCCCGGGGGCTCCACCTTGTAACCACAATTCCACATTCATCCACCACATAGCCAAACACACACACAGGAGTAGGGTTTTACGCTCCGGCGGCCCGAACCTGTATAAATCCTCCTGTCTCCCTTGTACGTCGATCCCTTCTTCCAACCATCCGCCGTTCATCGTCTTCCCCGTGCGATTACTACGCTTCGGACGGTCCGGACCCGAAGCGGACGGTTCGGACCCTTCTGTGTCACCACGGTTCGGACGGTCCGGTCCCGAATCGGACGGTCCGGACCCGAATCGGACGGTCCGGACCCTTCTGTGTCACCACGGTTCGGACGGTCCGGTCCCGAATCGGACGGTCCGGACCCCCCTGATTCCAGCTCGGGCCCCCTCTGTTCCTGCTCGAGCGTTAATCCGTCTGACGCCGAACACCTGAGAACCACTCCCCTAGCCGAATCTTAAAAGGGGGGTCTCCCGACTTCCCGCCGTCGAGGTTTCATCCTCCGACACTATCCTTGGCGATTCAAAAGCAAACACTAGAAAAGAAACTATGACAAAAAATCCCCAAAATCAACTCCAAAATTAAGTTTTAAAATTCAATTTTTAGTAGTGGCTTATAAGCTATAATGCAAACGATGGAAGACAGGGCCTTTTTGTTTGTTCATTACTAGTTTTGTTTCTGTTGCGTTTTCTTTTCTTCCTTTGTTTTTTCCTTTTGTCTTTCTTTTTTTTCTATGGCATAGGGAAGGGTACGATGGATATTTAGAATACTAGCTAAGTGCTCGTGCACTGCAAGGGAACAACAAACATATGCAAGCATAGCATGTTAACAAAAACAAAAATTATAATTTAATGCATCCCAGACTATTTCCTTTTGAATGTAGAGCAGTATCCTTGCGTAACAATGGTTATCATATTGCACTCCAAGTTCATATTTTATATAAACTACGTGGTTGCCTAGAAATGCTGTAGTTCTAACATGTTAAATATACAGTAGTAATCTACATGCAACGCACGTTTGACGTAATTTATATCACACATAATTTATATAACTATAGTTTTTTCATAACAACTCACAAAGCTAAGATAGAAAGAGAAGAATTGAGGCTGGTTGAAATTGACGTACCAAAACATGCAAAGTTTAAAAGTGAAATAAACTTGTAGTTAGTGAACAAATAGCTGACAAATATTATTTCTTAGCGATCGGCTGAGCTTGACAGAGTTGCGGCATATTGTTGGTTGCGGTGTTTGAGTTTTGCTCATGCTGGCATACTACAACAGCCACGCAGCCACAACCGGTTCATCCAACAGCTGCATTGAATGTGTAAAATAATTAGTCAATGTGGCTACATTAAATATTATTTGATATGTACTAACAAAATAAGATAAACTAATAATTAGTCTCATGGACAATTTTATTCTGCGGTTTTTAAGGGTTATGAACAATTTCTCATGGTTAGTATTAATTATTATACATATCAAATAATATTCAATGCATCCACATTGATTAGCTAGTTTTTTAGAAATTAGGAGAGATATTTTCCAAAAAATGTTCTAGAATGCTCTAAAGTAATTATATATGTAAATATAGATATTATTCAATGATTGATATAGATAGTTGTCACGTCCGGAAAATACACAACCAATTTCCGTTCGCTAAAATGATAAATATCAGAATACATAAGCGGAAGCGTAAATAGAATATTTATTACATGGACGACTAAAGGCCCAACACTACAAAGATAAACAACTAAGACGGTACCTAGTTTTACAAATAAGACCAAAGGATTTTATTTTTAATTTCTAATTTTTAGAAAAGCTAATAATAGTTTTTGTGGCTTAATAAATATTTATTGTGCTTTGATAATTCAAGTAAAAATTGGGTACCTAGTTTGAGGCATGGGGAATTTATTAAAAATACCCACAAGCTGATTTGAGCTCATTCTTGGTAATTTTCAATTGTTGAAGGCTCCTTTGTGAATTTTCATATTTCTAGAAATGATTTATTAATTAGGCTGACTTCAGGGCGTTACAAATCTACCCCCTTACAGAGAATCTCGTCCTCGAGATTCAAAAGCATTGGCGAAGAGATAAGGATGGGCTGACTTCAACTCGTCTTCTCGTTCCCAAGTTGCTTCATCCTCGGAGTGATTACTCCATTGAACTTTCCAGTAATGAATAACTCGGCTTTGGGTATGCCTTTCCGAGGTGTCCAAAATCTTGACAGGCCTTTCCACATAAGTCAAATCCTCCCGTAACTCTATCTGAGTAGGGTCTGTTTGCTTGGATGGTACCCACAGACTTTTCTTGAGTTGGGAGACATGGAACACATCATGGACATTGCCCAAGAATGCAGGTAACTCGAGCTGATAAGCAACTTCTCTTTACCCAAAATCTTGTATGGGCCCACATATCTCGTGCAAGTTTGCCCACATACCCTGGAGTGGTGTGATCCGCAGGTACACATAGTCACTTGCTTCAAATTCCAGGTCTCTATGACGATTATCTGTTGTTGGAGCAGGACTAGGCGTCGTGCCCTCTATTCAACCGGCACTTGAATATCTGCTAATGGCTTTTCTTGCTAAGTACAGGGAAGGTGAAAACTATCCGACTGGTCTGGAGGAGAAAACATTTCGCCAGCATGAGTGTCGAGAACATTTCCCCTGAAAGGAGGAGAGAGCTAGAAGCTGAGAGCGAAGCTTGAGACGTACGCTACGAAGGGAATATTTCTCCACGTGGCATGGGGACCAGCTTCAACCACTCTGAACACTTGTTCCTGGGAGGCCCACGAGCAAGCCTGTCACGCCCAGAAATTCACCAGAATTTTCAAAGCTAATTTGTGCAATAAATCCTCGTCTAGGAATCAGCCAAGGTATACAAATCGACAATTTGATAAACATAACCAAATACGAAATAATGATAAATACTTACGACAGAGGCACTTAGTCCTCACACAGAAGAAATCAGCAGCGGAACGACAACTAGCGTAGCTTCAGCTCCAAGCCACAGGCAGCTCAACTGGGATATAAGCCAAACACCAACTTCTCCTCCTCGCAAAGCTTCACTTTAAAGATTGCAATAATGCAAGACTGAGTACTACCCACCGTACTCAACAAGCCACACTAAAAAATATAATGTAATGCAACAGGATACCAAAGGAAAGGCATAATATGGCTTATTTGCATAAAACAGTATTTAAAACATTTACACTTAAAATCATTGAAAACCATATAGTTTAATTTATTATCAGCATTAAATCCATCTCTGAACAACACTCCAACGCAGTTCAGGCCTAAACCATAACTCTCCAACCTGGAGCTATCACTATTCCATCATTTATTTCCATTAATAAGCAGTGTGGGACTAATCACAGAAAACATTGCTAGGCTCACTTTTAACCGTGGGCATGGCTATTCGAATAGTTTTACTCTGGCCAGAGGTGTACCAATTTACCCACAAGACACAACTCCACAGCACATCACTGTGCCCCTAAATACCACCACGGTACCTCAGAAAGGAGTGGTGACAGGATTATCCATGTAGCTCACACAATAGGAGAGCCTCCCGCCGAACCTCCGGTCTCCAGTAGGGGTGATCAATGCCTTCCCGCGAGACGGCTCGACGTCCGAAGCATGGTCTTATTGTCACTGCCATGTGTGGACTTATTCCAGCCACAAACACGCCCTGGTGCCTCCTATTGAACTCGGCATATTTCAAACTCCTGCTATCCCATACTAGCTTGTGGTTAGCACAGATAATGCTTCGCAACAAGTAGTCCGCGAACCGGTCCTTAATTGTCATGAGCACCGCTAGCAACATTCCAACCCTGGTGCTCACAACCCACCATCAATCAAGTTTTAGTTGACATAGTTAATTAATTAACCACGACTCACTGTCATGAAAATATAGCCAGTATCCATTAATTATTGATAAGTGATTTATTAACTTTCCCCACATAAAATGTCACTATAGTTTCTAGGCATGGCTAAGCAACTCCAAAATAATCTAGCCAGATAAATATTTAAACATCCAGCTAGTCAGTATTATTCACCCAAGGTATCAAGGTATAGATAGCAATAACCAAAATGGCTATTAAATAATTACCCGTAATAATGTCATTCTAAAGCATTTCATGCAATAACTTTAAAATAAAATAGATTTCACAAACGGGATCAACATGCTCAAGGAGATTGTCGTGTGACTTGCCTTGCAATCGCAAAAGTCTTCAAATAATCTTCCGAACTCTTCCGCAGACTCCGCGATCTTCCGAAACGGCAATATACGTAACTACACGTAAAACAATGAAAACCCTAAGAAACTCTAAATAAACAATACATAAAAATACATAAACAAATAAATTATGATTTTAGATAAATTTAGGAAGAAGAACAGGTCGAATCGGAGTTCAAACGGAAAAGATACGGCCTCCGGAATATTGGATTTAGAGTAAATCCGAAAAGAATTAGAAAAGAATATTCTCGGGAATATTCTTTGGATTTTTTATTAGAATAATTATTTTGGATAAGTGCTGACATGTGGGGTCCATGGTCAGTGACCAGGCGTATGGTGGACTTAGTTCATGGATTTAGAAATAGGAGGGGCCGATGGAATGTTGAGGTGGATAACATGTGGCCAAAGGGGATGAGGTGGCAACCGAAGTGGCAGCTGAGGTGGCTAGGGTTGACGTGGTACCGGATTGCGACATATGGATCCAACGATAGAGACTCGATCTAGACAACCCGACGACTGGGATCGGCTTAGAATTTTATGTGGATTGGACGGCCCGAATTAGGTCTCAAAGGATTGACGACCGGGATGGCTTGAAGACATATTCACCGGGGTCCATGCAGCAGTGGCACGCGGTGGAGCCAATCAAGCTCGGCCGTCCAAAGCATAGCATAGCATGGGAGACACACCGGCGACGGCCGGGGAGTTCGACGATGACGGCGCCACGACGGCGATGCGTTGGCGAGCCGAGATTGACGAGGGACGAGGCAATGCAATGGTGTCGTTGGCCTGGAGTGGAGAGGAGGGGATGCGGCGTGCAAGTCCGGCATGCAGGCTCGCCAGCAGCAGGCGAATCGACGACGGCTCGGGACGGCGGCGTTCGACGACCAGACGACAGCGGCGCACGGGAACAGGGGTGGCGGCCTAGGGCAGGGCACAACAGGCGGCAGCGCCGGGGAGGAGACGACGATGGCGGTGGGGATGCAGCGGCAGACACGGAGCAGAGCAGGGCGGCGGCACGGTGCGCAGGGGAGGAGCAAGCCGAGGCGGCAGTGAAGATGGCGACGATGATGATGGCGACCTCTGGCGGCGGCGCACGGGAGAGGGACGGGTCGGTGGTGGTGGCGACGGCTGCAAGCGACAGCGGCAGATAGGGGGAAAGACAGAGGGCAGCAGGGCAGCGACGTCGGCACTGGAGAGAACGGCGCACAGGCGATAGACGACGACGACGACTACCTGGCAACGGCGACGACGAACAGGAGGCAGAGGAGGATGGGCGACGATGCCGATTGGAAAAGAACGATGGCAGCGATGAATCAAAGAAGGACGGCTTCGGTCTGAATGCTCACCGGCAACGGGAGGAGGCGGCGTCCGAGGCAGCCAGCGGGCGGCAGAGACAAAGACGGCGACGGCAGACCGGCGCTGGCAGCGCGGCACGCTGGGCGACGGCGTGCACGGGGCAGCGCGGAGGCGGTGGAGCAGGGGCGGCGGCCGGCGTCGACTTGCCGCAGCGCGGCGGCGGGCGTGGGACGGCGGCTAGATGCAGAGCGGCGGTGCACACGGGGAAAATGGGAGGAAGATGATGGCGGCTGCTATTTATAGGGGAGGGGGGAGATAGGGCAGCAGTGTGGCGGCTCGGGAGCCCGACCTCGGCAGGGTGGCGGCACCGAGTTTCGCGGCGGCGACGGCGGCTGGCGCAGCGTGGGCCAAGGCAGGCCGAGCCCGGGGAGGCGACGGATGGCGGCGGCAGGCACTGGGCCAGGGCAAGTAGCAGTGGTGGCGGCGACAAGCCGGCAGGCTGAGGGCGAGCAGGCCGGGGCTGGAGCGGCGCGGCGCAAGCAGGCGCGGGCCAGCCATCTGAGTGAGAGAGAGGTCCAGAGAACCCAAAGGAAGGAGATGCACAGTTACGCAGGAGAAAGAAAAAAGAAAGAAAGAGAAACTAAAAGGAAAAATGAGGAAAAAAGATGGGGGAAAAATAAAGGGGTTTTCCGGCAAAACTCCAATTTCGCAAAAATTAGAATTTTGGAGATTTCTGGGGAATTCGACAAGGAGAATATTTGGCGGGACTCAGAAAGCGACAGATATTTTATCGATCGATTGCAGAGGTATCCAGAATAGTATAAATCTTCTGGGGATCAAGGAGTTGAGGAGAATATTTTATAAGGACTGAAATAGGGCGAAAACTTAGAATATGCGGATATATACATTCATACATATATATACATACGTATATATACATAGGTATAAATATATATTAGGAATCGAACAGTATTTGGAAGTAATTAGAGAACAAAATATATGTAGTGGGGTCTGGGAGACGGAATATTTTGTGGGATTTAGAGAATGAAGAATATTTTCTCGAGGAATATTTGGGGAATAAAATATCGGATTATTCTTTGGGTTGGGAACTGAAGGAGATTTTCCGGGAACTGGGAAATGGAATATTCCGAATAAAATATTTTGAGATTACGGAATTGACAAGGGTGTTTTATTAGGACTGGAATTTGGAGAAATCTCAGACGATTAGAGATTTGGATTTATTTTGATAGAAAAGGGGTTTAAGGGAATATTCTGGGATTTATCTCAAAGGAAAAATATAGATATTTCGAATATAAAGGATCTCGGATTGGGAGTCCAAAAGAGTTCTAAGGTTTCAAAAATGAATAAATCCGGTAACTCCGAATTTAGGTTTTCGAGGTGACTTTAGGGTTCTGGGAACGACACAAAACCCTAGAAGAAAAAGGGAGTCAGAGTTCACGATGAACGGGGAGACTTTAAAGGACTGAATTAGGAACGACCCGGACAGGGGAAATGAAAAGGAAATTATTTATATTTATTTAATTACTTTAGTGATCTTTATAGCATTAAAATTAATTCTGTAGCTCCAAAAAATCCGAGAAAATTTCAAAGAGTTTATTAAATCACTGGGAATTTACCAGAAGTAAATGCCACCACGAAACACGAAGAATTTAATATTATAAATACTCAAATGATTAAAATACTCCGACAAAACCCCTCGAATATAAAAGCATCCAAGTATTTATTTAAAGATTTAAACTCGGGATTTTTAATATTGGAAATTTCAAAAATTTATTCAAACTCTTTCTCAAACAAATATTTTCTAGTGTATTCTTGTATTTCCATTTACCCACGATAATTTTTAATTAAGATGATTTTCAGGGCGTTACAAAGCCTGTTTTACCCAATTTACCCCTAGGGTTAATGGTCCCCCAAGGAGCATTTTTGTAACTTCCTTGTACGACCCCTAGGCTATAAAGCGAGCAAATACTATTGTAAAAGACATATTACTTTCATATTAAACAGTGGCTAAGTGCTTTACATCCCTAATTGTACTTTGCAAGGATAGACGGGTGAAAACATCTACATAACTCTTCTATCTAAATTGAGCCACTTTAAGATTTTCTGTATGACCATGACCTTTTCCTCTGCTTCCCTCAAAATGTCTGTCCTGAAGACTTGATGCTCTCTGGTTTGATCCTAGAGAAGCGGAGTTCTACACCTCCATCCATACTGTCTTCATATGGTGCCATCTTTAGACTAGACTGGTAGCTGTTATTATAGGAAAACTCAGCATACGGAAGACTTTGATCCCATGTCTTCCCAAAGTCTAGAACACAAGCTCTGAGCATAAACTTAAGGATTTGATTGGTCCGCTTAGTTTGGCCGTCTGTTTGCGGATGATATACGGTGCTAAAGTTCAATCGGGTCCTCATTTCTTCTTGTAGCTTCTACCAAAAATTTGAGGTGAATTGGCTGCCTCGATCAGACACTATCTTCTTAGGCACCCCGTGATAACACATGATTCTTGCAAGTATAGCTCCGTCAACTTGCCGCTAGAGTAGGTAGTTTTGACAGGGATAAAATGTGCTACTTTTGTCAATCTGTCGATGACCATCCAAATCGAGTCATAATCTCCTTGGGTGCGGGGAAGACCGGTGATAAAATCCATACCAATTTCCTCCCATTTTCATTTGCGTATCTTGAGGGGTTGCAGAAGTCCTGTTGGTCACTGGTGTTATGCCTTAACCCGTTGGCATATGTCACATATAGCCACAAACTTGGCTATTTCCCGTTTCATGCTGACGCACCAATATTTATCTTTCAAGTCTTAATACATTTTGGTACTATGGATTGAATACTGGCTACAATGTCACTCTTGTTGTATTAGTTTCTTTAATTCCGAGTCACTGGGACACAGATACAATCTCTATTCCAAACAGCTCCATACTCATCTTCAACGAAACCTACTGCTTTGCCTCTCCTCATATTTTTCTTGAGTTCACGAATATCAGTGTCATCCTTCTGAGCTTCCTAGATTTGGTCAAACAGCAAGGGTTTGGCTTCAAGGGTCGCTAAATATCCCTGTTTGACAATGCAAAGGTTTAGAGCTTCCATTTCTTTACCCAAAGGTCAGCTGGACATTCCCTCAAATAGGTAGTGTTGTAATAACTCTTTTTGCTTAAGGCATTTGCAACCACGTTGGCTTTGCCAAGATGATAATGGATTCCCACGTCGTAATCTTTGATCAACCTCAGCTATCTTCTCTGACATAGAGTCAAGTCAGGCTGGGTGAAGATATATTTCAAACCTTTATGATCGGTGTATATCTCGCAACGGTTCCCAATGAGGCAATAACGCCATATCTTCAAAGCATGGGCCACTGCAGCCAGTTCCAAATCGTGGGTGGGATAATTTTTCTCGTGTGGCCATAGCTGGCGCGAAGCATAAGCTACCACATGTCCATCTTGCGTCAGGACACAACCAAGATCTTGACGTGATGCGTCACAATAAACATGAAAGTCCTTGTGGACATCCGGTAAGATCAACACTAGGGACAAAACTAGCTTCTTTTTGAGCAATTGAAATGCCTCTTTGCATGAGGGGGTCCACACAAACTTCTATTCCTTTTTCAACAGTTGAGTCATGGATCTGGCTATCTTCGAGAAATTCTCAATAAATCGACGATAGTACCCTGCTAGTCCCAGGAAACTATGGATTTGTGTAACCGACTTAGGTGCGGAGATGCTGGGGGCACGAACCATGTCTACTTGTCCTAGGGAATCTAACTGTAGACAGGGGTCGGTGTCGGTTCCTTTGTCTAGGTTCGGGCTAGATGAAAGGTTATGTCACGTCTTCTGTCCAAATACCATGGTGGTATAGGGCACGTGGGAACACGTGAGGAAGTCGTGTCTTGTGGGTAAAGATGTACACCTTTGACCAGAGTATAAACTATTCGAATAGCCGTGCCCTTAGTTATGGGCAAGCTTAACAATATATCCAAGTTAGATGTTTCCTCTTAAAATGAAATGGTGTCATGGTTTAATGGGCTAAAACTTGTTGGTTGACCTAGTTTGGTCTAGTTGGCCTGGTTTAAGCCAGGTTCGTATGGTATCACGACCTTGATTAATAACTTGGATATTAGACTTAGCACCATGTTCTAAAAATGTCTTGAAAAGTCTAAACTGATTTGAAGTGTTGAATTGTTGCAAAATAGCCATGTAAATACCTTTGTACACCTATATCATTAATCTTGTATTTGCGGATGTGACTTATTGAGTACGGTGGTTGTACTCAGTCTTACTCAATTTTTTCACCCAGATGAAGAGTACTTTGGAGGTGAAGGCTTCGACGTCTAGCTCGTTCTTGTCGTCAAGCGTCTGTGGTCTTGGTCGTCCGTCTATTTAGCTTGCCATCTTATTTGTTTATCTTAGCAGTGTTGGGCCTTTGGTCGCCCATGTAATAAATGCTCTATTTTCGCTTCCGCTTATATACTCTGATATTTATCAACTTTGTAATGTGTATCTCACCTCCTGAGGCGAGAACTAATACACTAGCGAATAGAAAATGGTTGTGTATTTTTCAAACGTGACAACTATTTATATCAATCATTAAATAATATCTATATTTACATATATAATTACTTTAGAGCATTCTAGAACATTTTTTGGAAAATATCTCTCCTAATTTCTAAAAAAAGTTAATCAATATGAACGCATTGAATATTATTTGATACGTACAATAATTAATACTAACAAAAAAAATATAAACTAGTATATAAAATGGATCATAAGTAATACATGTTATAGTTGATGACACACGAACGGGCTATCAAAACTCGAGTACAAGATTTAGTGGTTAGAGCTAACGCTACCATTATTAAAAAATAGAGAATAATGAGGAAATAAGAACAAAAGTAGAAAAGGTAATGCAGTGTAGTATGTTAATGGTAGTGAGAATTTTTGTCCTTTGCGTGTGCTGTAGCCTGCATATGACGGTGTGGACAATATTATCTATGTTCTTATTTTTTTTAAGCAGTAGCTGACAGTCTCGAATTGAATCAAATTAGTACCAAACAATTTGAATTCACATAATAGTCCAATTAAATTGTTTGTTACTAACAAACAATCGAATTACTAATTTAAATAGCGTTGCACCCTATTTGCCTTGTTTCAGCCGGTCATTTTTTTTAGATTACATAGGGACGCACACGCTCATACACAAGCGTGCGCTCATACATACGCCGATACGCGTGTGCGTTGAACACACACGCTTTTTTCTAGAGTCTTGGAGGATCTAATTCCAGACGAGAGGGAAAACCGCCTGACAAACAGACGGGAGGTGGAGGTGGGAAAATCCTGGGACGACCGGAGTGGAACCTAGGATTGGCCGCTCGCCTGACCAACCACCGAGCAAGCGCTCGGTCCCCGTTTCAGCCGGTCATAGTCGATCGATCCAGACCGAGCTTAGAGAGAGCCCACCCGTGACTCCTTGCGCCGGTGCGAGCTACTACTACTGGTAGCCTGCATCGACTCCCGTCGCCTCGCGATCGCGAGTTCGCCCGCTGCCTCGCCTGCGTCGATCTCCATCCATCCCACCGCGAGGGGAGCAGCGGTGCCGGCGTCTGCTGCTTCCGCCGCATCCTCGCTCGCTCGATGGTGAGCATCCATATCCTCTTTCTCGAATTTGAGTTAGCCCTAGCTTCTCTTCTAGATCTGGAAGCAGCTTTTTCTTTTTTGCTTTTTGCCTTAACCCTAGTATCCCAAGAAAATTTGGGGATTCAACTGAACCCCCGTGCGCCTCGTTAGGTCCGCCCCTGGTAACAAGGGGTGAAAAAAAAAATCCTTGTTCAACAGGTTGTGTTGAGCGCAAAATCTTAACTAAGCCGTACATCTTTCTCTATTTGAGAAAGACCTTGGGGGTACTGGGATATTTCAAACAGTATTTCGGTTTGGCAAATCTAGTGTTGAAGGGATATACCCGGTATTTTTCCATAACCCATAAATTGATGTGGCACCAAAGCTAGCCAAAATATGGTGCTGAAGTTTTTCCTCCTGTTAGCCTAAAATCAGATATTGATCTGTGCTATCTGCTCATGGATACTCCTGCCTTTATCATCACTCGATCACCACTAGACAACCATTAACATGGTCTACTTTCTTCTCACCTTTTGCTGCTACTTCCTCCTATGCTATACGTACTTGATTCGTATGGATGTGCCGCCTAAATATATGCTGTTTTCATGAATTTTTTTTTTTGGCCTCCGTGGGCTTTTCCAACAGCTAGATCCCCCAGCCCAAATCCTGCACATCTCTGAAATAAACTTAGCTGTGTTCAGGTATCTCAATGAGGAAACATGTTTGTGTAAGGACCTGTATTGATCTTATGACATCACATCTAGTTACCCTTCTGTAATTTCAAAAAAGATTGAAGCTTGCTGCTTGACATCTGTGTTTATGGAACCGTCATGCATCATTTCATGGGTGTTCTTCTTGGGATTTGAACATGTTCTCCTTCTGGTGGTATACAGAGTATTCAGAGACTGTGAATGCCATATATACTGCAGATAGGAATGCTAATATTGTTAGTTGTGAGTGGATGGCATCTGTTTTTTCCCATGGATCATAAATGCTGCTGTGTCCATTTAAGCAAATATAACGCAGAAAACTATACATGTATATATATTTTTGTAAATGTCATATAGTGAAGACAGGAATGCTGATATTTCTAGTTGCACGAGGATGCCATTTCTTTTTGTTTACGTGTGTCATAAATGCAGCTGTGTTCATTAAGAAAGTATATTATAATATCACTGTTGATGCTTTCAGTAAACAGAAAGTACTTATCACTGCAACAGAAAGTACTTGTCACTGCCATTTGTCAAGGCTTGAATTTTTTTTCTAAATTTGGGCTAATACTAGATGTCTATGTTTATCTTCATATTTATTAAGGTATATACTGCCATTGACACTAAATTTTCATTTAATTCCAGTCTGTCAGCGATAATGATGTCCGCAACATAGTGCTGTCTTATCTTATGCACAACTGTTTTAAGGAGACTGCCGAGGCATTATTATCCAGCACTGGTTTGGAACTACCTGTTGACTACACTGTGGATGTAGATAAGCGTAAAGGTATTCACTTGCAGGTCAACACTGAATCTTATATCTACATCTTCTTTTGTGGATAAATTGCTTAGCATAAGAACTTTTTATTGTTATGTTAATTCCTTTATTTCTGTTTATGAATGGTACATTTCTTTTCTGATGGAAAATTGAGCTCCCTCAATTCTCCCTAGGCTCTGTTACTTTTAGAGCACACACACATATGATATCACACTATTTTGAGCAAGCAAGGTTACTTTATAAGGAAGCGCCCATGTCCTTTTATAGGACCTTTAAGTCGATTTCTATAGTAACCGACCTGCTACAGTACCAAACTTTTACAACTCATGTTGCGCTAACCTTCTAGCTGCCATTTGCGAAACAGCAACTACTAAAAGACTACTAAAAACTAGTAAGGCAACAACTCGTACACATTGTTGTAACCTCACAATTACTTGAAGTAATCTAACTTCACTTTGATCTCTTGTACGTTGCATGCATGCAAGTATCCAGCTCTTATATATGCAACTGCTTCATTCTTGACTATACTAGAATCTTCAAGCTCATATCTTGCTCATACATCTCATGCACTAGCCAATTTTCTTCTGACTTCTCTTATACTAACATAGCTCCAACCAATACATAGCTAGCTAGTAAATTTCCATTTGAATTACTCCTAGTACATGCATGTTCTAGTTATAACTTGAAGCAATTCACTTACCATGCATGCACTTCGCCTTAGTCAAATCCAATTTGACTACTTCTTTCTCAAGAAAACAAATTAAGTTTCCAACATTTTCTTTCTTTCTTTTTTTCTACACAATCCTTCGTAACTTCCCATTTCAAGTTCCATGCTAATAGAAGATATGCTCTCTTGTTTTTGGGATTTTTTTAATGCTGTGTTTTGGTTTCTTTCAGCAATTTTTAGTTTTTTGTTGGAAGGCAATGCCCTGAAGGCTATAGACCTGACAGAAGAGTTGGCACCTAGCTTGCTACAGAATGATATGGATTTGCATTTTGATCTCTTAAGTCTTCAATTCATTGAGTTAGTTCGCTCTAGAAAATGGTAAGCAGCTTTATTTTGGATAAAAAATAATTGTGCAATGCGTTTTAATTGATCTGGCTGTTTTGATTGACAGCACAGAAGCTCTTGAGTTTGGTCAGCAAAAGTTGACACCATTTGGGAAAGTGCCCAAGTATGTTGAGAAACTAGAGGTATTTTTTCCTAAACCTACAAACCTTCAATTGCAACCTGCCATGTGCTTATATTAGACAGCTATCAGTCCATATAAATTCTGTCTGGTTATCAGGCCATCAATTTAGAGAATTGGCAGTGATGTAAAAGAACCTCGTTACCATTTCTTTTCTAATGCAAAAATACGCAAAATTTGTCTTGGTCTTGAAAAAATTTTCAGTATGGTGAATATAGTTTACCACTATGCATGAAATATTTGATGTATATTGGAGTACTTGCAAAACAGTACTGGTACCCATAATTATGAAACTTGGACCAGTGGATGAACTGGCCAAGCTCTTGGTTCGCCTTTCCGGTGGTCCGACCATCGGCCTGGCCGGTCAGACCATGGTTCTGGTAATTTAATATAGAATATATGTTTACATTCAAACATAAGTTACAAGATGGCAGGACAGTGGATGGGCGCTGCTCTGACCTCTCGACCAGAGGTTGAAACCCAGTCGCACACATCTTCCTTTTGATTTTTGCTGACAAAACGATGTGGCAGGCCTTGACAAATGATTTGGGCCTTCATTCAGCTCATTAACAAATGATCTTCTTTTCTCTTCCGGCCCAACCTTTCTGGTTTAGTGTCCAGTTCACCTGGTTCAAAGTGGCTCGAATTCACCTCTGGTCTTTAGAGGCAATCAAACCATGATGAGCTCTGGTTCTGGTTTTACCGATTGAACCACTGGTCCTGTCCAGTTTTAACAATTATGCTGGTACCTGGCCACCTTCATTTGCCCAATGTTGCAGCCTTGGAGATCTGATTTGGCATCAAAGTTCTGTAACTTATGAAGAGCCTGAGGAGTCACCTATGTTTCATCTACCAAAGCCCAGGATATATACTATGAAAAGTCAACATTTGTTTTCTATGTATAGGACTTTATGGCCCTCCTAGCTTATGAAGAACCTGAGAAGTCCCCTATGTTTCATCTACTAAGCCCAGAGTACAGGCAGAATGTTGCAGATAGCTTGAATCGGGCTGTTCTTGGTATGTCCTAACTCCTAAGATACTCTTTTGGTATGGTCTCATCCGATGATGATATGATTGTGATCTTTTTCTCATGATCAATGACAGCACATGCTAATCGGCCTGCATATTCATCATTGGAGAGAGTGATACAGCAAGTGACTGTGGTTAGACAATACCTACAGCAGGAAGTTGGCAAGGTAATAACTCATCTGTATCTTTTTCCCATGACCAATCATGATTACTGCATCGGAACCTGTTGAGACATTTTTCTGTATTCTCATCTCTCTTAAATATTGATTTTTATTCATTGGAGCTAGTGCCTGCCCGCAATCATTAAGTTATTATCGTCCACTTTCATTGGTGTGCTTAACATCGTGATGCATACATGACATTTCAACTCTTGGAGCAGGATTCTTACCCGCCATTTTCTTTGAAGGCCTTTCTGAACAAGTAAGGTGCAACCAGTCAAGTCAATCCTTAGAAAGATCACCTCCACCGCTCCAGACCTATGGGCACCAGTTCCCTTCAGAATGTGTAAAACAGTTGAGTGAAAGCAAGCGACAGGATGCACATATTTTTCAGAGAATCTCATTCTGCATTAAACAGTACCATCAGTGGTGTACCAACAATGTCATCTGCATTGAAATAGAAACGTTGTAAAACTGTTGTTTCCTCAGTTACAGTTTTCCATTTCCCTTACCCACTGCTAGACATAATCAAAGATGTACATATCTGAACGTTCATGTTCGTGCGGAGATATCTTTAGTTTCAGCCAGTTTGCTGTGCACTTCCTATGCCTGACGCTTGGTCTCTGCGAAATACTGGTGTTTTCTGGCGTACATTTTGCCATATCAACTGATCGATTCAAACCAAAGATGCGTTTTCTGATCGATTCAAACCAAAGATGCGTTTTCTGGTGTCCATTTCACCAATCAACTGTTCGATTCAACCCAAAAGATGAAGGAAAGCAGAGAAAGTGACAAGACCATGGGAAGAGAATTCTCGAAATTCTCTTAGAATCAGAAAAAGGAAACAGGATGTCAACTTCTCTTTAGTTTTCCATCGTGAACGACGAAAGGCGAGAGCGAGCGGTGGCAACAAAAAACTGCTTCTTTCCGGCGGCGAATTTTTTGCCCTCGTGAATCAAACAGGGCAAATTGGAGAAGACCTAGGTAAGCGAATCGAGTTCTTTCCCAGCAGTAGCTTTCATGTTTCTTCAGCCGTTAACGCTGCAGTTGCTGCCAGCTGCTCAGTGAATTGCGATGGTGCCTGCTCTTTTTCTGGCTCTCGTTTTACCGGTTCCTCTATAAATAGGCAGAGATGAGTGCTTCTTATATAGTGTAAGCTCATCACTTGGCAGCAATTGGTTAAAAGGCTTAATTCTCTCCGTCAGCTGCCTGTGCTTTTGTTTGGGCGAGGGACATGGTAATTTCTGGCTGTTTGTTCATTAACTGGTGTGTGTTTAACTTCGGGTTTGCTTAATTGTGTATATACCGGCAAAAAGTAGGGATGGAGTAAAAAACGATGGTTCTTTGATGTAGCAAATTCTCTGGAAAAGGAACATTTATATATGTCCTATGAATTGTTCAGAGTTTTGGCATGATGGCTTATTATATCTTTGAATTAAACATTCAGTTTCCAGGTTACAGTTTCTGTAGCTTGCTTGGTTATAAGATCAAAATGGCATCCTGACATCAACTGCCCTGCAAAAAGGGAGAAATTGAACCAGGCTTTTATTGGTCGGTAGAATTTTACTAGAACTCATCGTTCTGCAAGGACCACTGAAATCCTGTCAGTCAAGAAAAGTCTAATACAGATATATTGATTTGAGTGGTAATAAGTGGTGGATTACTTTATGATGTATCATGAACCTAACACAAATATCATGACTTGTTCATGTTCAATAGAGTTTTAAAGGATTGAATGGGAAGAACCCGATTCCGGTCGGGCCATGGGGAGAGATAGGAGGAACCCCTTGGGACGACGGCGTGCACTCCACGGTGCGCCAGATCGTGATCACTCATGGCGCAGCCATTGATTCCATCAAGATCGAGTATGACCTGAAAGGAAAGTCAGTCTGGTCAGAGAAGCATGGGGGTGATGGAGGCACCAAAACTGATCAGGTTTGTCTGAATTTTATCCCCAAGTCCCTGACATAGAAATTTCAGTACATCATCGATGTGCCAATATGATAACAAATTTATATCTATCTTCACAAGCAAGTAGCATACGTGTTTGGACATGTCTACTGATGCTAATTTGCTAAACAGATTAAGCTATAAATGCATTACTGAATTTGTTTTCTGCAAGCAGAGGACACGAACATCTTGCTACTATTTCTGAAAAGGTCACATACTCCGACAAGAACGTTAGGCTGCAGGCGTTTTTCGGACTGACAAAGTGTGCTGCTCCAACAGGTGAAACTCGACTACCCTCAAGAAATCGTCACCTCTGTCAGCGGCTACTACGGATCACTGGGAGGCTGCGTCGTCGTAAGATCGCTAACATTCGGGAGCAACCTCTCCAAGTATGGGCCTTTCGGCGCCGAGCAAGGGACTCCCTTCTCGCTCCCGGTGGCAGTCAGCGGCAAGGTCGTTGGCTTCCATGGGAAATCCGGGTGGTTTCTCGACTCGATCGGCTGCCATTTCAAGAAGGAGAAGAACACCGGCCCGTCGTCCAATGCCGCTCCATCAGCGCTCAGGAGCATCACGAGACCTCACGACAGGAATGGCAATCGGTATGCAGATAGCAACGCTGGGTACGACATGGTTCTTGCCGTCAGAGATAGAGGTGACAGCTACAGCGTCCTGACTAGCAACAGCCCGAAGGAACAGTATCCTAACCCATCACAGGATGCTACTATCTGGAACAAGGTAGGAGAAATTCAGAAACTTTACAGTGATTACTTGCTTCAGAGTTCTTCAGTATTAAACTTTACAGTGATTAATTGCAGATGTTGTAGCTGAAATGAAAAGGGATTTATTAGTATGTGATGTTTTTCCTGAATTGTGCATATTGTAGCTGAAAAGAAATTTAGTATATGAAATTTTGCTGTACTGTGCAGATGGTGTCATTACCTAGTTTCTACTCGGATAATGGGACAATGACAATAAGCACTCCGGTGAGATTTGGTCCCTGGGGTGGAAATGGAGGCACCATATTCGATGACGGTATATACACGGGTGTCCGACAAATCAATTTAACGAGAGGATTGGGTATATCGTCGATGAAGGTCCTCTACGACCGAAATGGACAGGCTATATGGGGTGATAAGCGTGGAGCCAGTGGGGCAGCAAGAGCTGAGAAGGTGATGCAATTTTCTGAATTTTAGCTTCTGAAAAATTACTCTGGAACTGTACTTCAGCTTCTGAATTTTCAGTTTCAGACTTGTGATGTACTACTACTACAACCTGATGGCATGGAGATTTTGTTTGACAGGTTGTATTCGATTTTCCATCAGAGATTTTAACTCATATAACCGGTTACTTCGGCTCGACGATGATCATGGGGTCAACAGTGATCAAGTCCCTGACATTCCACACGACGAAGAAGAGCCATGGGCCATTCGGGGATGAGAATGGCACGTTCTTCTCCAGCTGCCTGACCGAAGGTAGGATAGTAGGATTCCATGGCAGAGATGGGTGGTACATCGACAGCATTGGAGTTCATGTTCTTGAAGGTAAGGTGTTGTCACAGAGAGCTGACAGAGCATTGACCGAAACGAGCCCGTCTCGACACGCTGATATGCTTGCAATAGCACAGAGGGAAATAGGAGACGAGGTAGGTGTATCATGTCAGAATTCAGAAATGCCAACTGCAGGATGTGTCAGCATATTTTCAGTATCCCTCTGTCTATGTTGTTGATAGTGCAATTAGTTGTATGACTAATGAAAATTTTTTGTTCTTTTTTGTAGGTTACATATGGTGTGGTGAAAGAACCAATACCAGTAGGGCCAGGACCTTGGGGTGGGGAGGGAGGCAAGCCATGGGATGACGGCGTCTACACAGGAGTGAAGCAAATCTACATCATGAGAGCTGATTTCATCGGTTCTGTACAAATTGAGTACGATAGGAGTGGCCAATCCATCTGGTCCACAAGGCACGGCAATGGTGGCCAGATAACACACAGAGTGAGTTTGATTCAAGCTGTTCACTTATTTTCAGTAAGAAAGTTCAAGCTAGCTGTTCACAATGATCTGACAGTGTGGCAGCAAAGTAGAACATTTTTCCAAGCATCTAGTCTCATGTAATCAAAGCTGAGTAAATTCCACAAAAATTACAGATACTTTGACCAAACTGTCGAAAATATTTAAGCCACAATATCACAAAACTACTGATTTTACATGAGTTTATCATGAACTACATATGTATTTAAGATATAGCATTGCAAAACTCCAAGATTAAGCGCCAATTTAATCACAAAACTACGACGTTTATCACTTCATCAGAATGATAGTGCTAGTGATTTAAACTATCTAAATTATGAAGTTTTGTGATAACTTTATTACTAAATCTGTAGTTTTGCAATACTCCGCCTTACATCAATAGTTTCGTGATAAAATTTGATGTTAAATCTGTAGTTTTATGATACACTTCCTTAAATATATAGTTTTGCTATAGTTTAGTCAAAGTATCTGTAGTTTTACAAAATTTACTCAATTAAAGCTTAAGAGGAGCTCTTTAATTAACTGTTCACCAAATGCTGGTGCAGATCAAGCTGGACTACCCACACGAAGTCCTGACCTGCATATACGGCTACTACAACACCTGTCCGGAGGAAGGGCCAAGAGTCCTAAGGTCGATCACTCTCGTCAGTAGCCGGGGGAAGTACGGGCCGTTCGGCGAGGAGATCGGAACCTACTTCAGCTCGGCGACCACGGAAGGGAAGGTGGTCGGCTTCCATGGCCGGAGCGGCCAGTACCTGGACGCCATTGGGGTGCACATGCAGCATTGGCTGGGAGACAGAAATAGAACTGCTCCCGGTTCTAAGTACTACATATCCAAGTATCTGTTTTGATTGAGCTCTGCAGAATGCTGTGACGATTGGTTCTAGTATAGAGGCATTCTTAATTTTTGTGTTTGAATCATGCTTTGATCTGAACTACACTTTCAGAGTTTCGTTTGATTGTTTGTTTATGTGGAGAGCTCATTGCAGAATTGCGAGTTCTGCGTGAACTGACCTGTTTGTTCTAGTCATTTTCTAATTTCTATTGAGGAGCAGTGGAGTATGCAGAATGTATGCTATTTGTTGTGTAAATTTAAAGTATTGTCTGTGTGCGTCCTAGATGCAGAGGCTGGGAATGATTTGATCATCTTCCATATTGAAAAAAAAATCAGAATGTATGTGATCTACGTGTCCGAATTGGAGATTTGGTTCTCTCCAGCAATGGAATTGCTCTCGGAGAAGTGATAGGTCTTGTCAATGTTAAACTTTATATCGTGTCAAAGATCACCAAAAGGGATAGTGATCACGATTTCGTTGTCATGTTTCGTTGTCTTACGTTTTGCCCAGCTGGTTTCCGAGGTGGAGTCGCTATGAGTGAGGACTTTGTGACATCAAAGGCAGCATGAATGCATGCATGCACGCATGATGTTTGATGTGGCTTTCAGAATTAATTGCTGCTTTGTGCTTGCTGCTGGTAAACAGGCCATGTTCAGGCCCATCCTGGTGGAGAGAGCAATGCAGAGTATCAATGCTAATTTGGACTCTAGCTATGACACAGGTTGCAGAGATTCAGAGAACCAGATGATGGTGAAGTGGGTGAGGAACAAGCAAGTGGCATGTTCACTACCAACCAACTAGTAGCACATTCTTGCCTAGTGGACCTTCTACACTAGTAGTACTGAAGAAAATTGCTGAACTGAAAGTCTGAAAGGATGGATGAACCTTGCCAATATGGTACAAGAGGATAACTTATATTCCACCGATCAGACACGACGCATGAACGATCGCGTGTGCTAGCTCCGGCTAGTGTTTAACTAACGAAATGCCGGTGATCTAGCCGGTGCGATGATTGTCTTAATAAAAACCTCGCTGGCTAGCTGCAACGACGAACATCCATGGAGATAAGATTCTGTCCGTCCAAATCGCCGCCCTTTTTTTCTGGCAAAAAGAAGAATTCAGAGCGGCAAGAAGAATTGCAGGGCCACGAACCTGTCGGATGCATTCGCTCTGGACAGTTTTATACTCCCTCTGGATGCGATCATCTTAGGAAGAAGCAAAGGAATCGAAGGGAAAAAGAAACTGTCTATGTTCTTCCTCCGAGCCAGGCTTTCCCGCCGTCAGAATGAGCTGTAATTATCAGTCTCTCGAATTTCAGATTCTTATTATTTGCCACGAGAGTTAGAGAAATGATACAGTGGCGCATTGATAATTGGTGTGATAGGGAGGCTCACGGAGAATCTCACCGACCTGGATGCAGTGGAAGGCAAAGTCAATCCCTAGTTGAGAGTTTGGTCGGCAAATCTGAAGACTGAAAACTAGCACTAGTGGCGAGCGCATTCATCTATGCCAAGTTGGAATAGAATTATGGGAATTTCTACTTCTACTTCACCTAGCTTTGCCCCAAGTCCAACTTCGAGCACTAGGAGACAGCGATGCGACTCGTTGAGATGCCTCTGCTATGTGTGCTGCATGCCTGCCTCGGTGGTGCGCTCGCTGCTTAAATTTTTCTTCTCTGAATTGCGCTCGGCTCGGCGGCTCGTGTCGTGCACGGTGCGCGACGTCGCGCGCGCGCGTGAGGTGTCTCGCCGTTGCGCGGCAAGGTAGCACTAGCTAGCAACCGCCAACGACCGGGTGGTGTGCGGCACGGCGCGGTGCGGTGTGGCCCGTTGGCGAGCGAGCGAGCGCGCAACGGCGTCAAACGGCCGGCATGTCGCGTCGTGTCGCTGCCACCTTAAAGCGAGCCGCTTCTGGAACGAGATCTCCCCTGTTGCCGTATCTTCCTTGGGACTAGCGAAAGATGGGGGAGGCTGGGAGGGCTCGAGTGACTCGTGGCCACTAGATTAAACTACGCGAGGCAGAGGCCACAGTTTTGGGCTTTGGCCTTTTCTGCTGCAGCCATATGCAGGATTTTTTTTATTTTTATATTTATTTAATAAAATAGTTACAAAATTACATTTTCATTTGAAATATTTACAAAAATATACCCCCAACGCTCTCTGGGAGGGCGTTTTTTATGAAATCGCCCTCCTAGAGGGCGATTTGATGACGTGGGCAGCCCACGGCCATCAGCCATTTTGCAGGCAGCCCCTTGGCCACAGAAAAACCGCCCCCTAGGAAGGCGGCAAGGAGGCCGCCTGCAAAAAGACCGGCTCCCGGCCCCGCGGCCGGCCATTTTGCAGGTGGCCCCCTTGCCGCCCTCTGAGAGGACAATTTTTAACTGGCCAGTATAAAACCCCCTCTCAAACTCCAAAAATGTCATAAAATTCACAGAAATCACAGAAAAAAAGAGAGCTGAGAGCGAGGCTGAACGAAAGCAGCGAAACTCTGCCGATTTGCTGATTCGTCTGCAGGTAAAATCTATTGTCCCTTTGTAATTTCTATTTCTATGTAAGAATTAATGTAGTATTGTACTGGTTACGTGTATAGTTAGGCCTAGGATTTCGGTTAATTCGGTTTAAACGGTTCGGTCAATTTGGTTAGAATGTAATTCGGTTATTGGAAAATGGCAACCGAAATTCTAGGGAAAAAACCAATAACCGACCAGTTCGGTTATGGTTAATTCGGTTCGGTTAATCGGTTAATCCGAAATAACCGAGCGACCGTGTGACCGGGCGCTGCGGGGCGCGGGGCACGGGCGGCGGGCGACCGGGCGCGGGACGCGGGGCGCGGGGCACGGGCGGCTGCAGGGCGCGGGACACGGGCGGCTGCGGGGCGCGGGACGCAGGGCGCGGGGCGCGCGGGCGCGGGGCACGGGCGGCTGGGCGCTGCGAGGCGCGGGGCACGAGGCACGGGCGGCGGGCGATCGGGCGCTGGGCGCGGGGCACGGGGCACGGGCGGGCGGGCGGTTGCGGGGCACAGGGCACGGGCGGCGGGCACGGGACGTTATTCGGTTTTTCGGTTTTTCGGTTAATAGAACTTAAAAACCGAACCGAAAACCGACTACCGAACAAACAAAAAACAAGAACCGAACCGAACACCGAAAACCGAATTAACCGACTTATTCGGTTAATTCGGTTCGGTTCGGTTCGGTTATCGGTTTCTCGGTTAACTGGTCCTAGGGCTATGTATAGTACCATATGAAAATAAGTTGTTACTCGTAGATCTGTAGGTTTTTAGTCAATCTGTTAGATGACTTAATTTGTGTAGAGATGGTAGTTATAAAATCTCGCTTACATGGTTTTAGATATGAGGAGAATATTGGTACCTAGTTTAATTGTATTTTTTCATCAACAGATATGTCAAATAAGGTGATATTTCAGTTATTTCATGACAAGGGAATATTAGGTATGGTCCACAAGGTGTAGATTGTTGGAGTTTAGTTCAACGGCTAAGGGCATTGATAGGTCAGCTGAGAGAAGTTTTGGGTCAGTGTACAACTGGTTGATGCGAGGTTTTCGACTGGACCCCCAGATCAACGCAATAACCTTGTATGTTGTAGTCAGTCGTGCAGTTGAAGGTTTTTTTTGGGAACTGATGCCGGTGGATTACACTGCCACTTGGAGATGGTATGTGGAGAATGCATTCCAACGTGGTTGGCCACTGGGCATACTTGTGTCGATGTATGAGAAGGATAACACCGTTGCTGCAATGCCCGTGCAAGATGATGAGGGTCCAAGTACGACAGGAGGTGATGTCGAAGCAATGGAAGAAAATGAAGAAGGGAATGAAAGAGAGAATAAAGAAGATAGACAAGAAAATCAAGGAGGGAATGAAGAAGATAGACAGCCAACAGGTGTTGCAGATGAGGGCGAACTAATCAACACCATAGTTGAAGAAATGGATAGGAAGATGCTGAAAATGAGCATGCAGAGGATAATGATTCGTCTGATGAGGACAATGTGACGCCTGCAGAATGGAGCAACGAGGAGTTCTCCGGCCTTGCTATCTCCGAGGGGCATCATGTGCCATGGGAGTACAAGGAGAACGAGGTCATCCAGGGGGCTAAGTATGCATATGTAGAGGATTTAAAGGAGGCAATAAAACAATGGGCGATGTCACTTCAGAGGGAGTTCTCGGTCGTGAAGTCAAGTAAATCAGTGTATGAAGTGAAGTGCATGAAGGATGGGTATTCATGACGGGTGCACGCATTTAAGGGTAAATGGAAGGATTATTGGCAAGTTTCAATCGTGACCGAGCATTCATGTTACTTACCAGGTGTTGAAAAATATCATAGAAACATGATATCTGTATTTGTTGCAACAGAGATGTACTCCCACATTGTGAACAACCTGGGATATAAACCAAGGTCAATTGTTAGACATATTAAAGAGAAATTCAAATACACAATTAGCTATGCTAAGGCTTGGAGGGCAAAACAGAACGTTATACAGATGAGGTTTGGCACATTTGAAGCATCTTATGATAATTTGCCTCGTCTGTTAGCCTGTATTCTTCAGAGGAATTTAGAGACCTGCTATGATCTAAAAGCCTTTCCATCAATTGACCATAGTAATAAAAGTGTGTTACAACGGGTATTCTTTTCATTAGGTACTTGCATTCAGGCATTTGTGCATTGTCGTCCCATCCTCTGCATCGATGGAACATTTCTGACCGAAAAGTACAGAGGGCAAATATTAACAGCAATTGGAGTTAATGGGAACAACCAAGTTCTACCGGTGGCTTTTGCTTTTGTTGAGAGTGAGAACACTGATAGCTGGTATTGGTTCCTAGAAAGGGTTAAGTCTGTAGTTGTACGGATCAGACCAGACATATGCCTCATACATGACCGTCACGCCTGCTTGCTGCGGGCAATTGAGGAATTGAGATATGGATGTGCTGAGAAGAGATACCCACCAAGGTGGTCTGATATCCAAAGCAGATGGTGCATGCTTCATATGGGTCTTAATTTCTATAGGCAGTTTAAGAATAAGCACCTTATAAATCTTTTCAAGAGACTGTGCGCCCCGAATTAAGAGAAGAAATTCAATGAGTTTTAGAGGAGGTTACATGAGCTGACCTCTAAACAAACAGATGAGCAGTCTAGATGAGCTACCCTTATAGGGGATGAGGCTCCATAAGCTCTTGGACCTCTATCAAGTGACGGACCTCATATGAGAAAAAGATCGGTATCCTCGGTTAGACAATTTTCGGAGTGGATTGAGAATGAGCCAAAGGAGAAATGGGCATTGTTGTATGACAAGGATGGTTCTCGATTTGGTATAACGACCATAAATTTGGCAGAGGTTTATAACTGGGTGATGCGTGGTGTTCGAGGGCTCCCACTTATTGGTATAGTTGAATTTATCTTACATGGCACATGCAAGTACTTCAGAGATCGGTTCAGACAAGCCAGCCCCTCAATGGCAGATAATAATCTTTTCTTTGGCACACTACTGACTAAGTACTTGCAAGATAAAAGTAAAAAGACCCGGAGACATCGAGCTATACCTCAAGGTACATAAGAACATAGATTTAAAATATTGTGTGTCGACAAGAGCATACGTGAAATCTACCGTAAAAGAGTTGTGCAGGAGTGCTTGCTGAAGGAAGACGGGACCTGCAAGTGCTCGTATTTAATTAATTCTACGTTTACTGAAGAAACCCCTTTACTTCGTTTACGCTCATCGATCAAATGATGTATTCCTCACGATCTATGTTTGCGACGAAACTGATCAAAAATATAAATTTTCCAGTTTCAACTTCAGGGCGAAAGTAAATTCCAAGCAATGACAAACGAGCACACGTTAATTACTTATGAACGTAATGAAATTATCCATCCAACAAGTACAAACGGCACATGAAACGTTTCTAGTTATCGTTATTACATGCCTTAGGGTATTTCAAATGGATATCCAACTAGATATGCAACTACTGTGTGCAGCGTGGGTACTTCCCCTTTCTCGGCGCCTCCGGCCTAGCTTCCTTTGCACGCAGTGCCCTCTCCCACTTCCTCTCCCTCTCTGCCTCACGGGCTTCCTTCTCCTGCTGCTCCTTCTCCTCTTTCCTCTTTTGCTCAGCCTCCCACTTTTCTTCCGTCGCCCAAAGACGTTCGAGGTGGTCCCTATGCCATTCCTGCGACATGCGAAGATACTGTGCGTCTTGTGGACGGATTTCCGTATCTATCCACTGCACAAAGTCGCACAGAAGCGAAGGAGGCTTCGGTGCCTTGACATATACAAATTTGTTAGCTCAAAAGTTCAAATATTTTGTACTACAAGATAATTCGTATTATCTCCACTGGCTTCTTCGCCTTTCCCTTCTTCCCTTGTGGCTTCGGCTTCTCCGGGGAGTACGCATAATTCGCACACATCCAATGCCTTTGCCGGAATGTGTAATCCTTCTTACTTATTTCAACTTTGCATTCATCTCTATAACAACACATCGGCGGAGGCACGTCAATCGGAGGTCGTTGATGACTGGACATACTGAACGCATCCATAGCAACCTACATTATAAACAAATAAACACAAGTTATAAATCGCTAGGCCAAAAATAACTTATACAACTACATACCTACGGTATACTACACATGACTAAAAAAATAAAATATCATCGTCCCCATTTCCTTCTCCTTGGCGTTTTTCGAACTAGTGCTACTCATTTATAAAAAAAAAACCTAACTTCTCTCATACGACCTATCAATATCCTTAGCCGTTATGTTCAACTACAATAGATCTACATTCTGTGGACCAAATTTAACATTTATTTACCTATCAAATAAGTAGTACAATACTATACATACTACATCATTTGATGAATAGAAATGGAATTACAAAGAGCCATAAAATATTACCTGTAGACGAATCCGTAAACCGGCAGGGCTTCGCTGCTTTCGTTCGCCTTTCTTCTTAGCTCTCTCTTCTTTTTTCTATTATTTTTATGAATTTTATGAATTTTTTGGAGCCTGGTAGGGGTTTTATAGCAAGGCAGTAAAAAATCGCCCTCCCAGAGGGCGATTTTTTAATAAGATGGGCCATTTTACAGGCGGCCCCCTGACCGCCGAAAAACCTCCCTCTAGGAGGGCGGCAAGGGGGCCGTTTGTAAATTTGCCGGCCCAGTGGCCGGCTTTTTGCAGGCGGCCCCCTTGCCGCCCTCTTAGAGGGCGGTTTTTCGGCGGCCAGGGGACCGCCTGCAAAATGGCTGACGGCCGTGGGCCGCTTGGCCTACGGCCATCAGCCACGTCATCAAATCGCCCTCTGGGAGGGCGATTTCATAAAAAACGCCCTCCCAGAGGGCATTGGGGGTATATTTTTGTAAATATTTCAAATTAAAATGTAATTTTATAAATATTTTATTAAATAAATGTAAAAATAAAAAAGTCGCCATATGCATGGGGCAACCATGGCATGGCATGTTGGTGTGGGCATGTTTTGGAAGTTAAATGGATCCATAGACTACATGAGTTTGTGGAGGTCCATCTAAGAAAACAATCTAGTGGCCAATGCACAACAATTCCAAACCTACCCCAAACTATCTACTCTAGGTCTTTCGGTAAGTTTTGAAATGCCGGGATAAGAGAAGATTAAGATCACGCAAAATTCATTCTTGGTACAGAGGTACCATGGTGAAGTGTCACAACCTATTAAATCTAACAAATTTTTAGTTTGGCCATCTTTTATTCCAAAACCTACTCTATAGGCCATTGTAAACCGATATTTAAAAATCGTTGCACTAGATTTTGGAATTACTTTGCAAAGGGGAATTTTTTTAAAAAAACTTTTAAACCACTTTGGTACTGGTTTGGAAAGTTTAATAAGTGTTTCCCCAACATAAATTTTCAGAAGTACCGTTTTTCAAAAGTTTCCGGTCCTATAGGACAAGAATGGGAGTTTAAATAAAAATATAGACATAGGAAAGGGTAGTTTATTTAGAGAGGGATGGGATATAAGAACTAGATTTATTTTCACAAATAGTTTGTAGCTGAGAGCAAAGTTCTCAAAATACTTTTAGAATGCCAAACTAACAGCCAATTTAAGGGGCTCCTATAGTCGGTATTGGCTCTGATACCACTGCTGTGGGCACTCCGGTTTTCTGCACTATAAGAGATAATTGGTACAACAACACGAAATATCTAGTTGGATGGGATCTCAAGAGAAAGCCAAATAAAAATGTAACCATCCAACCTCATCGCAGTCTTGTTATACAAATCACCAATTATAATGCAAAACAAGCGAAATGCCAGACTAAGAACACGAGAGATATTTGGAAGAATAGTTACACCAGTCCGCACAGCGAGATATGCCCGTCAAACCACACGAAGGTGGCGACCAAACACGATACATATCTCTAAGGACATGGTCTACGGTTGAACTACTATCCATGTATCTCAACTGTTCTAAGCCTATACTCATGCAGACTAGCCCCAGGATAATTGTTAGTCCACACTTTCATCTCTAGCAATGGTGTTCAATAAATGGTTGTACAAGTAAGTAAACTAAATTTACTACATCAGAGTTACATAGGTCAAATGACCGAATATTATGATTCAGCAGAAGCTTGTCTACCCATACCACAAGCAATCCGATTAGGGGTAGACCCCTTAAAGAATCAATCCTAAAGAAGTAACGAATTCCCTAGCACTCAACCTATAGCAAAGAATTATAACCATACAAGCAAGAGTCAGTACATTACCGAAATAATGTACTGGCAAGGATAATCCTATATCGCTACATGCGAGCTCTAAAATCAAGGAGATGGCTATTTATGGGTTTAGTTTTGCATAAAGCTAATTTTAGTTCACAATCATTTGCAACGGTATTTAATAAAACATTAAAAACATGTATAACAAGTAGGGAAGTGGTCAACATAATAATTTTCCTGCTTGCTGCCCTCCATGGCAACAAGCCACCATCAGCATTGTAATAAGCACAATAATTCTCATAAGTCATCAATTTTCATCCCAATTTCATAAACACATTTAAAAGTATAAATCTATACTCAATGGACACAACCATGCCGCTCATGACCGTGAGCACGACTAACCGATTAGTTTTGACTCTGCAGAGTTTGTACAACTTTACCCACATGATATGATCGCTCTAGTTTGTCCGGTACCCGTCGGTACCACCACACTTTGCATATTGAATGCGGTCTAGAGGTCATAATAAAGCTTTTATATTATCTAACATTTAGCCTTGCACCAGCACGAGGTGTGTTACTTCACATCGGGGCGCTATCCCGATGCCGTGGGTGGCGGGCCCACGCCTTAACCCAGCGCTGTGGCGGTAGCCTACCTGGCTCCCCACGAGGCACACAACGTTGTATTGGACACGCTTAGACGCCTATTCCGTTACGGGATATAGGTAGCTCCTCTGAACAGCCCTACGGTACATTTGTAGGCACTGCCCATACTACTCAGCCTACCAAAATGCAAGGCTAAACATTTAATAACTTAATCCACTATGGCTATCCCATACTAGCACATGTGGTTGTACTGTTTAACATGAGAATATGACACTGAGTTCAGTCCTTAATCAACTCAGGCGAACACTTCCCCTATCGATGTGCAACTACTCCATATGCACACCACTTGCCGCCCAAGTCTAAAATCAGGTTTTTCATCATTTTAGTTCACAAATAACCAGAGGCTTCACCTCTGTCCACAAGTTATAAAATTTCCATTTTCAAAGGTATATAATGATCACTATAATATTTAGTACGTTACTAAGCATGGCTAAGCATAAGCAAGTGTATTAACTTAACATAGACCCCTACGAGTACAAATCAAGTACTCTAACCAAGCCTAAGGTTACAAATAGTAAGGGGTACAACGTTTTAAGGTGAATCATGCAACTAATAGGTTATAACTAACATTTACCACAATTCAAATATCGTTATTCACAAATACACATGCAATTTTACAAACAACACATTTCATTCCCCAAAACATAGGATTCAATTTGTTCAAGAAGGAGGGGAGAATACTTGCCTTACTCTTGAGTACTTGGACTCCAACTATTTCATTTCTTCACCGATATCGAATTCGTTCTCTAGAAAGAAAATAACGTACGATCGAATAAATAGCAAATAATGCGAAAACTCCAAAATGCTCTAATATGCATGAGGTTTATACCATAGGCTGCTACTGTTATAAAGTGAATTTAGGTGAAGGAATTTCTATTTTATCATTTACGGTTTGGGAGTTATGAATTTTACATCTTCTATGTACGTAATACGGTATTTGTATCTTATATAGATTTTAGGGATACTCTATGAGATGTTTTGCTAAGTGTGAACTTTAGACAGTGGGTAGGTATTGGTTTTGGATGATTTTTAGTGAAGGAAGTTCTATTTTATTATTTTGCATTTCGGAGATATAAATTTTAGAAGACTTATACACAAATACGTCTAGTTACAAAATAATATTAAATATCCAAGTTACTTTTAAAATGTGTGGAACCTATGCAGTGGTTTGGTACTGGTCCTTGATGAGTTTTGGTGAAGAGGTTTCTATTTTATCAACTTCCAATTTGGAGATATTAATTTTATAAGTTTTAGGCTTCTATACGGTATCTATACATATAATTTAATATACATATGTTTTAGGACTATGTTTCTATGAAATATAACTTTATATATTTAGAGAAGGATGTGCTGTGAACTTATTGCCATTTGGATGTAACTCATTTAGAGTTAGAATAAAGTTTCTATGATTTTTAGAAATTATTCTCCCTTTTATATCCTGTACAAAATATTTATCTATTATACAAATTTTTAAAGGCATCTTGTGTATTAGTTTTAGTTAATCTTCTCTGTACAGAAATATAGGGCAAGATATTATGAAGCTAACAAACTTGGGTTCATGTTATTTAGAGTTAATATGACTTTTCCATGAATTTTGGAAGTCAATACATATTATGTATTCTAATTTATGTATTTACCTATTACAAGTTTTATATAAGTGTCTTTCATATAAATGAAGTTTGGTTTTGGTTCATTGCAGTAAAGATCAATATTTCATGAATTTACCAAACCTTAATTTATAGTAATGAGAAATAGTTAAATTTATATATATAAGGTTTATGTGTTTTATGATTTTTATTACTTTTAAGGAATTTTAGGTACTGATTTCCCCAGATTTTATTCTACAGGAATAAAGTTCATAATTTTGTGATTCCAGAAAAATTTGATTCATCCAATTTAAAGTTAAAATGGATTAGATATGAATTTCTGAGGTTTGCATATTTTTCAGTGAAATAATAAAGCCATTTAGTATTTTTTTTCTTTTATTTTTTCAGATTTTTAATCAGTCGGGTCCACCGGTCAGTGAGAGGGAACTTTGTAGAAAAGTCCTCGGGATTTCCAGAAATCAACCCGCAGTCCTTGGCCACGTGTGGCAGGTGGTCTTCGTTAAGAATCCTATTAGATTTTAGTATTTTCATTCTGGTCCTTGGGTCGACCAATCAGTCTAACAAGTTTTACATCCTAAACCTCGAAAGTTTTGATTTCTTTGCAATTGGGACCTCGGCCGCTAATCCCTTCTGGCGAGTGGGTCCCGTGCGCCAGTGAGATGGAACAGAGAGAGGCGAGGTCGAGCAGAGGCGCGCACGGCCGGTGAGTTTCTCGCCGTCGCCGGCGGCGAACAGTGGCGCGGCTTGGGTTGCGGCCCAAAGGAAAAAGGTAGAGGGAGATGAGGCGAACACATCGGTGCAAGTGCGGGGCTAGAGGTGGACGGAGGCTCGCTGGAGACGAGCCCAAGCGGCGGTTGTTCTCGGGTATATGGTGGATGTGGCCTTGCAACTACTGTTTTGTTAGGGAGAGGCATGCAGAGGCTTCAATGGGTTCCCAGGAAGCTCACCATGCGATTGCCCGAGGTGGGGGAACACTAGACAACGGCGGCGGTAGTGAAATCCCACGGGTTCACGGCTATGGCTCAATTAGTTTGACAAGCTGCCAAGGGAAGATGCCCATTGTGTTAGAAGTCGCCTAGAGATGGTGTCTATGCGAGGAATCGAACAGAGGCTAACCAGAGGGGACAAATCGATGGCGGCGACAACTTGACCGAAGGGGAAGAAGACGGCGTCGATCTCCTGGTACACGGCGTTGCGGTTCGATTGGTCGGGCCCGGAGTCTCCTGGGATCAAGGCGATGCTGGCGGAGAGGTGGCTCGGGCTGAGATCGCCGGAGCTCGCCGGAACAGTAACAACCAGGGCAACGACGTTCCAGAGGCGATGGCGGCGGTGACCGTGACGGTGGCTGATGCAACCTAGGAAGGAAAAGGCAAAAATGGGTCATCTAGAGGAAGAGGATCATGTTCTGGTGGTCGAAGTACGGCGAAGCTCACCTGAGCAGCAGCGATGGCAGTCGAGCAGTGGCCGGTGTTGGAGAAGATGATGCCATTCCCGGGGAACCCGAGGTGATTTCTCTTGGTTTTACCATGGAACAGATAGAGGGAGAGAGGAGGAAGATGATGGCGAGGTGGCCGGTCAAATGGTGAACTTCTCTCGGCGGTGGAGACTTGGGTGGCTACAGATGGCATCGACGCGTGGAGGCTACCATGGCGTGTTCCTAGAGTGGAGGGCGAGCTTGGGCGGTATCTGAGACTGACCAACAGGTCCAGGATGTCTGTGGGTCCCACTTGGCAGTGTAAAATGGGAGAGGAGTCCTCTAGAAGTCAAGTGTGGAGGGTTGTGCCAACAGCTGTTTTGCACTGATAAATTCACTGAGTTACAGAGAGTGTCTAGGGTTGGAAAAATTTATGTGTGTAGGTGAATATATGTTCTACCAAACTGCCAAGTTTCAAAGCTAGAGGTCTTATATTTTTAATCTGGCAAAAAGATGAAATCAGCTTAGTAACACAGTTTTCTGCAGTTATATATATATTCCCTAGGGCTTTGCTCTTATTATTTTATGTGATTTCTTTGGGAATTAAATTGAGCCAAAATTACTGGTGGTAGGGCTCATGTCACACACTTTGGCAAAAGGGCTCTATCTAATTAGTCTTCATTTTTATTTGGTGAATTTTAGAATTATACCCATTCATTTTTAGCTAGCTCCCTAGTCTAGCTGATTTGAGGGATTTTATTGAAGTATTTATTGAGATGATAAAATCATGGAAAATTTACAGGGTTCAATTTATGTTGTATAGGGCTCATGAAAATTTTTCCATTATTTTATGTTAGACCTATTCCCCTTAGAAATTATTTAGACTATACAAATGTATATGCCTCCTATTATGGAAATGCACTATAAGATCCAAAAACAATTCAAAATAAAGTCTGCACATGAAATGGTATTTAATTTATTTATCTCCATATTTTTATGTCAAACTTTTATCTATACATATTTAGTCATATTACATTTTCTGTTTCTTGTAGATTGACTCCTAAAATCTTTATGCACCAACCCTAAGGTATTTTAATTTGGTCAAAACCTCTTATACCCATTTGGATGAATTACTTCCATTCCCATTTGACCTACAAAGGTTTTAGAAATTTGATTTATGGATTCCAGAGCTGTGCTTTATATTCTTTTATTATTGTATATTGCGACCTAGGGTAAGTCTTTAAATAAATTAAAAATTTTAACTATAAAAGTTTTAGTGTTTCCCCTTTTTTAAGATTTACTTTAGTAAATCTACCTCTCATTTTACTCCTTTGTATAGAAAGTATAAGATTTTACTTTTCGAGGTCTTTTTGTTAATTTGTTTTGGTTAGCATTTCGAAAGTCGAAATTCTGGTATGTTACAGTTGGCGTATGTGTGCGTGGGGGATTTTTTTCCTTTTTTCAGTTCAGGTTCAGGATGAGTGAGCCCCCGGTATCGAGTAATTTTCTGCATGTACTTTTAACCATCCAAGCAAAAACCAAGTTGCTGCTACTTAAAAATTCAGTAAACCAGCAAAGATAAGTAAAGTGGTAGCTAACACTAGTTTGGAAATTTGGCCCAATGGATAATATAGGACGCATCTAGCGTTCGGGCGTTTGATGGGAAGCAAAACATCAGACGGTGTTGCAACGCGTTATCAAGAAAAGTTTCAGATGTTTCATCACTCGTGAAAAATGTTTCAACAAAAATCAAATGTTTCGGTACTCGGTCAAAAATGTTTCAACTAGATGCAAAACATTCGAAAAACATATCAATTGCGAAACCAAGGAATCAAATATGTGCAACATCCAGTCAAAACTTAATGAAACACTCTAATACAACAAAATGCGATATGATAAACAATGAATTGCAACAATAGTAAAAACAAAATCCCAAACAAGAAGCTAGGTTCACTGCACGAACTCTAGGAGCTCGCCAACAGCGACCACCCCTCCACGTCGGGGCCAGACGGTGTGTCCCGCTGCCGCCGAAGACGAAGCCTGACAGTGAATACCAATCCTCCTCAGGGCCGGATGGCTTGTCCCTGCTGTCGCCAAAGACAAACACCCCCTCCATGTCGTGGCTAGGCGTCGTGTCCTTGTCACCGCCAAAGATGAAACCCGACAGCGTTCCCGTGCCCCGCCACACACCGTGGCCGAACGGGAGGTCAATGCCTAGGCGTTGGCTCGAGGAGGAGGAGGACTCGGCGACAAGGTGGTCTGATCGAAAGGGATTCGTCTGCTGCCACCCGCGGTTTAGCGACATGGGGATGCCTAGGGCTAACGACAACGGGGATGGTAAGGAATGGAGCTTTGCGAGCTTGGGTAGAGAGAGAGAGAGATCTCGAACTCTAAAGTTTATCATCTTGGCACAACCTCTTATTCACGTAGCAAGTGAGCCGAAATACACACACATGTAGGTCATGAACAGTGTCCAAAGCGTCCGAACGCTCGGTCAGAACATTTACCAATAATATATTCAACAACCACTACTACTTTGTGGCGCGGTTCCCACATGAACCACATTTTCTTTAGATAAGTCATAGTCACGTGAATTACATATCTCTTATATGGGATAACTTTCTGAAGAGTGATTGATTTTTTAAAAAATAAACCAAATGGTCTATATCTATACTAATTGGGCACTCTGAGTGGGCTCACATATAACATATTAACTAGAAAGATCTGGCTGTTAATTAGATGATCGTATTATCATGACCATATATAATATATTTAGAGCTTGTGTTAAATAAAACAAGCAATTAGAAATATTATGGATTGTTTAATTTTAGTTTTTCTAAAATACAATAAATTCAGAATTCAGAGTTAAGAAATATGAAATTGTATCCATCCTGAACTCTCAATTTAGTATGCTATTAATTTAACTAGTCACCAACCCGCATGTTGCAGGGGTATTGTTATTGATATTTAAAACTACTAAAAGAGATTTTCCGTAATTTAATAATTCTGAAATTTTTAATTAATAAATATTAAGCTATATTTGGTTTGGAGTCTTAGTTGTGGCCTTTTTCATATTTCAATGAGTCTAAATTCAGAATCAATAAAATTTGAGTTGTATTCAGTTTTTAGTCTTAATTATATATTTGGCATGATTTAATAAATTTCAAAAATCGTAATTAATACTATCGAGTTGTACTTGGTTTGGGGTCTCAATTATAATATTTTCATGTTTTAGTATTTTTTTAAAAAAAATCAGAACTAATAGTTACCGAGTTGTACTAGAGTCTCCCTTATAGATTTTTTATGATTTAATAATTCCTAAATTTATAATTAAGATACATGAAGCAGTCATAAGCCTATAACTCATATAATAGATATGGGCTCTAATTGTGGTCCATAACATGCAGAATAGATGGATTTCTAATGTGGCACACGATGTTAAATATATATTTACGGTCATAATAATACGATCCATCTAACTATTAGGAAGTGGCTAATGCAATTACTACAGGGGTAGATTTCAAAATTCAAAATTAGTAGTAATTAAGAAATTGTAACTGATATAGACTATTTTTTAATCTAAGCCACTAAAAATTGAAATATAATTTAAAATTAATAATTAAGAAGCTATAACTTAAATTGAATCTTGTTTAATCTAAGCCGCTATATCTCAAAAAATAACTAGCAATAAATTTAGCAGAGTTATAACACCCATGACAATAGCCTATGTAACGTATGAACTAGCAACTGGTACTAATAGTTAAGTATCTTGGAGGCTTCTAGCATCATGTACGCCTCTCTATCTCCTGTAGATCTTGTTGAAAGCAAATCGACGACCGGCCGGGGCCCTTAAACTCCATGCACATTTGCAGCACAGCACTAGCAAAATTCTCATACATGGTGGCACTGTGGCAGCGCCCGGCACCCCACACATCCCTGTGCAGAGCTTTCCACGCACGCACCGGCAAGATGGGTAGACATATATCCTGCAGCTCGATCCCAATCTAAAACTGTACTACTTGTGATACGATCTCTACTAGCTATATACTCTGACGGGTAAGGCTTCACCTTGAGCCTCTTGCAGCTTACCCTGGTGGCCTTCTGTCTATAGCAAGCATGAACGCAGATCAGTAGTGTACAGCAGGCAGGCAGGCATGTTCTCTCCTCTCATCGACACCGATATGGTTACGGCCGGTATCCATGCCCGATCTCGATATCGATGTCTCCACTTGGCTCGGCGATCGAATTCGCCGTCGACTCATGCCTCTTGCGAGCATATATGATTCATCACTTCATTCAGTTGCTGGATCAAATCCTGTGTGTCTTTTAATTTGAGATCGAAAGGATCAAACTAGGGACCCCTGGCTGTTCCAATGGATAGGCCGGCCGGCTGGCTCGCACATGCTCGCATGTAGTACATGCGGTAGCGGACACACACGTACGTACGCATCGACAGGTGATCGATCCATCTCTGTCTCTGCAAGTCTGCATGGCTAGTTAATGGCCATGCTGCAGCGGACACCACCACTGTCTCTATCTACATCTGTAATCTTCTACCTCGGCAACGTCAAGTACGTGCTTGTGCAGAGCCGATCAGATATGAACAGATCAGATCGATCTCTGCAAAGGCAAAGGAGGGAGGCAAACAGGATGCAGAAGGCACTAGCTAGCTAGCTTTGCTTAACGTGCAATGCTGGTATAGAGGGAGGCCCAAATCTTGGACGGAGAACTCTTTTTAGGATTTGGTTTTTTGCACAATATAATGCTTGCTTGCTAGTGGCCTGCATGGATAGATGGCCCTGGGGCGCCACCATGCATCACCGGATAGATCGCAACAGATCATGGATTGATACAATGCAATGCATCCACTGTTAGCAGCTAGCTACCATGCTAGCTTTTGGGTTCAGGCAAATACCGCAGTAGCTCAGTACTAATGTACTATACAAAACCATGCATTCTAGTTGAGATGGAAGGTAGTCAAGTACTAACTATTATTTTCTTCATCCTAAAATATAGTTAACTTTGAAGCTATAAAAGTAGATAAAATAAAGTGGTGGATTGTTATGATTGGTTGAGATAAAATAATAGATAGAGAAATCCAATAGAGATGGTTATGATTGGTTGAGATAAATAAAGGTAGTTATACTTTAGAATAAATTTAAATGCTAAAATTAGTTATATTTTAGAACAAAGAAAATAAGTACTATACACATGCATGCATATATGCCATTTGACGTGTATTTTTCAATGTGAAAATGGGTGAAATGTGAAAATGGGTGATTATTTGGCTGTCCGATGGCGGCAGCAAATATGGCAAAGTTTGGCTACTGGTGGCACCTACCTTTCAGTCTCCAGGACGTTTGACCACGAGTCAACGAGCAGCTAGACTAGACCACGTGCAACGCAAGCGGTCGCGACCGGCAGGCGGGCTGACTCTTTGACCGGGGATAACGCCAAGTGTGGACTCGCGGCGACGACCTGGTCGTGACAGCGAGTTATCTCTAAATTAAGCTAACCACATTCTTTCCATGATTTTCATTAGTGCTAGTTAGCCTTAAGAGAGATTCTGCGTGTGCTTTCGATTTGAGTGGGCATCGTATATAGTTTGGCCGTTCCAGGTAATATTAGTGGCGCTTTTGACCAGATAAATATATGCACACGTGATTCTGACATATATAGAGACGACCAGTCAGGTTAATCTGAATTTGGACTATAGCTGCTTGTTTGTTTAATTTGTAGCAGTCCAGTTGATTGGTCAATACTTGGTTAAGACTAATTAATTACCATGTTTGCAAACATCCATGTGACTGAATACAAATTAATTAAATATAGTATTTAGCATAACGAAAAAGGTACTCCCTTCATTTTTAATATTTGATGCCGTTAATTTTAAAATTAAGTTTAATCATTTGTCTTATTTAAAATTTTGTGCAAATATAAAAAATATAAGTCATATTCAAAGTATTTTTAATGATAAAATAAATCACAGAAAAATAATTAATAGTTACTTAATTATTTTAATAAAACGAATGATCAACGACGTCAGATACAAATACAAAGGAAGTATTTGGCAGAACATCATATCCGATCCTACGCATAAACTATAGATGAATAAATAAATAAAGTAACAATAAACAAGCTAGCTAGACCTAGAACCTGTTAACATGCCGTTTCTGCTAATAGAAATGGGGAGCTGAGGCGATGCCTCTCTGTTTCAAAAAAAAAAAAAAAGATGAATTCAATTGTAATGTACAATCCTGTTTGTGAGTTGAAGTCATTCGTACCTAGGGGTGGACACTTAATGGATCATACTAAGCAGTCATATATACATACCTATCTACATATATACTCCCTTCGGTATTTAATATTTGATGCCATTGATTTTTATAAATACGTTTGACTATGCGTCTTATTAAAAAATTATGTAATTATTATTTAATTTATTATAATTTATTTCATTATTAAAGGTATTTTAAGTATAACTTATATTTACAAATTTTTTGAAGAAGACGAATAGTCAAACTTATGTCCAAAAGTCAATTACGCTAAGTGGAAGAGTATAAATTTAGCACTATGAAAAAAATTTCAATAATTAAAAAAATCTAGCCATTTGTTCATATGTGGGATCAGATTTTAAATGGCTGAGATTGAGAAAGAGTATAATACCTAGCGAAATTTATACATTTGAGACTTATCTTGAAAATATTTCTCCATTTGAAGATAGATGCGCGCAAGTAGATACCACCGTGAAGAAAATCCTCCTGACTTTTATAGCTAGTTGATTTATTATCAAAAACGACGTACGTTCTTTGTGCTTCTTGGATGGTACTAGTCATACTTCTTACTCCGTCCTACAAGACTTTATTTTTATCTATTTTATTTATCTCATAAAAATTTTAATTTTACTTGATCTTACAAAACTTTATTTTTATCCGTTTTATTTATCTCATAAAGATTTTAATTTTAAAACAATGCAATGTATTAGAGTTTGTAAAAGTAAGAATAAATACATTAGAGTTCATGTGAAGAACAAATATATTAAAATTTACTAAAATAAAAAATATTATAGTTTTTTTATTTTGTATTGGTATATTTAACGTGAAAAAAAGATAAAAGCATTTTAGGGCCGGAGTCAGTACGTTGCATCGTTGCTCAATTTCTACCTACAATTGCTAACCTCTGCGCTGGCAATCTGGCATCACGTGACTTGTCCAGCCGGACGGCGGACGATGGGATCTCCTTCTGTGAGTATCTCACTAGCTATCTCAGTTCCAGGGTAGCAGATACTACTCTATAATCTTACATAGATTTGGCGGCAATACGATTTTAGTTGTTAATTAGACTTTTAATCTAGTCATTATTAGTATACACCCGACAAGCTAGTGCAAACCTGCAGCGCTGGAGCATCTCCAGTTTTTAATTCAAGTATATATCACAACAGGCCGATCGACCAATTCATGCCATTAATTGGATTTGTGCACATGCATGTGCCGACGCGCGTATATACGTACCTGCGAGAGCGTAACCCTTCTTCTTACATGCTCAAAGCTAAACCACGTACAGATATCTTTAGTTTTCTTATAAGAATTAATACACATAAATGGTCGGTATATAATTATGCAACACCGAGGGCAAGCTAGCGCTGCCGCATCATATCGATCACGGCGTGTTAGGTCACGCAATGAACAGGCCAACCAGATCTCATTTTCATGGCGTATCCTTTCCAAAATCTCGATGAATGCGACCGAACTATACTAGCACGTACGTATTATTTTATTTTCATTCCATCTGTTCATAAATATAATAAATATAAGTACTTTTTAACTTTGACCCAGTTATTAATATGTTATTTTAACCATTAATATCTATAATTATATATTATGATAATTTGTTTAATGCTAAATCTAATGATAACAATATTTTTACATCATTAATTTTTATGTTTTTTAATGATAAAGTTAAAAATGTTTGATTTTGTATTGTGCAACATTTGTTGCCGACATGTACACTTGTACTCCTGTCCGTTTATTTATCTTCTCGCATGCAGCTGTGAACATATCTGTAACTGTTACGTAAGCCAACACGATTAGTTTGTGCTATTCGCTGCTGATCTCTGAGTAATCTTTTCTTTATTACGGTATATACTTATACAGAAGTAATGCTTGCGTGTAGTATACTTTTCAATTTGCTACGTGCTACTGCGAGGAATTAATCCATGGAATGACCATTGTGTTGCATGCTGGCCCTCGAACTGTTTAAGAAGTGTTTTCTTAAGACCCAACAATACATATGAGTCAACCTGCTGTATCAATGACGTAAGAATATTGTTGGTAGCTGGGTCATCCTCTTCACATATCCCTTTTGGTAAAGTTATTCTAAAGCTGAAAGCTAAAAGCTTAGTAGGCATCGTTTGAAAAAACTTAGTTTTATTAGCCACATCTAAAACGAGATAAATTATTAGCATATGATTAATTGCATATTAATTATTATAAACTTAAAAAATAGATTTTTTTAATTTTTTAAAAGAAACCTCTATATATAAAGCATTTAAAAACATACCGTTTAATAGTTTGAAAAACATCCTCATAAAAAATAAGAAAATAAGTTTAACCTATAAACTGATTTAAACAGTGTCTTAGTTACCCTTGTCATGGAACCCACACATCCTTATACAGTACTATATAGAATGAACTCTTACGCATGCATTGCGTGCGATGACATGTTCATGTATATTAACACACACATGCATGCATGAACACACGCACGTACGGGCACACGATCCTTACGCATGCACGCATAAGATTTCCATGCGCAACTCACTGTTTGTCTGTTTTGGTTGCTAACGTCGGGTCCATCTTACACCATGAAACTATCTCGTTCGAAAATATATTCCTCTCGATAAAGTTATTCCGTTTTTTTTCAAAAAACAAGAATAAAGTTATTCCGAAGCCTTAGGTACTTGCATAATATATATCCATGTTTTGTATGCTCTTCAACTGGAATGGAAAGTATAGCATGCATGGACTTGGGCACGTAGGCACCACAATGACACGAGCATGCCATGCGCCGCAATAGAGACAGGTACACGCAGCACATATATCAACTCCCCACAATAAAAAGTTAAGATTCACCTTCAAACATATATAGTCACATCGAAATAGTCGTCGTGACGTGGAAATAAGGTACGGTACGGTTGAGCAAGAACCCAACAAAGCAAACCGGACACGGTGACAACAGAAAAGATGTTCCTGCTAGCTACGGTGCCGATCATGCAAGACATGGATCGTTGGTTCGCTTGCATGTGCAAGCCTGGTGACACGATGCGATCCGGCGAGTTCGTGGAGAGGCGCCAAAATTATTAGTGCTCGCATCATCATATCTCCTCTGGAATTTGCCTGTTTGAAATGCCTGCAGGATCGAGTTGCGGTTTCTGTCTGTACGCGCGCGTGCGTGACGCACTTTGGCGGAGTCCTCCCGCAAGAGATCTCGATCGGCGTGACGGCGGCGGCGCCGCTCCCGATCCGCGGGCCAAGACAACCGTGTCGCGTCACGTATTTCATCTGCGTATCTCACGACCCTGTCCGGCTCGCCCGTGCGGACGGGCATGAAACCTGCATCCACGCTGATGCAATCGCCCATGCATGTGTACCACGTACCCAGCAACACATAATTTGGTTTCAGTGTATCACATACCACGTAGTACGCAGCAAAACGTAGGTTGCGCTTTTAATTCTGGCACAATGGTTGTTGCAGCTACGTGCATTCATGTACTACTAGTACCGACCATGTGTACCAAACTAATCGGATCAATCCAACGCAATCAATCCGAATCGCCGGCCTATGCACGCGCGCGCGCGCGCCTGCCCATTGGCAGCGTCGTGGAATCGTACGTACCGCTGCTGGGCTCGATCGGTCGATGGACCGGCCGGTTCGCTTTCGTTGTCCCCCCGGCGACACCGGCGCATGCCGGACCGAGGCACGGCTCCTCAGCCTCAGCCAGCGGCCGGCCGGTGCATGTCCCTTGTTCGATCGATATCTTAGACATCTTCATCGTTGTAGTAGTAGTGATCAAAGACGTAATTGGCGGTACGTGCTGCATTGATTGCTTGGTGTGACACTGTACACTATCCAATCGGAGCGACCGATCGATGAAGAGGCGAACGTACGACCAGACGGGACCCTTCCTCCCTGGCCTTAGGAAAGGACGACGATTGACAGTGCTCTTTCTCCATCCTATTTTTAGTTATCGTTCTAATTTATTTACGATAGATTAAGGTGTAAAAAAAAAAAAAAAGAATCACAGTATCTCTTATTAAATGATACATAATTAAGAGTGAGAGAATGGTTTGAGATAAAATATAAAGATTTAAATTAGAGGTGATTGATAGGACAAGTATTACTCTATAGTAACAACTATTTTAAAATAAATTTTAAATCTAATAAAAAGAGTTTAGTATAATCAGGTGAGCGGTCCGAAACTATGCATCCATCAATCTAACATTTATAGACAGATATTTTTTAAAAAAATATGTGTCACAGTTAATTAGCGACACGGATATATACTAGTACGTGAATTTTCAAATCAAGAGGATAAAGACGTACCGACACTCGATCGGCTTCACGTCCTGACGCTGTGTAAGTACGTGCCCTCGCCTTATAGATGCAAGAAGTTGACACCTGGCGTACGTGACGGCCCGGCATGCATGCATCGCGATTCGCAAGCTAGACAGATGACACGAGGCAAATGCAACCGGCTACAAAGGGCCAAATTAATTAAGCAGCAAGGCGCGCACAGGCGCGCGGCTAGGCACGGCACGGGCGCTTGCGGTGGCGACGGCGACGGCGCGGGCAGGTACTACGTCGAATGCGCGCAACGCCCACGCAGGCACGCGCGCGACCGGCCGATCGATCGACAAACGTGGGAGCAATTCCGCGGGACCGAATCGCGCAGGAGATCTCGGTGTCGACCGATGGCGATCGAACGACGGCGGCCACGCGAACGTAACGTACGTAGGCGATGCACAGTTAATTAGCTATAGCTTTCAGAACCGGGGGATTCGAGCGAGGCAGGAATGGACCACCGGCGCGCGGCCGGGTGGTCGATCGGTCGGTCGATGATCAGTCGATCGAGCGCTATATAGCTAGCTGCTGCTGCCGTTCGATCGAAGGGAATAATCATATGTCAGCTTCAGATCGGGACTTAGGTAAGCATGCATGGGCGTGTCTGTTTGCTGCTGCGGCTGGCCCTGCTGGACCGGTCGAATGGTCGACCGATCGATCGAGATGGTCCTACTAGCTCGCAATAAATACGTGCTACTACTAGCAGTAGGAATGGAATAACATCGATTGAGTTGCCGGAACACGGCAATTAATGCGTGCATTATGCTCCTTCGACGGCCTGTTTAGATTGCCATTGACTTGCTTTTTAGTCTTGCTCCAAAAATTTCCTATTTAGTATTTGTGTAGAACGATGAGCATGAAAAACAGCAAATTCGAAAGTCGTTTAACTCCTAAGCTGGCTTGGTTTTAATTTCCTGCATATTGTGTTTAGAAAATACTATGTGAAAGTTCAAAACACCCACACCATTATCTTTCATTGTTTTTAAAAGAAGTATTGCGTGTATTTATTGTGTCAGCATGGTCCAACATTTCTCGTACATCCAAACTCATTCCTCCCTCTCCATATATCTGCATCTAGTGTCCATGAAATCGCTTTAGTTAGGTCAATTCTAATTGTAGTTTTATAATAGTTTTATTCTCAATAAATAAGATAACATGTAAGCAAATTTAGTGGTATGGCAACATAATTATGAAGAGAGAGAGGAAGAGGGAAATAATTTCATCTAGATGAAGCTGGATGTGCACTGTTTCCAAGAGTATGAAACTGGTTGAAACCGGCTTTGAGGCCTAGAGTGTTTCATTTTATCCAATTGCATCAAATCCCATATATCGCTATTAAATGTTATGACTAGCCTATGAAACCGGAGAATACCGGAAAATAAAATTGTGCTTTGAAAGTCTTATTTTATTCATCAACTTAAATCTCTTTAGATAATATGGCACTCTTGATAACCGTGAAACGAAACTCTTCACTGAGAATGGCCTTAGAGAATGACATGCATACCTAGTCATACTTCTAAGAGCCGTATTAAATTAAGAATCAGTTGAGAAGGGGAGGGTAAAGGACACTTGCCCTAATAATGTACATCTCAATAAAGTAATAGAGCAATAATGTTCCCAATATTGTAAACCTATAATAATAATGTTACTATGTAAGAATAATAGCATCATTGTTATCAAATAAGGACATGCACGCCTGCTCATACTTCTAAGAGTTGTACTAAATTAAGGGTCAGATAGAAGGAGGGGTGAAAAGAGAGGGTAAGAGCAAGTTTTATAATTTTGTCCATGTAAGCTAATCATCAAGTAAAAGGTAACATGCACAATACACCATCTCTACACTAACTCTAGTACATTAATTCCAATAATTCTATTTTATTTATTTGCCCAGTTTACTCTTTCTTTTTCTCTCATCTCTCTTGAAATTTGTGTGGAGATTGCCCATTGTATAAGGAGGGGCTCCTCCTACCTCTGTTCTTTTCTCTTCTCCACCTCATCAAATGAGTATGTATGGTATCTTAGGACAAGTGTTTATATGTTTATAGTACTTGTTCTAAAAGATAGTTTACCCTAACCTATATCGATAAAGCAATAGGCTTGTAATATTTCTAATGCAGTAAACCAATAATAGCAATGTTATTATGTAAGAATAGTGCATTTGATCATTCAAGTTGGAAAAGTGGATTTCGTTGAAAAAATGTTGGAAAAGTGAAAACAGTGGGGGTATTATGACCTACCACAAATTAATGGGGGAATTTGCTAAAAGATAGATTAGATATTGGGTGCAAAATCTAACTTTAGGCGGGTTCATACAATTTTTATTCTTTTCTAAAGGCATATTCTTTATTATTTGTCGTATGAGAATATGTGTCACCATGCAAAAGTATATCTGGCCACCAATTTGTTTAAAACTATCTAGATTAACTTCGTAGAACATATTACCTGGTGACATGAAAATCCTTTCATAAACATTGTCTTATATATTCTGTTGTAAAGTTCTAAAAAAATGTAGGATCAAAATAGACATTTTAACGAGTGTGAAATATCAGTATGGGGTGAGATTGAGAACGGCATATATAGCGTGTAAACAAACTAAACTTGCAAGCACGCTTCACATATTTTGAGATAAAACTGGGAAAAAAGGTACTGCGCCACTAGAATTTTGAAATGGAGATCGAGTACTACAAACTGTACGCGTGTGCCTGAACATTCAGACCACGCAATATATCACAGGTTGATCATCGATTCTGATCTCCTTACGTTGGTCCCTAGCTAGATTAGTACTCCTGGCCCTCTGGTTTTTAATGAATAACGTTATTAATATTTATCATGATATTTGATTATTTATTTTATTAAAAAAATTAGTGTAAATATAAAAAATATAAGTTATTATTAAAGTTTCTTTAATGATAAACCAAATCACAACAAAATAAATTATATTTTTAAAAACTTTTTGAATAAAACGAATGATCAAATACCATATCAAAATTAAGTTAAGATATTATTTATTAAAAATCGAAGATGGTAGGTAGCTAGCTTTAGCTTCATGTCCGAGAACGATCAAACAGTATAATAAGTTATAGCTCGCGCATGGCTATCTGGTTCTTTCCGTGTACGTTTGGTACTTGATTGGTATAGCCGTATCAAGTTGCAAATCTCGCAACATGCATGCTCGCTATCAATCGAGAAATGGACCACTGAATCGGTTCACACACACTATACATCCTGCCACAGCATGCGTGATCTAACTTATGTATTCAGACAAACCCCCAGTACGTAGTTTTTCTTTTGTGAGAAAGAGAGGAAAGATAGGTCGTTGCCTGTCCCATTTCTATTAACAGAAATGGACAAGTGCTACAGAATTCATTATGGACCGACGAAAACAAAACCCCCCAAGTACGTAGTGTGCCTAATTATTTTTTTACTTTATTTGTTGATTTATCTACAACTCAACTCTCTTAGCATAAAGTATATCTGAACAAACGATTGAGCTGCATGCGTCCACACAATCCAGAGCAGTATTCACTATTCAGAGCATATCTCGGAGCTAAGCTAGAGTAGTACAGGATGCGATCGTATCCAGATCACCTTTACCTCTCTAGACCAGATTTACCCTAGCTAGCTCTTGCACGATCGACCAGCACGTGTACGCATAAGAGCAGGTACAATAATCTAATTTAACATGCTCTAAAATATGCTACATCATCAGGTTTTTATGTGGAGGAGAGAGAAGCGAGGAGAAAGAATCAAGCGCGCGACTAATCTACCGCCAAGCGATAGCACGATTTCTCATGCAGTAGAGCTCGCATGTAGCCAGTGCAGGCTGTAAAAGACGCGTTTTGTGAGCCTATACCAACCTGATCCTCTTTCCCTTTAGCACTTAGCCAGTTTCACGCCCTCCACCCGTGAAATTGACGCCCCCGTGCGCGGGGTTTTTCTTCCGCCGGCATGATCTTCCTTCTCCGCCGTGCAAGCGGTTTCCACTCGCCCCAACAGATCGATGCCTGCACTCCAAAATCCCCCCTTTCCTCTTTCGCCGTCCCAAAATCCCCCGCCTGCCCCGTGCCAGATCGATGGCTGTTGCCCCAATAATCTCACATTCCTCTTCCAGCCCACCCTATCTCTCCAACCTGCGCATGCAAAATTAGCTCGTCGGCAGTCACCGACAGACACAACTGCTGTGATCAAGGACAAGCAGGAGGTGGACAACGAACATCACTTCGAGGACCTACAGCGCGGCGAGGGCATCACGGCGGGGATGAGCACATTCAAGGAATGGCGGCGCCTCAACCACTCCGAGGTAGGGCAGGCCAAATGCCGTGCTACCGCTCTCGTGGATGCTGCTTGGCCGCAGAGAGCAAGCTTCTCCCTGTCGTATGGCGTCACTGACAGGGGTTCAATTTGTGCAGGGGTTGCCTTACTACATAGAGGAAATGCAGGAGCTATTGTTCCAAAGTCAGTGCTCCCGTTCAAAACACAACTTATAAATTTCACACAAATTGTTTAAAGTTGAAACCTCATATTTCAAACGGTTCTCAAATAAAGCTTCTTTTATACATTTGCGCCAAAATTTATCATACACATTGATATGATCTGTGAACTATATAATATTTAGTAATTTTTTCCTACGTAAACAAAATGTTCATATTACCACACAAACGGCCATATGGATAGAGATCGCTTTTGATCAAACATATTGACATGTACATGTAAAATTAATTGTTTGATTGATTAGATATAGTCATCACAATAACTAACCTACTGTACTTATTGATTTTAATATTAGCTATAAAATAACATAAAGATAGTTACAGACAGCAACCGACTACACTGTTGAGACCTTGCTCTAATATGCACTCTCACCGTGCAGTTAATTCCCGCGCGTGCGCGCACGACGACGGCCGGCCGGCTGTCCGGCCGGACCCGGCCCCGCGTCGCGTCATGCAACAAGTCGCCCCCGTATCCCCACCCGCCAACCATGTCTTGTTCCTCCACCTCACGTGCGCGAGCACATGTGAAAAAACCACCCGCGCCGCCCGCCCGGCTGAAACTATGGCCGAATTTTGGTGGGCGCGGCGTGCGGTGTGCAGTGCAGTGCGCGAAGCAGGGTCGTCGTCGATGGGAGAGCGGCCGGCAATGCGGAAAAGCAAGAAAAAAAGGCGGATGCAGCGTATCCTGCCGCGATCCTGTGCAATCGAGCATGTGGACACGAGCGACGGTAGCTGTTTGATCTCTCCCCGTCTTGCCGTTAGGTGGCGCCTAGTAGAGGAGGAGGTAGCTGCTAGCCATCCACGCAAAGCAGCTAGTATGAGAAATGTGTGTGCAAGGCCATCCACTGTGGGATAGCAGCCATGGCTTTTGTTGAACACTGAAACCGAGATGTTGACCATCAGCCGCTGCTGCTGCTTCTGCTGCTGCTGCTACTGCTAGCTGCACATCTTCTCCTTTTTAGCTGAAGATCTGGTGTAGCTCGTACTTTGGTAAAATGCCTGCCTGATCCCACAGAAAGCTAGCGGATTCGGGGTAAAGGCCGATGCTGCTGTAGATTCTCCCCATCTGCATGCCCTAACGAAAGGGTGGTCAAGATACGGAAACGGGGAGTATCTTGATTTCTTTTGGTTAAGTACCTGATCATCCCCCTCGAAAGCTAGTTAGCGACCCTGAGATTGGACTACATTTGGGCCTTCCCCCAATTAACACGCCTAAAGAACTCCGCTAGAAAGTTCATCGCACATGGCAGAAGCAGGACGGGGAGCCGGCCGGCCGGCGTACGTACGTCGCCTTTAGAGTTTGGATCGATCGATCAAAGTGAACTAACCCAGAGTGCAAGAGGATAAGTGAGATCTCGTTATCTCTGAACCTCTTCTTGTTGGTTCAGTATGATAAATTCAGGTCGATCCATTGATCCCCGATTTGTTTTCCTTTTCTTTTTACGATTGGAGTACGGATCCAGTTGGGCATGGCTAGCTGCCTGGCTTAGCTGTAAGTCGAATTCTGCACCGGCCATCATATGCTGGGGCGGGCGAGTCAGGCGAGATGTGCATGAGTCGTGGCGCGTCCTCGGAATTGTTTATTCAGAGGGCGGCATGTATTGCTTCACTGAGCTTTTCTCTCTCCTATCTTCCTCGGTCTCCTCCCCTTTCCCACTTTGTCAGCTCGTCACTCCACCACCGCCCCTCGCCTATAAATACCATTCCTTGCCTCGCCACCAACACTCACCTCACCATCTCTCTCTCTCTTCTCCTCCTCCTTGTCGTCATAGTGCACAGGCGCACACGGCTAGGTAGCTAGCTAGCTCTCCGGGGAGGCTAAAGAAACAGTGTGGGCAATGGCGCGGTGTTTGGTGTTCATGGTGTTCCTCATCTCGACGGTCGGGCTGCCGGTGGAGCCGGCCGACGAGGTGGTGATGCAGCTCGGCAGCGGCGTCGGGGGTGGACGGTTCAGCGTGGAGCCGTCTGATGTGATGCAGGCGTCCCGGGACTTTGGGGGGCTCACAAGCGGCGAGCCGCTGGCCGTGTTCCACCCGCGCGGCGCCGGCGACGTCGCCGCGCTGGTGAAGGCGGCGTACGGTTCGGCCGGCGGCATCCGCGTCTCGGCGCGGGGGCACGGCCATTCCATCAGCGGGCAGGCGCGGGCGGCCGGCGGGGTGGTGGTGGACATGAGCCATGGGTGGCGCGCGGAGGCTGCGGGGAGGGCGCCGCGGGCATTGCCGGTGTACTCGCCGGCGCTCGGCGGGCACTACATCGACGTTTGGGGCGGCGAGCTGTGGATCGACGTGCTCAACTGGACGCTGGCGCACGGCGGGCTCGCGCCGCGGTCGTGGACGGACTACCTCTACCTGTCCGTCGGCGGCACCCTCTCCAACGCCGGCATCAGCGGGCAGGCCTTCCACCACGGGCCCCAGATCACCAATGTCTACGAGCTCGATGTCGTCACCGGTGAGCACCACATGCACCACCTCCCACCCCCCCTCCTCGCTTACCCAACAGCCCGCCATGCAAGCGCTGGCAATTAGCTCTCGTACGTTCTAACGCGTGTCACCGCGATTCTTGGCTGCAGGGAAAGGAGAGGTGGTGACCTGCTCGGAGTCGAACAACCCGGACCTCTTCTTCGGCACGCTGGGCGGGCTCGGGCAGCTCGGGATCATCACGCGCGCGCGCATCGCCCTCGAGCCTGCTCCCCACAGGGTAACACCCCGAAATCCACCCTGCCCGTCACACCCACCACACGCACGTAGGCACGCGCACGCATCCCCCATTTCTTTACGCACCACACACACATCACCTCGCTCTCCTCCTGATTCCATTGAGCTGATCGAGTGATGCCGCTAATCTACCCGTTGCTCTCCGTGCGCCGGCGCCTTTCCCTTTGTCCGCGTCTCCCTCCCGTCTCGTGTGGCACGGCGAGGCGACGCGAGGCAAGCGCGACTGCGCGACGCGAAGACGACCCCGTTCTTTTGTGTCACCGGCCTCGCTTTCCAACTAATGACCCAATAGGGAACTGAGGCATCGGCAGCTACGACATGCAAGTGGTGGGCGCGCCACGCCGCGAGGGAAAGCGAAGCGATTGATGCGCGCTGCCTGATGAGCTCGGATCTTTTGTTAGGTACAGCAATTTCAACACATGTCGATCGAGCCCCCACAAAAGGGCACCGAAACGTGTTGCTAATTGTGGCCGTCGCAAGGAAAGTCACCGCGGCAGCGGACACGTAGGATCGACTAACGACCGAGCTGGGGTTAGTGTTAACTTTATGTTGGGTCGCTGTTGAGTCTACGCTCTCCAAGAAAAAGCGTCTCGAGATGGGATTTCTTTTGTGTGCGCGTCGGGTCAGGTGGCCCAGGTTGGTTGGGAATTTGGGGCCGACCCGAGGGGTCGACCAAATAGTTTGTGCTGACCAATTGGTGGTATGCTTATATATACTCTATATTGAAGCGTTTGGTTAGCTGATCATGCGGTCACTCACAAGAATTTTGTTCTCATCTGCTGCTCAATTAGCTAACTAATCCACGCTAACTAAGCGCGAGTGATCTAACGCTGATTAAGCTGTCCATTCGATCGGTACGACCGGTGGGTACTAATTAATTTGGCCATCTCTGTTTGTGGTCAGGTTCGCTGGATCCGGGCGCTCTACTCCAACTTCACCGAGTTCACCGCGGACCAGGAGCGGCTCATCTCCCTGCAGCACGGCGGCCGGCAGTTCGACTACGTGGAGGGCTTCGTCGTCGCCGCCGAGGGCCTCATCAACAACTGGAGGTCGTCCTTCTTCTCGCCGCAGAACCCGGTCAAGCTCAGCTCGCTCAAGCACCACTCCGGGGTGCTCTACTGCCTGGAGGTCACCAAGAACTACGACGACTCCACCGCCGGAACCGTCGACCAGGTACGTGTCCGTCGACGTGCGCGCTCGCGCGGCCGGCGCCGCCTTTCCTGATTCATCAATAATTCTCTGCCGCCTCCTGACCGCCCTGTTGTTTATGACGGCATTTCTTAATTATTCCTACTGGATTAGTTTAGTACTCTAATACTAGGGCACCTAGCCAATCATTGGGCCATGTTTTTAGTTAGTTATGGGCGGTTTAGTCAGCACTAGCTAGTGTAATCCAAGTCCTTGATGGTCATATGATTGCACCCACATGCTGAGCACAGTAGATCGGTGGATCTTGCAACGTACTAGCTGGCTAGATCTTAGTTCCACTGACAGAACACATACACTATTTTATCGACCACTTAGTTAATTAATTAATTAATTAATTGTGCAGTACTATTACCACTGGTGTATGCAATGCAAGTGATGAAAAAGAAAGACGAAGTAGATCATTCTAAACCAGGAGCTTAATTAATTTTGATTTATTTTTTCCCAGGACGTGGAGGCGCTGCTGGGCGAGCTGAACTTCATCCCGGGCACGGTGTTCACGACGGACCTGCCGTACGTGGACTTCCTCGACCGCGTGCACAAGGCGGAGCTGAAGCTCCGCGGCAAGGGCATGTGGGAGGTGCCGCACCCGTGGCTGAACCTCTTCGTGCCGGCGTCCCGCATCGCCGACTTCGACCGCGGCGTCTTCCGCGGCGTCCTCGGCAGCCGCACCGCCGGCGGCCCCATCCTCATCTACCCCATGAACAAGCACAAGTAAGCTAGCCACACTACCCATGCATCGTATCCAGCTAATCTACCTGTCATATATCACTCGTGCGTCGCGGCGCCCGCGCCTGCGGCGTCACATGCAGCACGAGCGCGCGCGACGCGGCCGTCCTGGCTACCAAAGCCGGCGGGCCTCACATGCTGCGCAACACGGGCGCGCACGCACAGGTGGCCGCTGGCCATGATTGGCGCGGGATAAACAAATATACCTCCAGATTGGCAGCAGATTGCACAGGATAGATCGTGCTGCCGCCATACTTTAAATCCGAAACGCAGCCGCCGCTTCTCCGGTGACTGAATGGCCGCGGACATACCGCGCACTAGGGCGACAGGGCCCTATTCTAATCTCTGTAGTGGCGCTATGCCAATGCTAGGAACAGCATCATCGGCCACCTTCACCGCCTGCGCCGACCGGTTATTCTAAACCGGCGCCGCTCCCATAATCCCATTGCCGTCGCCTTTCCACGGCACCAGAGTTAGCTTCGCTAGTGGCCAGATACATGTGTTGTCGCTTTCACATTACTTAACCTGAAAGGACGTGTCGATCAGAATCAGCACAGATTTTGCTGCTAACTGTTGCTTTTCCTAATCTGCTCCAAACTGTCTCTCTTTCCTTTTCCTCGTGTGGATTTATACTAAAACTTGATTTTGATTTGCGTTGCAGGTGGGACCCGAGGAGTTCGGTGGTGACGCCGGAGGAGGACGTGTTCTACCTGGTGGCGTTCCTGCGGTCGGCGGTGCCGGGCGCGACCGACCCGGCGCAGAGCCTGGAGGCGCTGGAGCGGCAGAACCGGGAGATCCTGGAGTTCTGCGACGAGGCCGGCATCGGGGCCAAGCAGTACCTGCCCAACCACAAGGCGCAGCGCGAGTGGGAGGCCCATTTCGGCGCGAGGTGGGCTCGGTTCGCGCGGCTCAAGGCCGAGTTCGACCCGCGGGCCCTGCTCGCCACCGGCCAGGGGATCTTCGACTCGCCGCCGCTCTTGGCCGAGTCCTGAGACGAAGACGAACAAGATGATGGCTAGCTAGGCGCATGTAATTAGCAAGAACCATAGAGGCTGATTAGTTAGTCTTAATCTGATGTGTAGATTCCTCGCAAAAAAAAAACTGATGTGTAGATGTGGGGGGACAATTCTGTACAGAGGGATGTGCCAAGTTCATGCAAATGTATGCAAGTTTTTGGTGATAACAGTCGGCATCTGCCTCCAGTTCTTCTAATCTTCGCAGTTACTCAGGACAAGATATCTATCATCGACCAACAGGTGGTCCAGGCCCTGTTCCGAACAGGGTGTGGCATGGACTAGGAACAGATTAGTGACAGAATCTGGTTCCTTGACGAGCTGTGTCGTTGGTGCAACCGTGCAAGTCAAGTTCGATAGGGAAAGAAAGGATGGTTACCTATTTTCTCTATTTCAAAATAGAGCAGTCTACTAGTAGATTTGATATAACCTACTATTACGATATCAAATTGAATACTAGATTACTATATTTTAAAATAGAGAAAAAAAAAGAATGGTTACCTGATACACATGTTTTGGGCCTTTTGGCCAGTCGGTCCATACCAATGCTTACTGTAACTCCTGTCTCCGTTGGGGCCTCGCAAATATTTCAAGTTGTACTGCTACTACACAGCATCAAAGGTCGAACTGTACTACAACTAGTGTACTACTCAAACTCTTGACAGTACTAGAGTACTACCCAAATCCGCACTGCAAAAGATTTGCTAGTACTTTCCCGGCTGCAAATTCCGTTCATGTACTTATGCCATTCGTCGATCAGTCAGTCAGTGAATGCCCACTTTATTAGCATTACGAAACCGAAGACTTCACTGAACTGAATCAAGCGAGTGGCGATGCGCGGAGCCGAACAGAAACGCCGGATGGCCCGCGGACCGCGGCCGAGCAGCGCCTCGGTCGTTGCAAGTCTCCGCGCTTTGGTGCGGAGACAACGCCTAAAGACGAAATGCCGCGCGACCGCAACAGGCGCCGGGCGGTGACGGCTTCGACGGCATGCGGCGGCGGGGAAAGTGGTCCAGGTTCACCGACTCTTCCGTCGATGCGCGGATGCGCCCACGCGGCGAAGTCTCTCGCCTCTGAAATGGCACCCGTGTTGATGTGCACATATTTGCGTGTCTACTCCACGGTCGTCCAAACCGCCGGTAACCGTACGGTTATTGTGGTAACCACCAAAACCGCCGGAGTTTGGTAAGGGTTACCGACAGTTTGGTTTGAATGAATTTCATCTAAATTCAAAAACTATGAAAAAAATTCAAAAAAAATATATGTGGCCATCTCAATGATGAAGAAATCCTGTAAAAATAATGATGTTAAGATTGTTTTTTTGAGTAAAAACGAGAAGGTATTCTGAAATTCGGAAAAGAATGAAACAGTACTGGACCGGCCCAGTACTGTGCATGACCCTGTTTCAGCCCAATTGAGGATATATTGTCCCAGTGACCTAAACTTTGCCCCCATCCCAAGCCTATCCATTCCAAGAGCCAATCTATCCCCTCATCGTCGCCCTCCGGTCGGTGCCGCCGCAAACCGCATCGGAACGTGCGGTTACCGCCCGGAAGGAGGTAGTAAACGTAGGTGTGAAGTGGCGCAAGGTAACCCTCACTGGTTAGCTATTTATCGCGCGGTTGAGCGCTGTTATCACGCGGTAACCCGCGGTTACCGCGCGTTTCTTTGTTCTCCGGCGGTCAGTGGGAAGGAACGCGGTATTGTGATTTATCGTGTGGTTTTAGGGGCAAATCGTGCGGTAACCATGGATGTAGTTGCGGTAATCGAACGAGTATAAATTTAGAGTACGTTTGTATGAGTTTCAATTTGAGGGGCGATATTTTTGTTCCTTCCATAAGTGATTACATTGTTGTATGAGTATGAAGTGGTTTGCCATGTGTTGGTTGCATTTGTTTCAGGAGGGAGGTGGGAGACAAAGATCCTGTGTGGGAGCATAGGGAGAACATACCACCTAGATGGCGTTGCAAATACTGTCATACGCGCAGGGCCGGTGGTGGGGCAACTCGACTCAAAGTCCATTTGGCCGGAAAAGGGAAGGGGACAACATATTGCCTCTTTGTGCCACCAGATATCTGTGATTTCTTCCATTGCGACATGGACCAAATAAAGGATGATGGTGATAGGCGTACCACCGAGAGGTTCAGAAGGTAGGACGCAGCAGGGCTAAATTAGTATGACCTAATATGTGATGCAGATGAGAAAGAGTAGGTGTAGGCGGCGATGGCTGTCTCACAGGCAGAGGCTGAATTCAGAAGGGGTGTGGAGGAACGGGGTGGCACATATGAGCATGGTGGTGGCAGTGGCAACGGGTCCTCGCAATCCCGAGGACAAAAGAGCAAAATTAACCCTCTTTCAAGGATGTTAAGGAGGTCTTCATCGCAAAGGGAGTCATCTGCGGTGAGAGATTACAATCTAGCCGGTGCCAAGACCCCTGTACAGCTAAGGATCGACACTGGGTGGTGGACAAAGAAGGGGAAGCAAGCGAAGGAGACTGTCGGTGAGTCCTGGGCAAGGTTTTTCTTTAACTCTGGCATCCCTAGGAGAAATGACAACAATCCTTACTTCGTGAGTGCCGTTCGTGAGATCCAAAAGTAGGGTAAGTCATAATTAATGTACTTTGTATATGTGTATATATCAATGGTAATATTTTATCTTATATATGGTAATGTAACCATTGCAAGTGAAGGAGTTCCCTCCCCAACTGGTAAAGAGATAGATAGCAAGTACCTGGATTCCACAACAAAGGACGTGGTCAGGCAATTTGATAGATTCAAGAAAGATTGGCTATCTTATGGTGTTACTCTTATGTGTGATTCCTGGACTGGCCCCATAGGCATGTTGATAATAAACTTCTTGATCTACTATAACGGGGCTATGTTTTTTCACAAGTCTATTAATGCCACAGGGCAAAATTAGGATTCTACCTTCATATTGAAGGTAACAAAATGTACTTCACTATTTAGTGTGAATGAACATATTTCTTAGCCTTACTTACATTTTCTCATGGCTTCGTGTAGGAGCTAACGAAGGTGGTGCAGGAGATTGGGTCCGGGAATGTCGTGCAGATTATCACAAATAATGGGTTGAACTACAAAAAAGCTTGTAGATTGCTAAGGCAAGAGTACCCAACTATTGTTTGGCAACTTTGTCTGGCTCACACTATTAACCTAATGTTGAAGAAGATTGGAAAGTTTTCGAACCATAATGCCATCATTAAGAGTGCAAGGTTGATCTCTCGATGGTTGTACAATCATTCGAAGTTACATGCCACGATGAAGAAAGCTATAGGGGGAATTGGTTAAGTGGAATGCTACACGGTTTGGCACAAACTACATATTCTTTGAAAGTTTTCTTAAGAGACGACAACAATTCATGATATGGATGGCTTCTTCTAGATTCATGCAGAGTAAGTTTAGCTCGACCTCTGAAGGTATATATGCTCACTCATGCCTTTCTAGCATCCAGTGGTGAGAAAATCTTGATACAATGGTTAAGTCAGTGCAACCTATGTACTCCTTTCTTTGGTTAGCCGATGAAGACAAAAAACCTAATTTGAGTGAGATTCTACTACAATACCAGCTATTGAAAATAGAGTACGATAGTTTATTTGCAAATGAAAGAGACAAATATGATGCTTACTTGGAGATTGTTAATAGAAGGATGCACGATCTTACAAATCAGACCCTCATCAATGTAGGTACTATGCAGTCTTGTATTGTTATATGTTACCATTGTGTTCAATTACTTGTCTTGTGTATCCCTGGAACATTTTGTAGGTGCGGCGTTAAACCCTCAGACACACTATGCATACAATACGGACACCACCCTCTTCGAAGATCTTCGTCGTGTGTTCGAGTGGATGGCCGACCTTGACACTGCCGCTGTGTGGGGGACGCCTGGCCTCCACCAAGGCGGAAGCCAAGCCCACCATGTGTATACAGTACCTGATCCCTGGATCAGTAGTCGGATACACACATAGTCATCGGTGATACAAACTCAGAGTACATTAAACATTAAATACATAATAGAGTACATATAATACAAATGTTTCCATCCAGGACAGGCCCTAGATGGACAACAGCAAGAACAGGGTAACTAGCGAGATACAACACAGACAGGGCGGAAGTAGGGGAGGAAAACTACTCAGCGATGGAATACGATGATACCACAGGCTTGGTTGGGAGCTAGAACCGAAACCTCAGAAGTCCTCGTAGTCGGCTTGGTCCTGGAAGAACTCGGCAACAGTCGGGTCGTCGTCTTCTTCTTCAAAACCTAATATAATATATATACAAATATAGAAACAAGGGTGAGTACTTTCGTACTCAGCAAACCGGGGAAAAGGGTGCCATGTCGATTAGACAAAAGAGGCTAAGAGTCTTATTTACGAAAACAGCCTTTAGAAACATTTTGCTTGTCAAATGCTAGTATGTCCAATTTTTAATTGTCGGAAAGAGGCTCACGCCTCGATCCATTCCGCAAGTTGCTTTTCGACAACTCACCACATATAGTTACTGAATCATGTATTTCCATTTTCATCTTTCGGTGTTTAACCGAGTGACAACACAACTCGGCGGTCACCCGAGTGGCTTCGACCACTCCTTAGGTCTGTTATTTTTCCCGAGTGGCTCCGACCACCCGTTGACCCTGAGACTCGGCTACAACCAAATCTCAGCTATCTCTTTTAGCATTTTTCGGCTATAACCAGTTATCAGCTCATTCGCTACACTGGTTACAACCAGTTAGCATAAACTCGCTGCCCTGGCTACAACCAGGTAGTCTGCTCTTTATCATCTTCTGGCTACAACCCGAAGACTTACTCCTGTTAACTTTTCACACACTTGCTTATGGTGCTTCAACACCCCGGGTCACATAAACCTATTTCTGGCCACACAGGCCTTCCGTTTGCCACTCGGCAAACTCTGGTCACGATTCCCTTCCCATCAATCCATTTCACAAATCACTGGCAAAAAAATCTACGCTATGGGAATCACCTTACATCGCCCTTAATCGTGGGCACGGCTGTTCGAACAGTTCAACTAAACTCTGCAGAGGGTGTACGCTTTACCCAAACGACACGAAACTTATACCGAGTACTGGCCTGTACTGGAAGTTCGTGACAAGGCCATTTCCAATGCCAGTCTAGGGTTATCCAATGCCAACAGAAGGATCCACATAGGATCAATGCTTTAGGTCGGCTCCAACCACCATCAGCACTAGGGCTCATGAGCCACAGCTTAGATGAGTCCACTCTAGTCGGCACCAGACTTCCCTAGACCTACAATTTACTCGGCCAGGGGCAACCCATGCTACCTGTTTGGTCGTACTGTAAAACGCTCGGATGCAATCCCCAAAGGAAACGGTACTTATCGATATTACACAGCCAGGCCACATAGGCATTGTCTCTGTACATCAAGGTTTTCTCAAACTTTATTTATTTTTTAAAACACGCCGATACGCAAAGTACCGGGTTTACAAACAGTTGAGCAAAACCACTGTTTTTCCAATGGCAACACAATCGTTGCAGGGCTAAGCCATTCTACTAAGCATTCGTATCCGTAGATAGGATGCCAACGTGCCGTTTGTGGGGCTATCAAGGGAGAAATACATCAATATCCTACCAAAATAAGTGCGACTACTGGGTAGGTCCGTCGGTTGCGCTTGCAGACCGAGGCCAATCAATTTAAAGTGTAAACTAAGCATGCATATTTTGCAAACAACATAATTTTGCATATATAGGAGGCAATATGATCAAAGGGGCTTGCCTTGTTCCAGCGGAAGATCTTCCTCGGCAAAGACGGCTTCTGGATCGTCCACCGGTTCAGGATCTAAACAAGCAGAAAAGATAATTACTGACACGCTGAAAAGAGGTAAAACACTAGGAAAAGAACATCGCGATAGTCGGATGAAGGTTTATCATAGGCGGCTGAGTTAAGCTTGCGGACGGGGCAACAAGGCTCACTGGTTAGGAACTCCGGATGGTAGGCTCGGCGATGAGCAGCAGCGATGGTGCTGGGGGGGGGGGCAGAAATGGCTCCGGGGCTGGGGAGGAGGAAGATGATGGCTTAGCTATGAGCTGGTGATGGCGGTTTGGCAGAGACGGCTGGCTTGCAAAACAGAGGAAAGAGGAGGCATGGATGTCCTTTTATAGCAGGCGTGCGAGGCAGGGACACGGCGGTGCAGGGCAATAGAGAGGGAAAAGGAGTCAAGATAAGCTGGCAAGGTGACGCGACGTCAATGCAGAGATTGACTTAGGGATTGGGCGTGGCCGGGGGAGTTGGTATACACTGTAGCGACGATGAGACACTCAGGTCGTGGCAAGGACGGGTTGGAGGGATTTGCAGACAGAGCCTCTGACTAACCATTGGTCCAAGTGGGTTCTTGCGGTGCGGTGCGGTGATTATTGTCCGTTGGTCCAAGCAGGGTTGTGGGCAGGTGGAGGTCGGATCACGTCACCACTTCTACAGTTGGCATCCAACGGGAGGAGCGTTGAAAACAGGGCTGCGGTGCAACTTGGTGAGGCGATGAGACAACACGTCCATTGATAAGGCAAGGTGTTGTGAGCTTGACCGGATCGGGGCAGGTCGGGGTGGCAAGACAGAACGGGTTAACAGCGTAGTCGGTAATGCAAGGGGTTACTCGGTGGCAAGGGTGGCCGAGTGAACAAAGGTAAAAGAACAAGATTCAGGAATTGAGTAGGAATCTACTCGGCACAAGGGGAAAAGCAGTCGGCTAGCCAGGGAGAGAAAAACTGGGGCACAGCTGAACGGGATTGGAGAGGAGTTAGAATTCAGAAAAACGAATTCCAACAGGGAAATGAAAAAGGGGTCATTACACGTTGACGCTTTGGTTGAGGTCGACCTATACAGGCAAAAAGCTGGGGACTTTGGAAGGCCGCTTGCAAGGAAGATGGCGATGGATGGGAAAACTTCCCCTGGTATGACACATATAACCCAGCTATCGTATGTACCATTGGATTCCACATATAAATGATATGTTGCTTTTAAATTGTAACGCAATGGTGGTCCATATTTGTGTCGGACACATCGACGTTAAAGAAACTTGCTTTGTGCATTGTTGCACAGTATTGCTCATCCAGTGTGTGTGAACGAAACTGGAGCACATTTGCATTGATTCATACCAAGGTCGGTAATAAGCTAACACACAAGCAACTGAACAAGCTTGTTTATGTCAACTACAATATCAGGCTTAAAATTCAATAAGCAGGAGGAGACCTTAGGAGGGAAGAGGACGATCCTCTTCAAAGGCTAGCGGACCTTACATTTTATGACAGCAACAATCAGAAAAAAAACTTGGATGGACAATGATAGGTCGAATGCACACCCTGAGTTAGATGAAGACTCTTCCGACATTGACACCCCCTTGCCATCCCCACTTGTGGCTGACCAGGTGGATCCTACTGACTTGCGCAGGGCTATAGGAGTTTCTAGTGTTGCAGAATGGGCTAAACAGAATGTGGGTGACACTCACATTGGAAAAAGAAAGACTCGCAGGGGGCCACAGCCGCCTTTGGCAAAAACAAGGAAGGAAAAAGGCCGCACAACACAATCGACGAGTGTTGGCAGCGATGACGATACTTAGGGAAGTCCAACCTATCAAGAGTCCAACGATAGTAGCTCAAGAACAGACACAGATGTTGGGGATGATGGTGATGGTGGCGCAGGTGGACAAGGCAGGATTTCAGGGCCTTCAGGAGGTCAAACTAGCCGGTCACAACATCGCAGTCTGATTCAATTCACCGGTACAGGCACTTACATATTACTTCTATATTTTGCCTACAATGCATGATATTTCATTTCTTTCCTTATTGAAAATGCAGTTGAGGCTGACTTCACACACGCCACTCAGAACCAAGACCATGGTGCGCCAAGCTCTTAGTGAACTACTATACGTACGCAAGGCCGCCAACACCGACGGCAACCTGACGCACCACAAGACAGCTATAGCTCATTTAGTTCCTCTAGTGTTGAAGGTGGTTATCCAACTTACACCTACAACCATCCAGAGGCTTCTGATTATTCTCCTGTTACGTGGGTGTATGAGTGGCAAAAATCTAATTGGTATGCTCAGTGGTATGGTCAATGACAATCAAAAACTGTATAGACAGGCCAAAGTTGGCAAGATTACAAAACAGGGTTGCTTCAGCAACATGGTTTGATGCTCATGTTGACAAGAAGTACAAGCATACCAACAATGAAACTACTAGTTTGTTTACTTTCTGTCGACCTCAAGTAACTTCTATATTAATATTGCTTGTGTAATGGATCTATTATTGGTATCGAACTTTAGAAATTATATTATGAATGCTTCAATCCTTATAGTTGTGAACATTGCATTATTAATTCTTGTGAAATATCAAAATTTTAACGTGTTTTGTGCTAATTGTTAACTATCACATATAGAGCAAAGGTCATGCCGAAATTTCTTATACTTCCTCAATTTATCACTTAATGAAACTACAAATGTCTATAATATTTTATTGCAACTAAACATTTTTTTCCTGGATTTTTCGATGAATTTTTCTCACTTTTTTCTTTGCAAAAAGGTCGGCGGTTATCGCCCAAACAGCGCAATAATCGCCCAATACCGCGTGGTTACCTCCTCCTTACCGCGGTTTCATATGTACCAAAGAATCGGCGGTTACCGTGTCAAACCACGAGGTAACCGCTTTAAACCGCGCGGTTACCGTCACCCTTACCGCCGCGAAACCATCGATTCAAATTCAAATTTTTGAGAGTAAATTTCGCGCAGTTTTAGATGGTTATCGTAGTAACCACGCTACCACCGTACCACGGTATCGGCGGTGCAGACGATAAGTTGAACGCTGGTCTACTCCCATCCGTCCACCGTACGCGACTGACTTGCTGGCTGGTTGTCTGTCTGCTGGCTGGTTGGCTCTACAAGAGCCGTCGTCAGGAGGAGGCGAGCAGGACGATGGGTCGTTCCCAGCCTGATGTGCCGAAAAGAAAATATTTGTCTGCTCTGCAGGATCTGGGGACGAAGGGTGAAACAGGGATGCTGTATGCCTTGCGATTATATTGCGATGCCGCTGCAATGTGGCTTTGCTGCCGTGATGATTGTCTGATTGGTGCCCTGATTGCTGTGATTGATTGGTGGCTCCGGAAAACCTGGACTCGAACGGTTGGCGCTCTTAACCAGACCAGTATAACGATAACTATTGGGGGAGTTTGAGGCCCTCGGCGGCATTCTAGGCTCTTGGGGCGACTGGTGGGCGAGATGCCAGGGATCGCGCTTAATCCCGATGATGGGGCGGGGGGATTGAAAGGATTGGCTCCAATGGCAATGGGCCTCTTGGGTCCTGTCCTTACCCATCTCATTTGTGGGCAGTGCAGATTGAATTCATACATGCAAATACCTGTGTTTACGTAGAAATGAAAAGGTAAAATTAGTCTTGGGTCTCCTCCTGTTTTAATATATAGCACGCTTAATTTTTTAGGACATATATTGTGAGCGCATGTCGGTCTTATTGGCAAAAATTTTGTGGTAATATGTAGAAATATAAGTTATGCTTAAATACTTTTACAGAATAGACAACCCGCAAAACAAATTAATAATTTAGATTTTTTGAATAAGGGTAAGGTGGCGGTAAATTAATGTTAAAAAGTCAATGACGTGACCTATTGAGCAGAGAGGTTTAGTTTGGGCACATGGTATGCTTTGGGCGGGGATAGAATATTTGGTCTATTGCTGCGGTTTGCGAATTACCTAATCAGTCATTTATGCCATGCTAGTTGCCGTTAGGCTAACTGGGTTGTAGCTTCTTATACTCCTGGCATGAAGATTGAGCGGTCAAACAACATCT
>RYFJ01003161.1:0-161737 GCA_003991445.1 Oryza meyeriana var. granulata
CGCCACCAGATGCCATCGAGTCCGGCAGCATGACGATACCTGTGGTCCGTGTAGGTTGCTCCAATCTTTACTTCAATGAACGCCCAGTATGCTTCTGCCCATTAAAGGATGAGTTCTTTGTACACCAAATATATGTAAATGTGTGTGTATTTGTACCAACCTGATGTCCGATTACTTTTATGGCAATATTAATGTAGGGCTACTCGTCGACAGAACTCATGGACTTCAAAAACATGACGATTTATAGTGAGCCTCCCGGTGTGAGATTTATACACTACTCTAGTGTGATATTGCTTTCGCTATAAGATGAGATCTTCTTAGTCTCCCCAGGGCACCTTGGCTCTCCTTATATACCGAGGAGCAAGGTACAAGTAGAAACCCAGTCGGAATCACCAAAGGATTCACTTCCAGAAATAGAGAAAAGCCGCTAGGGATTACCCGTTTCCTGTCGCTGCAATTACATGAAGCCGATTTTACTATATCCCTTAATTACTCGACCGGCCACCCTGTATACCGAGTCCATTATTGCCTCTTCTTGAGGTACCGGGTCCTATGTATCCATAGTACCTGAGACCTTCATAGTGAGTCACAGTTGGCGCCGAGTGCTTTATCCTTCCACGTGAAGAATTCCTAAGCTGTAGGAGAGGGTTGCTCTCGAGTACTTTGTCTGAGTACTTCTTCTCTCGAGAGGTCCACTCATGTTGGCTGGCAACGAGGGCTATCAAGAGCTTCATGGAAAATATGAATATATACACCGAATAGGCACAACCTATTAAGTGTAGCCCCCGACTTTGTGCTTAATTAAAAAATAATTAAGCATAAAGTCAAAGATCTTTAACCTTTAAGTCTTTCTGAGTTGATATATTTCTCAAGAATTGAACTCTTCAACGTTATTTAGCTAGTAACAAAATTTTTGCTCAAGCGGCAATTGACTAATTGTAAGCCGAGTATCACTTATGAGTAAATTCAATGTTAAATGAGGTATACTTGAGAGATATCTGCATCCCATTTTTAATGGAGACCAGTATTGATTCTTATAAGGGACATATCCTCAATACTGTTAAATAATTCAGATATCTGAACATATATGTCCAGCAAATAGGCTTTTTACATGAAGCATATATGATTATTTTTAATTGGCTCCTATAAAAAGCAACCCAAATTTGATTTAACCAACTGGCTATGCCTATTAGAAGGATATGTTATTTATGAACTCATACTTATGGCGCGCACTACTGAGTATGCCGCCCAAGCCAACCACCTAGTGTATGCCCTTTAAGTATCTGGTGAGTGAGAAAAGATTCATTTTTCTTCCCAAATCGCCAAATTGCTTCAGCTCCTAGATCCGCTCCCAAAAACCTTTCGCACTCTCCAGCTCCCCATAACAAGGTTCCATGCTACTTGAGCATTTCTCCACAATTCCCCAAAATATTCCAACTAATCTAGCTTCAATTTCCTCCAATCCAAAGTTTTCCACTCTTTCTCTAGACTTCCACCAGTGCCAAAATTGCCTCCCGATATCCCCCCACATCCCAGCTAAAACCTGGCCGACATCGACCTCGTGCTCCTCAAAGCTGACGAGTATCTAGAGCGGAATAAGTGCTTCAAGCGAAAGAGCTCATCAATTGGCGCCCAACCAAAGTGAGATAATCCCCATCCCGACTCCCACGAAATCGTGGTTTCGAGTCTTTCTTTGACTGGCTGGCTTTCTCTTCCCACATCTGATTTCTTCCGAGACTCCTTCGAATACTATCAAATTGAGCTTGTTCACCTCAATCCAAGTCTATTCTTCAAATCTCCATCTGTGTCACATTGCGAAGCCTTTTCGGGGTCGATCCCATTTCAGCCCTCTTTCGATACTCTACCACCTCAAAAACCCCAACCATCAAATCCAACCCACGGTCATAGGGGGGAGCCGGGCTTTTAGCTCCCAAAGAAATGAAATGAAGAAGGTTTACCTTCTCTCATCCCTAAGACTTCTCTAAAAGGGTGGCATTAGGAGTGATTCTATTGCTCCAACCCGAGCCCTCCTTTCCATCTTCGTCGGGAACCCCCTAGGGTTCTTGACAGCTGGTCGGCGCTCCCTCGGACGCTAACATGGTGCAAGTGAATGGTGCTGCTGGAGAAAGCTGGCGGCCACTAAAGAAAAGGGCTAACTGGAGCTGGGTGGCAGCGTTGTTCCTGAACCGGCGCATACAACCCCTAAAGGCCAGGATTCACCCTGGGTACGAAAATACCAGGGGCAAGGTGATCCAACCCGGGAGTGCGCACGAGTTCATCACAAAGACTTGTCACGGAGAATCTGTGCCACTACTTCAGCAGTAAAGCATGCCAGATACTTTGGATGCTGATAAGTGCCCCAAAGCCCTTCTGTTTGGGAAGGCTAAGGCCGGTTAAGCTCTTAACATCTTGTTGTCTGATTGTGATAGAAATGCCTGCGATGATCGATGTACAGATTAATTTGTATGGAATGTCGCATATTGCATTGTTTGCAGGAAAATGTCAACTTTGTGTCAAACCCCCTAGCCAGCCAACTGGGGTCCAAGAAACGCCCAGCTAGCCCCATCAGCTGACAACATAGCTCTAAGAGAGCTAGGAAGCACCAATGAAAAGACCAGGACAAGCCCAAGTACATGCGACTAAGGCAATCAGGCTGTCTGAAAATCAGGGATGCCATTGCTCAGCTTCACACCTGTCCGCAGCTCCATCAGCCGCCACTCACAGCACCAACCCTGCACCACCATATAGCCGACTACCCTGAGTGCAGTGCCGGCTGCCTCCAAAGCTGCCCACACCCGAGAACTGCGCCCTTCCAGGCCCAAATAGCGTCGCTGATGCAGCCTCAAGTAATAAGCCTTCGGGCTCTCCTCGACTACTCCTCCCAGTGATACACAGGGTAGAGCTTCAAGATTCCAAGAGGTATGTTTAGTCTTCTGTCTTCATGTAGTTGAAGTGGATTGCAATATCTTGAATGTTGTGCAAATTTGCAGGAAGCCCAAGTAATGCTGACCCCAGAGGCCAGCGCCACCAACCCCCGTCACCAACCCAGCCCGGTAAAGGTTGAGGCTAAGGCACCACAGCCTGAGACCGAGTGGTCGCTAGCCCCCAAGGGCGAAGCACGCACTCGGCTTGAACCGCCTACGCGACCCAGCGAGGTTCACAGAGCCTAGCTGCCGAGCCAATCGCCGTGCCAGCTACCGAGCTTAGCCGTAACCTAGCTGTTTGGGGGCAGCTCCTCCTGTAGATCCAAGTTGCCAAACTCCCTCTCTGCCATCATCGCCTTCCTCTTACTTCTGGAGAAGTGCATCCCCATGCTCGGAGCTCCACCACGCAATCCTCCAAGGGTGTCCACTGACTAACCTAGATGGGAGCGTGGATTTCTCTGACTTTGGATGAAGATGCTACCAACAAGACGGATTGAGCTATACGAAGCCACTATCAAGGCTTCGCAGCAGGTCCTGGTAAGCAGCCTAATGGTTGACTCAGCTATGTTGCCAGTTGTATTGTTATGTTGAAATTGCTTGTCTTGTTGTTAGAAAATCATACTCGGTCTGAGAAGATGAGTCGGGGCGTTTGCTAGGCTCACTCCTCAATCGCACAACCTCACTCGGGTTTCAGGCTAAGTAAGATGAGCTCCAATTTCTAGCAAGGAGTGGGAGAATTGGTGCGGACTACAGTGAACGAGCTCCGCGACGAGAAACTTTGAGAAGATAGGGACTATCCAAGGTAAGATCCACTATCCCCAAGTAGCTCCTTGCCCTATCTTTGCATTGCTGATCCCCATTCATATGGATTGACTGCAGTGCATGAGACCACCATTCATAATCAGTCCCTAGAGCTCGAGTGCCTAAAGAAAGAGCTGAAGGATCTTGAGAAGGCGAAATCCAAGATTGAGACTAAGTTTGGTAGGTAAGTTTGTTTGCTTCTAAGTACTTGATTGGCTAAGTAGTCAGGTCTTCTTATAGCATGCCTTTGTGTGACAGACTACAAAGATTAAGGTGCACTCGCAGTTCAAGCTCCTTTGGCGAGCAGATAAAGATGGTAGAGGATTCCCAAGTTCTATTATGGACTCGGCCCAAACTTTATTGAACACTTTGCAGCCTGAGGCAAGCTCCAGCATCACCACACTAAGCTCTTGTGCTAGAAAGGCTTCAAGAAGCTCTAGGAGTATTGAAGACATTCGTAACTCAGCACGCAACCCTGGGCATCACTTAGGCCCTCACCATGACTAAATCCCTCTATCCGAGTGGATATTGAGGCAGCCGTGAGGGGTTTGCTGAAGGTACAATACCGGAGCAAGCACATTGAGCTAAATAAATGAGGCGAACCCGACTGCAAAAGGCTATTGCGGAGGAGCTGCCATTGTGATTGTATCTGCATAAAAAACTCTTAAGTACTTTGTGTATGGAAGACACTTGTTGTAAACATTGTAAATATATGTGCTTTTAGTTGTTGCTGAAAATCCGACTGAGTACTTGAGTTATTGTAACGCCTTCCTGCCTTGGCACCACCTACAGTGATACCAGAGAGGAAGCGCCGCAGGAGATCGGCGTGAGCCAACATCCTGACGGAACCACGATGCCGGTACCAGTCCCAGGAAACCTTGCTGGTACCCGCGTCAACGGAGATGTACATAGCAATTTAGCTAAATATATATATTAACTATACCTTTATAAGTTGCGACTTTGGGCAAAGCCCTGAGCAGCAACCTGCAAACAGAACCACAGCAGTGGAACGACAGCGCAGCGAGATCCCAATCCACAAGCAACGGCTTGGAATTAAGGAAAGAAACCCTAATCTTGCTTCAACTTCACTCTTCCTGAATGAGGGGAGAAAGAAATAGATTGGGTACTTATGTACTCAGCAAGTCACGGAAAATGTGAGTTATGTAGGCTATCAAAGATAGGCTGAGGTTTATTTTCTCAAATCTTTTTCATTTGAAAACATTTTCGAAAACCTAAGTGTGAGTTTGTCTCAATGTGAATGGAAGGAGGCTCTCACCTCGATCCTATCCGTGAATTGCTTTTTCAACAAACTCCGAGCGGACGAATCAAATTTTAATGTATTCTTACACCGCCTGTCCAGATCACGATACGGTTCAGTGGGTCTGCACTCAAGCAGCTTCCCACTGTATCCTCATCTATTACATTTATTTTCAATTTCGTCCACTCAGGACGTAATCTCATTTTTCTCTATTATTTTCCTTTCACTTTTCGTCCTATCCAGGACTTCATCTCATATCTCATCTCAATGGCTCCTCGAGCCATCCATAATCTTCAACTCATTTCACAACTGCTCCCACTCAGGAAGCCTAATCTATGATGCCATTCGACATCCTGGGTCACACAGTCCCATTTCAGACCACTCAGGTCATCTATCAGCCATTGAGGCCGATTCTGGTACGATTCCCATACCACAAATCATTTTCACAACCACTAGAAAACAAATCTACACTAGAGAAATCATCTCACATTGCCTGTAACCGTGGGCGTGGCTGTTCGAACAGTTTGGAAAACCTTTGCAAAGGGTGTACGCTTTTCCCACACGACATGAGCTTACTTCCCGCACTTGTCAGTGGGGAAGGTTCACGACAGGGCATTTCCAAAGCCTTCCCAGGATAGCACGTTGCCCTATAAATGGGTTCTCTCTCTCAACCAAGTACCAGGAACTCATTTCCTATACTTAGGGACAGGGGTATATCGCCTCCTTTGGCACCAACCAGTCCCATATTTATTAGCAACCGAAAACCATCCTATGAATACTAGTTACTCAGCCAAGGGTGTCCCATTCCACCCGTGTGGTCGCACTGTGAGATGCTCGAATGAAATTCCCTAAGGAATCGGTCCTTATATGCGAATACGAAATGCCACCACACAGGCGATCACTTTGCACCATGGATTTTCGCAAATAAATTTTGTTTCTCAATTCCGCCAACATCGCATGTTGGGTTTTTAAATCTTTGGAAACCCTATTTTCCCAAATCGACAAACAATAGTGATGGGGGTAGGACCATCGGAATCCATACTCAGAGAGCACGGTTGCCGAGGTACCATGAGGTGGAGCGACAAGGAATAGGATATCAAAGGCCTATAGGGTTTATGCAACTATCGGGGAGGTCCGTCGGTTCGTCGCGCAAACCGAGGCCGATCAATTTAACGTGCACACTAACCATGCAATTTTACAAACAAAACATTTTAAATTTAGGAGCAGTATGGTCAAGGAGTGACTTGCCTCAGTCTTCGTCTCCAAACTTCGTGAAAATCTGATGTCCGATGAATTTCCGACACGTCGACTACGCGCGAAACGAGAGAAAAACACAAAAAACCCTAGAAATAATATACTATTATTAATAACTAATAATGCCATGAGGTAGATCTCATTTTTAGAAAAATTTAGAGACTTAAACAGGCTCAATCGGAGTTACGGTTGAAAAGATATGGATTTTAGAAGTTTTGGGGATTTTTTGGAATTAAAAAGGATTTATTTGAATTGAAAACGAATATGCCAAGGGAATATTCCCTCGGCTGACAGGGGGCCATGTGTAAGTGGCAGAGGAGAGAGAGAAAGAGAAGGGCTGGCCACTTGTCATTGGCACAGGGAGGGAAAGAGACATGGCCCACATGTCAGTGATATAGGGAGAGAAGAGGAAGTCACTGTGTCTCACTCTGCAGGGGCCCACATGTAAGGGTCTTAGGGAGAGAGTTATTGGGTGGGGTCCATCTGTAAGTGTGTTAATGGAGGGATTTTTAATATTATTGTGCACTTATTCGGTATGGGCCCACTTGTCATATATTTGAGCAGGCCCCACGGGTCAGATGGGTTAGGTGGCTGGGCCCACACGTAGTGACCGAGAGGGAGAGAGAGGAGTGCCGGATAGGCTACAGGAGATGGCCGGAGGCATCGACGGCCGACAGCGGTCGAGGTTGCGCCGGTTATTGGCGGCGAGGGGGAGGAGACAGAGCTCGGGAATGGAATGAGGAGTAGTCGGTGAAGAAGATGGCCGGCTCGGATTGGGCTGTTGGCGGTCGACGGCTGCCAGTGACGAGCAACAGGAGTAGCGGAGAGAGAGAAAGGATGGGGGCGGTGGCGGCAGAATGCCGGCGGTGGCAGAGGGAGATCAGAAAGGGCTAGGATGTATGCGGCATCTCGTGAGAAGGAGAACGGAGGGAGGAAATCAGTCCCTACCTTGTGCGAAGGCGAGTTCCGAGGCGGCGGCAATGGCGGGGCGGCGGCGGCCGATTTGGGCGTTTCTCGCCCCGGCGGTATTTGGGTGGCGGCGAGGGTGGAGCGAGGTCACTGTACCCCGAGGAGCACAATGGTGGCGGTGGCTGGGTCGATTGGGCTCAGGAGCGACGGAATCGGGGCGGGTCAGATCGGCATCAATGGCAGCGGAGAGAGAAGCTCGGGCTTGCGAGGCAAATATGGCGCGGCGGGGCTGGGATTTATAGGTGTGCACAGTGCTAGGAGACAATGGAGAGAGGCGGTGGAGCTCTGTAGATATTTTTGGGGCGGGGCGATGTGACACATCGGGAGCTCGAGGTGGCCATGGCACGCACTGGAGATGGCGTCATTGTCGTGCCGCTCGGTCGCCCGGGGGAAAAACAAGGGGGTAGAGGAGATGGCAACGAGACAAGTCAGGTATTTTCGGTGCATGCCCTCGGCTTTGGTGCTTGTGGGCGTCAACAAATCCCGAGCTCGCCGGCTTTTGGCCAGGGCGCTCATGGCAAATGGCGGAGCACAAACTGCGCCGGGCTACCGGGGAGGATGGGACGGGAGCGGGGTCACGTGTGCTCAAGCGGAGAGAGGCAAGGAGGTATGGGCACGGTGGCCTGTGTCGAGGAACCGAGAAGAATCGAGAGAGGGAGAGAGAAAATAGAGAGAGATCGAGGGAAGACGACGAGGAGGAAGACGAATCTGACAAAGGGGGCCCGTGGGTGGAAAAATGTAGGCGTGGCACGTGGTTGGTCGGTTGCGCGGCGGGGTGGGGCTAACAAGCGGGTCCCGGGGTCAGGGCGCGTGTCACGTGCACGGGCGGCTGCGCTCGCGGGGTGGCAGGCGGTGTTTGGCTGGTGGGTCTGAGGGCAAGCACAGGTGCGTCCGCGAGTTGGCGCAGGTGCGGATGGTGCATGAGAGTCTGGCCAGTGGGGCCAGGCCGTCAGCGCGAAAGAGAGGAGGCAGTGATGGGCCGGCGCGGTAGTGGGCCGGTGCGGGGAGGAGAGAAAGGAAGAAAAAGGAGAGGAGGAGGCCGAGTTGGAGAGAGAGACAGCCCAATTGAATAGTAGACTTTGGTATTTTTTCAGGGATTTGTTTGAGGGATTTTTGATGATTTCCAAAAGGGATTTTAAATCCAAAATTTGATATTTTGGACCACAAAATTCTGGGGATTTTATGGAGAGGACTTTTACTACCAATATTGGGATATTTGTTTGGATATATATATATATATATATATATATATATATATATATATATATATATATATATATATATATATATATATATATATGGAAGAATTTGATGGGGATTTTGGAGGATTGAAAAGGGTATTAATCTAGAAATTGGTATTTGTTTTCTTGGGAGTTAAATCAAGGGAATTTTTGCAGAGGGACTCTGATGTATATATATAATCATCTGGAGATTTAATTTCGGATTTGAGATTTGGACTTCTGGGACTTTTGGGAATTTTGAGAGGGGTTTCTGTGGGTTGGATTGGAGCATAAATATATATAGATTGATTTTTGGATGATATTTGGGAAAAGGAAAGAGGAGATTCAACAGGCGACTTTGAGTCGGAACTTAAAGTTGGGGTTTGATTCTCAAGGATATCTTGGGAATTTGCAATGGATTAGAATTGGAGGGCCTCAAGGGAATATTAGAATTGAATTTAATTCTTGGGATTTGAGGATTTTTGGAAACAAATAAATTCGGCAAAATTTGGGGAGGGAGTTCTCAATGGAATTCAGAGTTTTCGAGAGGGACAAAATAAGGAGATTTAAATGGAGGGCTTCGAATTGCAAAATTTGAACCCGAGTATAGAGAATTTTTGGGAGGTATTTGATTTTGAATTTTTCGAGGATACTTAGAGAGAGACAGTCGAATTGCAAAATTCAAGTCTTGGATTTTAGGAGAGAGTTTGGGACTGAGGTTTTAGGGTTTCAAGGAGGTTCAGACTGAGATCTACGGCACTTAGTCCTTAAGCACACACAAAGAGCCAAATTTTTTTTGAAATTAGGGTTTTTACTAAAATAGCTTTTAACGGCCCGAAAACCTGGGCGTTACAGTTATCTAGTCATCATTAGACTTATCCGACTTAGCCAAAACATACCAAGCGATAGGGACCAACTTAAAAGGCATTTATCCCATCGGAACTATACTTGGTATAAATTGGCTCAATCGTTATTAGACTTCATGATTTAGATAAGATAGACTCGAATTCGATTTGAACAAAGCGAAGTAACAATGTTATCGTGTAGCCCCTGACTCACTACTCTGTTGGAAACAATCGGCGTAGTAAGTTAGAGTAAAAAATTTTATTCATATATATGAACTGATCATAATACAATGATTAGGTATAGAAAAGACGTTGCTGTTCTTGGTTCCATGAGTTGTTGATTAGGGTCCCATCTTTGTTTTTCAGTCGGTAAGCCCCCGAGCATGTCACCTCAGCAATAATGAATGTCCCCTGCCATACGGGAGATAGTTTATACTTGTCTTTGGTGGTCTATATCTTCGTAATACAAGATCACCCACCGGAAAGACGCGACCATGGATATTACGACTGTGATAATAACGCAGGCCTTGAAGATATCTTGCCAACTGGATTGTAGCGATGTCCCTTGCTTTCTCCAACTAATCTAGCTCGACCAGTCGGTTTTTGTTTGATTTGTCTTCAAAGTGGGCCTAGACTTGTGGAGAGCCGAACTCCAACTTGGTAGGTAACACGGCCTTAGCACCATAGACCACGAAGAAAGGGGATTGCCCTGTTGCCCGATTGACCGTGGTTTGAAGTGACCAGAGAACGGATGGGAGTTCTTGTACCCACCGCCCTGCATATGGCCATAGTCAGTCAAACACCCTGGTCTTGATACCTTATAGTACCATGCCATTTGCACGCTCGACCTGCCCATTGCTTCGTGGGTGAGCCACATAAGCATAACTGATCTTGATGCCAAACTCGTCGTATAAATCTTAAAAGACGCCACCTGTGAACTGAGTGCCATTGTCCGTTATTATGCGATTGGGGACTCCAAAGCTCACCGATCCAGCTAGCCCCATGTTTCTTGAGCTGGTTGTAGGTCCTCGCCTTGAGCCCTTGAGAACCTTGGCATTGGCTCTCTCTACCGGCCTGTTGCTACGAGGATGGGCAACGGATGCAAAACAGAGCTTATCCGACGTCCTCACAACAGTCCCCGAACAACGCACTAGTGAATTGTATGCCATTGTCGATGATGATTCTGTCCGGGACGCTGAAGTGGCTCATGATGCCGTGCATGAACTTGACCATTGATAATTGGGACCGTCTCCAGCCACTTGGTGAACTTGTCGATGGCGACGTAGAGGTACTCATAGCCCCCGACTGCTCGGGGGAATGGACCAAGGATGCCCAGCCCCCAGACCACGAAGGGCCTTGACAGGGGGATGGTATGAAGATCCTGAGCTGGCTGGCGAATTTGCTTTGCATGGAACTGGCACGCTTTGTAGTGACAAACTAGCTCGGAAGCATCCTGAAGGGCTGTTGGCCAGTAGAAATCTTGCCGAAAGGCCTTCCCAACCAGCGTGCAAGACGATGCATGGCTACCACACTCATCCTCGTGGACATCAGCGAGCAGCTCGCTGCCTTATTCCCGGGAGATGCACTTTAGGAGGACATTGTTCGTGCTACGCCGGTAGAGGTCCCCGTCCACCAGGACATAGCACTTGGGCTACCGTGCAATCCTTTCTGTAGTGGCGTCACCATCGGGAAGGGTGTTTTCTTTTAGGTACCCTCAGATCTCATCGATCCACGAGGGCTCCCATGGACTGCCAGCGAGCACGGTGTGCTCGCTGGGTGGCGGCGTCTTGACAGGTTCCCACACTGAAGACGTCGCTTGAGCCCCCTCACCTGGGTACAATGGTTCCCCTTTGTAATGCTCGGCAGCTGAGACAGATGGCCGTGTGAACCTTTCTTCAAAGGTTTTGGTCTGGACTGGGGCGCAAGCTGAGGCCAACCTGGACAGCTTGTCGGCAAGCATATTTTCACGACGAGGCACATGCCGCAGCTCCAGGCCGTCGAAGCGCCGCTCCATCTCTCTGACTTCCAATACGTACGCCACCATTTGCAGGTCCGAGCATTGGTGTTCCTTTGACTCCTGATTAATGACCAACTGGGAGTCGCCCTTCACCAGGAGTCATTGGATCCTGAGGCCAATTGCTGCACGGAGCCCGGCGAGCAGGCCCTTGTACTCTGCCATGTTGTTAGTTGCCCGGAAATGGAGTTGCACGACGTACCCGAGTACTTCACCGGTTGGGGCGGTGAGCACCACTCCAACCCCTGCGCCTTTAAGCGTGAAGGAACCATCAAAGTGCATAGTCCAGTGCTTGGGTTCCCCATGGCTGGGGTTGGCGGACAGCTCATCTTCTTTGTCCTCGGGCACCGGTGTCCATTCTACCACAAAGTCGGCTAGCACCTGGCTCTTGATCGAATGGTGGCTGATGAAGTGCAGGTCAAACTCCACGAGTTCGATCGCCCACTTGACAACGCGGATGAGAGCTCGGACCGAGGCTCGCCATGCTGCATGCACACTAGTTGTGCACAATCTTCCTCAGGTTTTTGTGATCGCCTGGGGCCAACTAGGAGCTCGGGCCCGATGGCCCGCACTTCCTTTTTTTCGTGCTCCACAGCCAGCATCGCGCTCACCACCTGAGGGGAGCAGCAACTCTTCTCCTTCTCTCGGCGGTTTTCTTGAGGAGCTTGAACAGTAGGAGCCCTTGTTCCCCGAGCTTGGAGATAAAGCGGCTCAAAACTGCCATGCAGCTGGTAAGGCGCTGCACATCCTTGAGAAGCGCCAGACGGCGCATCTCCTTGATAGCCCGAATCTTCTCGGGGTTGGAATCGATCCTGTGGCTGGAGATCAAGAAGCCAAGTAGCTTGCCCACAGGCACCCCGAACACGCATTTCTCGGAATTGAGCTTTGCACATGTGCTGCAATGACTATCGAACGTCCTGGCTAAGTCTTTGAGCAGTGTGGCTCGGTCACGGGTCTTGACGACCAAATCATCAATGTAGGCCTCGATGTTGTGACCTAGCTGCAATTTTAGAGTAATGCGCATTGCACATTGGTACGAAGGACCAGCGTTTTTTAACCCAAAAGGCATCTAGACATAACAATAAATCCCCATAGGGTTAATAAAAGCAATTTTTTCCTCATCCACCTTTGCTATGCGAATCTGATGATATCCTAAGTATGCATCTAGAAAACACAAAAGGTCGCACCCCGAGGTGGAGTTGACAATATGATCTATGCGAGGCAAGGGGAAAGGATCTTTAGGGTATGCCTTGTTGAGGTCAGTGTAGTCGATGCACATCCTCAGCTTGCCATTTGAATTGGGGACGACGACGGATTCGTGAGCCACTCCGGGTGGATAACTTCCCAAATGAAGATGGCTTGGAACAGCTTGTCGACTTGCTCGTCAATGAAGCTTTAGCGCTCGGGTGCCTATCGTTGCACCTTCTGTCAGACGGGTCGTGCGTCCGGGCGCACGGCGAGGTGGTGCTCGATCACCTCCCTAGGGACCCAGGCATATCCGATGATTGCCATGCAAACACGTCAGCGTTTGCCCAAGAAAGGTGACGAGCGTGCCTTCCTATTTGGTGTTTAGGTCATCGCCAATCCTGACGACCTTGGACAGGTCCTCGCGTAGCACGACCTCCTTCACAGGGACAGAGTTGCTAGCGGCGAGGCGTGGCTTGGACGAGGAGGGGCCTCGGGGCACTCATCGCCACCGGGCCAAGCAGAGGCGAGTTGCTCGGTGCAAGAGATGGTAGCCTTGATGTTGATGGGCACTGAAATCGGATCGGCGGGGCTGGGCATCTTCATGGTCACGTACGCATAGTGTGTAGCTGCCATGAACTTGGCTGGGGCTGGACGCCCAAGGATGGCATTGTACGAGAGGTTGTAGTCGGTGACATCGAAGGTGACGTACTCCGTCCGGATGTTCTCTGGGCTCCTGAAAGTGACGGGTAGCTCAACTTGCCCGAGGGGCATGGTGTTCCTGAGGGTGACGCCGTGGAATGGGAGTGATGGTTTCAAACGCCCGAGCACCACTTGCGGCTTGCTAAAGACCTCAGGGTGCAATAGACTTAAGCCCGTGACCCGTCAACGAGCACCCGGCTCACCTTGACATTGCGAACAGTGGGGGAGACTACCAATGGCAGTCGCCCCACTCCTAAGGTGTTCTCGGGGTGATCCGCCCGATCAAAGGTGATCGGGACGTCTGACCACTTGAGCGGTCAGGAAGCTTCTGCGCTCGGGGTTGCTGAGCTGAGCTCACGCCGCATCACCTTGATGCTACAACGCGAGGGGAGTGTGCAACCACCCCCGTCGATGTAGGCAATAGTGTGCTGGCTAGCGCCACCTACGCTCTCGGCCATGACCTGGTGGTGCACGGTGCCCACCAAGTCGGCCACCTCCTGTAGCCAACGGCCCTCCGGGGTTTCCTCGGTGACTTGGTGAGGAGGGAGCCTGAGGAGCGCTTGCACGGCAAGCAGAGCGCTCCCAGGACTGGTGGTGCCGAACTCGAGTCGACACCGTGTAGATATGGTGGCCAGGTCGACCGCCTCCTAGCGGGGCTCCGCCGGCACTTTTGCCGCGGCTGTAAACCCACTCGGCCCAGCACCACCATCCTCGACGCGCAGAGGTGTCGTGCGCATAGGTGCAGCGCTAAGGCGAGCTGGCGGCGCTGCCCCGCACGAGCCCCGTGCTGGCTGTGTGGGAACCGAGCGATGGGGATGCTAATGATGGGAGGGCGGTGCTAGCTGCTGAAGTGCAGCCCCCTCCTCCGCCTCGTCGGAGTCAGAGTGATGGCGTTGATGACCACCAGCCATATCTAAGTGTCTGATGGTAGGAAAGGAGCAAACTCAAAAACGCAACCACCCCTCTACCTAGCGCGCCAGCTGTCGGCTAACGGATGCCGAGAGTGGTGATCAAGATAGACCCCTTTTGAGGTTTGGTTGGAGGGAGCTGTTTCCTGAGTCTACTCGGGGTCTAGAGAGAATGAACACAAGGACTTAGATAGGTTTGGGCTGGATGGTGGCGTAATACCCTACTTTTGTGTGGTATGTTTCTGCTTAGAGTAATGCTTGTAAATGAACAGAGTTCTCCCCCCTTGCTCATGGCCTTGGTCCTACCGTTATAGAACATTGGTGGTACCACAATGGCTAAACCAGAGACTTGGGTTTGGAAACTTACCCCCCGGATTTACCCAATTACAGCTATGCTATGATAGGGTACAAGATAGTCACGCCCTACGGGCATGCTGAACAGTGTTGGTCTTCCCTCTCCAACAGGCCTCGCGCTCCTCCAAGTGGGGCCCCCATAGGGTAGGTCCAGGATGGGGCCGTTGCCACCTGCCACATGCCTCGGTCATCTGCCACGTGTACTCGGTCGTCAACCACTCTCACGTAGGAGCATCCCTGGTGGAGAAATCCACGGTCATCATTGCAGTCCATAATCCCACTTGACGGTGCCTAGACAGAGTAGGCAAAAGGTGGGTAAAGCTGCACAAGCTATCAGGGGTCACGCCGCCTGACAACCCACGCCTCTCTGACATCCCGCACAGTGCCCCGAATGACAGGCGACATAGTCTGACCAAGATACCACGTCACACGTTCTAGTGGGTAGATATCCTTCACATCGCCCCTCCTTGAAGAGGTGCGTAAAGGACGAGGAGTGGTTGCATGCCTCGTCTTGTCCCATTAAATGCAACAGTAGCCGTTCGGCCCTTGAGCTCTACCTCGCAGTCCCACGTGGCATGTGGGAGCTCAGGGGTGCCGCTCGGCCCCCAAGCACGAATCAGCAGGCCTACATGGTGCCCGGGATCTCAGCGATGCCGCTCGGCCCCCGAGCCCTACCTTGCAGGCCCACATGGCCCGCGGGTTCTCGGGGGTGGTTTGGTCCCCGAGCACTGACTTGTGGGCCTACGTGGCCAGCGGGTGCTCAGGGGTGTCGCTCGGTGCTCGAGCACTGACCTGCAGGCCTACGTGGCCCATGGGGGCTCAGGGGTGTCCTCCTCGGGACTGCCCCTCGGGGACAATCCTAGTCAATGGCTTGGCACATGCCCCCGAGTACTGTGCTCGGGTCCTCGAATGACATCTCTTAGGTTATCAGCAGCTCGAACTTCATCGTGGCTTAGTGCTCTTGTTATGCTCCAACTTCTTCCCAAGCACAAGGGGAGTGCTCAGGCCCCACGATGGGCCTAGGCCATTTCCCGTGCTCAGGGAACCAGTGACGTGGCGTTAAGCTGTCCCACGCCCGCACGCAGGGGGACCCTGGTTCCCACATCAACAACAACATCCATTATTCTCCAGAGAAAAGAAATCTCGTGCAGTGCCATGGAACTGTAGAGAAAACTATGAAATGACTTTTCCTTGTGTTACATGGCACCCTTATGAACTATGCTCACTCGGGGTAAAATATATGAACAATTCACCCACTACAACTCTACAAGCCTAAGCCTCAAAGCTTTGCTGCTTACAAATTTTGATCCAATCTAGTCCTTAAATTCTAAGCTTCCCACTTTTCGGTTTAGTATTCATAGAGTTACATCACGTCATTGTTTTTGCTACTAATGAACGTACCATGAAAACCATAGGGTATTCTTTGTGGCAATATTATTTTGGCAGCAGGAGCACCTTCAAATCTTTGGGCATCAATGATAATCACCTGCAACATAAATTTTTCGAATTCCAAATTTGATTCCGTGTGTCATTCATATAGAAAATGGCGTGCATATCTGATATGATATAACAAACACTTGCCTCTGATGTATTAGACCCCTCATTATGTACAAAAGAAATTATCCACCCATCATCTTCATGTGAGCCACCAACTCTTGGAACAAATGCTGCTCCGGAGCAGAATTGATCTTTCCCAAGCCAATGATACTCTGTCTTTATTAGATCTTCGGATGTCTGGTTTAGGACATGAATTCCGTGAGGAAATATGAGATAAAGATTAGTTGGAGTAGTGTAGAAGTTCATTTCCAATGTACCTCTGTAATTATATTATCTCTCTCTTCAAGACAAAGTTTTGCAAGGCCTCCATATTTAAGGATTACTAGAAAATACAGAAAAATCAAGTTGTGATACATAATCATAAATTTTGTGAAATATACTTATAATCCATGTCATAGACTTTTTGTACTTTCTGATTTGGTAAATTACATAAAAATGTTCTTTTAGCTAATACCTTTCTCATTAACGCCGTAAGAGCTTGTCAAGGAATCCAACACTTGTGCATAGGCATAACTATGATGCAAGCCAGTGTAGTGGTTATTAATCATTGGGAATTCCATGGAAAACTCAGTTCCAGTTAAATATTCCCCTGAAACAGTCTTTGTCTTCATGTTTAACCTCCACTGGTATAATCGAGAGAAAAATTCTTCATTAATTCCTTGTTTCACAGATACATCATCTCTCGTATACTTAGAAGGACCAGAGAGCAAATCGTATTTGTTTAGGCTGATCCTAGGACCTGGTATGATGGAGTCAGCCGCACGAAGGCCCCTGATAACAACCTATTCACCAAGAGAAAAAAAAAAGAGATTTGTATCGCATATACTTGGTAGTGATGGGTAGTTGGGATAAACGGATTACTCTACTAACACAATTGCAAGTATATGGAACAAGCTTACAAGTCATAGAATATTATACCTCATCACCCTTTTCAAAGCAGTTGATAAAATGGAACATGCAGAATGGTTCAACATCAAACCACATAACTGACTCCGTGTTACCATAACGGGGCATAACTCCTATTCTTGCATAACTTTCCTTCTCAAACTTGATCAACCTGTTCCAAGGCATTGTCTGATTATGGTTTGCAGGCTAAGCCAGTAATTTCGTTAATAAAATAAGCTTGACTGAAATACTTACTGATCACCTCTAATAAGTCGATTAATGTTGATGGTAAGTGGTACATCCATGATTATGTTGTACCTACATTAGCGAATAAAATGTGAACATTGTCCTTTTTGCTTTACTGGATTCTATTAGTACAGAACTGTTTTCCTTGTACCACAACTAGAATATGTTGAAATAGATTGCAGTTTAGTCAATGAACTACAGCGAAGAAATGTTGTTTGTACCCCTACATACTTGAGTGTAACTCCTATGTCATGGCAGAGTATACATCTGTCCAGTTTGAGGTCAACTTTATGTTTTAGTTGAGTTCCATCAGCTGCAGTGACATCAAACTTCAATCGGGGTCAAACTTTGAATTTAAACTTTGCATACAGGATTCTATACTAAATTCTAACTAAATAAAAAGAAAATACCTGAGACAACTCCAATAATTAGGAAAGGCCTCTTTGTATATGAACCAAAAATGACAAGCTCTCCTGATCCAGGAGCTACCTACATCCATTTGAACTATGTGATTTAAAGCAATTTAAATGATAGAACAAAACAGCACTAAAATGCAACAGAATGATTTTACTGAGAGTGTGAAGTCTTGTACTTGTTTTTTTACTTTGCAATTGTTGATAACGTAACATGTTGAAATAAAAAATATTTATATTCTACATCTTGTATTTAGATGTATTGAGTTCTGATGAGCTTCACGTATGTTTGTCTTTGCAGTTAAATAGCAATGATGGGCCATCTAGTGAAACAGATGCTATTCACAGGTAATATCTGTTAATAGAGAATTTTATGCGTCTGCTTATGAATCTGTAGTAGACTTATGTCCTATGTGCTACACATCTCATTGCATGACAGTCACGGGGTTCCATTATGTGCCATATTCTTGGCCCAATAATCTTCGTACTGAATAACATTTGTAGAGCACAGATGTAATTGAAACAATCTGATGATTCTATTTGAAGTGCATAGCCACCTGACTTAGCATATGTTTTTCTTTTTTAATATTCTGTCCTATTAGAGATACCTTACCATCTTTTTCTCCATTAAAATCAACTGAGAAGAAGGATCAACTTGCTACACAGATACAGTATTTGTAACTTGTTGTAGTGATTTTATCAATTTATTCCTGTGATCTACGAATGCTTCAATTAATGATTCCCATTAGCTCATGTAGCTTATGCAGGATACAGCTAATGACCAACCATACCTTTGGGTGAGCGGTGAAGGGCCGATCCCATTCCCCGTTAATGTCCCAGCTATCACCCGTGTCAAGTGTTTGTATGCAGATTTCCTGCGGCAGGTGGTTCTCAGAGACAGCATACGCCCTTCCAGCGTGCTCAAATACATTGGTGTTGCTGATGACCTTGTTCATTCTGCCAAACCTCATCTGCATTGCATATTTACCGATTTCAGAGTGTCCGAAAAGTAAAATATAGTTTAGGTTGCAAAGTGTTATTTACATAGTTGAGAATGTAGGCTGCAATGATGGCTGCGGAGTCGCCCATGATGGCAGGGAGGAAACATGGCTTCTGTCGGGCTTTTTCAATCTTGAATGTTTCAGACTGGACATATCGATTGGCGTAGGAGACAGACCAAGTGGCTGAACTGTTCTTTGTGAAGTAGAGGGCATGGAGCATGCCCTCGCCTTCAACCCATACCTCGCTGGATTTACCCAAGATCGAGATGGTCGAATGGAGGGCTCCAAACAGTGGGTTGGAACCTGTTGAGATTTTCCACCATGGGCTTATATATGGATTGTGATTCTTATATTTATTTGTTGGTACAATAATAAGAAAAGATTGATGTCACCACCATTTCTGATGTATACACCCTCTGGGAAATCTTCAGGTATCTCTCCTTCAATTTGCAGAATCTCTATGGCTTCACTGATCTCACCGACTGGTGCAAAATTGCTCTGCGGAATTGCCAAAGTTGGCCTTTCATTTTGTGATTGATGAATGCAATGGAATGAAGCGTTCCTTGGATGAAGTACCTCCGATGGGAGCATAGGTTGGTCATGAAACTTGAAGGTTGAGTCGACCAACGCATCCAAAAGTCCCTGTTTTGCCGTCTCCAGTGCCTTTGAGGCTTCATCAATCCTGAAAGAAAGTCGCCTCTGAAGATCCTGAAACAAAGGTTTCTGAAGCAAGAAAAGAGCTAAACATCAGAGTTTGGAGGCTGTTCCAAAGATCAGGCATCTAGCTTGTATGTGGTCTTGATGACTAATAAGCAACAAGAGACCTTTCGGTTTGTGGCTGTGGATGTTGGATGGGTTCTTGCACCCAGGGAAGATGCAGGTCTGAAGGCAGGAGAAGCCTTGCAGATACATGGATGCAGAGAAGCCCTCATCATTCTGGTAGTAAAAGGCGTAATCCTTCTGCATTCAGGAGTAGGGAATGCACTCCATTTTATTGAAAATCCTTCGTCATCTTGGAATATCCGGCATGGATTCATCTTGCTCCGTGCCACCAAGCTCTTGTTGCATTATCCAATTAAAATAATTGCATTCTCTTGGATGTTGCATTGATGCCAAAGCATGCCGTGTAAATTTAAAGTAGGAATGCATCCAAATTTTGGTGTGTATTTTTGTCCTGCTGCTCCGGTTCCATCGGCAACTATTTTTTGTGTATTTTTGTATTTTTAATCTAGAAAACTGTTTTTTTTTCTTCAGAAAAAATTACCAACTACTTTAGAGTTTGAGGAGTCCAATCAATTCTTGTTGGTTGGCCAATGTTGATGGCACTAGGACGGTTAGAATTTCCCAAGTTGACATATATTTAAATCAGTATTACCTGGCAGGGCAGAACCTTCACCAATCTAAGCCTCTACTTTAGTCATTCTATGACTAAAAAATTTTGATTGATCGATGGAACATTTGAATTAATCAATGGCAAGTAAGGAACGAATTTTGTTGAAACTTAGTAGAATGGCATCGGTGCTTGGAGATTCTCCTCACAAATCTGAACGGAAATGTTGTCTTTACTCTGTTTTGGATAGTAATGCTGAGAACCTAATGCATCATTAGCAAGTAACCCACCCCAAGTAGAAGTTTTGTACCCAAGCTCATGAAATATGGAAAACACAAACATGATGAACATCACATCTCTCCCATTGTCCTAGTGATGTGGCATGCCAAGTGTAGGCTTGGGAGGCATCGAAAGTATAGAAACGAGGCGAGTGCTATTTGACAATGCTTTGGGAGTAAAATATTTTGTTTTTTTTTTGGTGAACAAAGAGTAACAAAATTTTTGTTGCTTGGCTGTTAGCTTAATGGCTTAACAAGTGGCTTGTGAGCCAGTATAGGATCGGCCCGTTAGCCATGCCAGGAGAACTTTGACTAGCACGTTGCGGTCAGTTATTCGGCAGGCATCCATCCATCGACATCTCTTGGACACAGAAGGAGTGTTAGGCACCAAAGTTTCCAGATCAGGAAATGGCACAGCTTGGCCAAAATCGAACAGATCTGGGTGTTCGCCGCAAGACACAATAAAACTACAGAGACTTCCTACTCCTAAGAGAATACAAGTTAGAGTTTTCCAGCTTACTTTCCCCATCATCCAATCAGCATATATATATAGGTCTTACAAGTGATTACTGGGTTCTTAATCTCTTTCAGACATAAGCACGAATGTTTAAAACAAAACGACAAGATGATGACGTAAACAGTAGGTTGGATGCGCCAATCACCGCCCGATCCAGCCTGGACGTTTTCCCACCGTTGGATCTTCATAAATGAAATGGTGTCCTCCTTTGGACTTATTCTTTGGCAAAAACATGCACAACTCTCAATTTCCTCTCTTCATTTTCCTGATTCAGTTCAACTCCATTTCATTTCTCCTAGAGCAGTAATGACTGATTTGTTTGCTTAATATAAGTTTTAAGATTTTTACTAAGGTTGCAACTAACAGAATTATTGGTGTAGCACAGAAAGTCATTAGCCCAACTCAAACGGCCTTTATGCCGGGTAGGAATATAATGGAAGGGGTAGTGATTTTGTATGAAAATATTCATGAGATTCATAACAAAACAGAATGGAGTCATTTTTAAGATAGATTTTGAGAAAAGCATATGATGAGGTCAAACGGTCGTTTATACAACAGACTCCAAGGATGAAGGGCTTTTCACCTAGATGGTGCCAAAGAATTGCTTCTTTCATCCGGCGGGCATGTTGGTATCAAGGTTAATGATCAGATTGGCTCTAATTTTCAAAAAAAAATGTTTAAGGCAAGGTGATCCTCTTTCTCCAATCCTTTTTAACATAGTAGTTGACATGTTAGCTATTCTAATTAAGCGCATTTAAAACAATAGCCAAGTTACTAGCATGGTGCCACATCTTATTGATGATGGATTGTCTATATTACAATATGCAGACGATACGTTAATATTTATGGATCATGATTTAAAGAAAGCCAAAAACATGAAGATTCTACTTTCTGTTTTTGAGAAGCTTTCTAGGCTAAAAATCAATTTCCATAAAAGTGACCTTTTCTATTTTGGCCAAGCTAGAGATTGTGAACAACAATATTCTCAATTGTTTGGGTGTCAAATAGGAGCTTTTCCTTTTGGATACCTTGGCATTCCAATGCACTTAATAATAAGGATTGGAAATTAGTTGAGGATAGGATTGAAAAGAAGTTAAGTAGTTGGAAAGGCAAACACATGTAGGTGGAAAGGAGATTGGTTTTAATTAATTCTGTGTTGACTAGTCTAGCCATGTTTATGTTATCTTTTTTTTAAGGTTCCTAGAGTAGTTGTCAAAAAAATTGATTATTATAGATCTAGATTTTTTTGGCAAAGTGATAACCATAAGAAGAAATATAGACTAACTAAATAGAATATCATTTGTCAACCTAAGGAACAAGGTGGACTTGGAGTACAAAATATAGATATTCAAAACCAATGTCTCCTAAGCAAGTGGCTTTTCAAGCTGATAAATGAGGATGGAGTTTGGTAGAGTATGCTTAGAAGGAAGTATCTTAAGCATCAATATTAATAATGGAAAACTTCTTTTAGGTATGGGAACTTCTTTTATTAACAATGGGAAACAACTCAGATTTTAGGAGGATAGGTGGATTGGAAATACTTCTTTTAAATAGAAATACCCTTCTTTATATAACATTGTTCATAGAAAAAAAATGCATCTATTGCAACCGTTTCGAGTTCGGTGCCACTTAATGTTTTGTTTAGGAGAACATTAGTGGGACACAATCTCGTTTTGTGGCATAAACTGGTTGCTAGGATTGTGCATATTACTCTTACTGATGAAAAAGATATACTTAGATGGGATCTTGTCCTCTCTATGTATCTATGCTTGATCAACAATGGTTATTTAGAGAGAAATACGGCTTTATGGAAATTGAAGATGCTCCTGAAAATAAAGATTTTTATGTGGTATTTGTTTAAAGGGGTAGTGTTAACCAAAGATAATTTAGCACGAAGGAATTGAAATGGAAATAAAAAGTGTTGCTTTTGCATGTATGATGAAACTATTCAACATTTGTTCTTTGGTTGCCACATGGCTAAATTTCTTTGGAGATCTGTTCATATTTCCTTTAGCTTGAAAGCACCAAATAATTTTTCACATTTGTTTGGAAATTGGCTTGTTGGTATCGATTCAAAAACTAAAAACCATATATTAGTAGGAGCACCTACTTTATGCTAGGCCCTTTGGCTTACTAGAAATGATATGGTTTTGATAAAGCTCCAATTAAGTCCTATATGTAGGTATTATTCAGGGCAACCTACTAGCTTTTGTTTTGGGCCCAACTACAAAGGTGTGACCAAAATAAGGAGTTCATACATGAAAGCCCGTTGATGTCGCCTAGAGGGAGGGGGGCTGAATAGGCGATCTTGAAAATTCTTCGAAATGCAGCGGTAAAATTCTGGTAAGAACCTCTGACCCTAGGGTAGGAACCTCCGATTGGCTCTCTTGGCCTGGCCGGAGGTTTCGGCCTAGAACACCGGAGTTCCGACCCTGGTTGTCACGCCCAGAAATTCACTAGAATTTCTAAAGCTAATTTGTGTAATAAGGAATCAGCCGAGGTACACAAATCAACAATTTGATAAACATAACCAAAACGAAATAACAATAAATACTTACAACAAAGGCACTTAGTCCTCACACAGAAGAAATCAGCAGTGGAACAGCAACTACCAAGCCACAAGCAGCTCAACTGGGGTATAAGCCAAACATCAAACTTCTCCTCCTTGCATAGCTTCACTCTAATGATTATGATATAGCAAAACTGAGTACCACCCACCGTATTCAATAAATCACACTCGAAAAATGCAATGTAATGCAATAGGGTTCCAACGGAAAGGCATAGTATGGCTCATTTGCATAAACAACATTTAAACATTTGTATTTAAAAGCATTAAAAACAGTAGTTTAATTATTAATCAATATTACCAACCACTGAACAGCGCTCCAACGCAGTTCAGGCCCAAACCATAACTCTCCAAACTAGAGCTTTCAAGTTCCATCATTTATCACCATTAATGAGCAGTGTGGAACTAATCACAGAAAACATTGCTAGGCTCGCTCATTAAAAGTGAGCACGGCTATTCGAATAGTTTTACTCTGGCTAGAGGTGTACCAATTTACCCACAAGACACAATCTCAACATCATGTCAGCCATGCGTCACGATACTCGAAAATACCCGAATAGAGATTGTGACAAGACCATCCATATAACTCACACAATAGGAAAGCCTCCCGTCAAGCCTCCGGTCTTCGGTAGGGGTGATCAAGTACTTTCCCGCGAAACGGCTCAACGCCCAAATGCATGGTCTTATTGTCACTGCCATGTGTAGACTTATACCAGCCACAAACCTAGGTGCCTCCTATTGAACTTATCACACTTCAAGTCCTGCTATCCCATTCTAGCTTGTGGTTAGCATGGATAATGCTTCGCAACAAGTAGTTCGCGAACCGGTCCTTAACTGTTATGAGCACCGCTAGCAACAACACAATCCTGGTGTTCACAACCCACCATTCAGTCAAGTTTTAGTTGACACATTTAATTAACCAGCCATGACCACAGCCGTGAAAATATAGCTATTGTCCATTAATTATTGATAAGTGATTCATTAATTTTCCCCACATAAAATGACACTATAGTTTCTAGACATGGCTAAGCAAATCCTAAATAATCTAGCCAGATAAATAATTAAACATCCAGCTAGTCAACATTAATTACCTAGGGTATCAAGATATAGATATCAACATCAAAATGACCATAATTATCAATGGATATTGGATAATAAAAAAAATACCCATATAATGTCATTCCAAAACCTTTTATGCAATAACTTTAAAATAAAATAATTTCCACAAATGGGATCAACATGCTTAAGAAAATTGTCGTGTGACTTGCCTTGCAACCGAAAACATCTTCGGTAAGTCTTCCGAATTCTTCCGTAGACTCCGCGATCTTCTGAAATGACGAAATACGCGACTACACGCAAAACGATAAAAAACCCTAAGAAACTCCAAATAAACAGTACATAAAAAGTTCATAAACAGATATAACATGATTTTAGATGAATTTAGGAAGAAGAACAGGTCCAATCGGAGTTCGGACAGAAAAGATATGGCTTTCGGAAGTTCGAATTCAGAGGAAATCCGAAAAGAATTGGAAAAGAATATTTCCTAGAATATTCCTTCGGAAATTCATTATTAAAGGAATCGTTTCAGATAGATAAATGAGTGGGGCCCACTAATCAATGGCTTGGACTAATGTAGATTCCGATGTGGCAGGAAAGGTGAGATGACGATGAGGTGGATCGATGACAAGGCAATTAGGGCTGAGGTGGCAGACGAGATGGACTGGCTAGGACTGATGTGGCATAGGATTTAGACGTGTGGATCCAACGGTGGAGACTCGACCTGGACAATCCATTAGTTGTGATCGGCTTGGTATTTTATATGGATCGGACGGCCTGAATTAGGTCTCAAAAGGATCGACGACCGGGATGGCTTGGGTCCACATAGCATACAAAGGATTAAGGGGCGCTGGGACCCACGTGTCTATGTCACTAGGGAGAGAGGTGAGCGATACCCCTGGCCATGGCGACGGCGTGGCTCGCGTGCGGCAACGGCAAGACCGGGGCCGGCGTGGATGACGGGCAGCGACAGACGACGGCGCCGGGCGGCAGAGGACGGCAATGCGCTTAGAACAGCGACGACCGAGATCACGTTCGGCGGCAACCGCGGCACATAGAGGCGACGAGGGCGACGGACCGGGGACGGCGCGAGGTGGCGGCAGTGCAGACGAGGACGACGTCGGCCACGGCGGTTGTGGCTCCAGGCGACGGCGTTGGCAACCGGTGGCGGAGGGGATGGCACAGCGCGGCGCCTGCACGAGGAGGACGTCCCCAGCGACGGCGCGACGAGAAGGGCGACGGCGGCGTACCAGCGACCCACATGGTAGCAACAGTGGTTGGTCCACCGGCGGGGCCGACCTGTCATAGGCACGGTGAGGCAAGTGGAGCTCGCAGACGTCCCTGGCGACGCACGGGAGACCCAACAGCGCAGCGGCAGAGGGGAAGCCCGACGGCACGACGTCGTCGGCGGCGGTAACGGTGGAGCAGCAGCGGCGGGCGGCGCTGCGGATGAGGAGGAGGAGGTGCTCCGAGACGGCGCAGGCCGGGCGACGGCGCGGATGGCCTCGGCCTATGGCGGCACCCGGTAGAGAGGAAAAGGAAGAGGAGGGCCTCGGGATAGTGCTCACCGGCGGCAGGGATCGAAGATAACGACGACGGCGATCTGAGCGTGGACGGCGAGCACCGAGCAGGGAAAAGCGGCGAACTCGGCGTGCGGCAGAAGGGGGCGGCGGCGTCGGCGTCGGCGGTGGCGCCGGGAGCAAGCACGCAGCGGCGGCGCTGGCGACAGCAGAAAAGGGGCGGCGGCTAGGACGCAAGTGGGGCGCAGCGCTAGCTTTTATAGGGACGGTGCCAGGGGAGACCGGCCGCGGCACGGGGACACGCGGCGCGGAAATTTCGGCGGCGGCAGCCGCGCGCGGCTTGGGCGAGGCGGCTGCGCGGGCCGGCTGGGTCGAGCGGCGGCGGCGCGGCTGGCCAGAAGGGAGGGCGCAGGCCGAGGAGGAGGGGGCTCGGCCCGGGAAGAGAACATGGGGAAGAAGGGAGGAGAAGGAGGAGGAGGAAGCCCGGGTGGAAGAAGAACAGTGCCGAAGAAGAAAGAAAGAGAAAAAGAACACGGGGGAGAAAAAGAAAAAGAAGGGAAAGAAAAAGGAAAAAGGGGTAAAATTGAAAAGGAAAAATAGGAGTCTTTTTCCGGAAAATTCCAATTTCGCAAAAATTGAAATTTGGGGATATTTGTGGAATCTGAGTCGCGTTCTAGAATTTAGAAATTTTGAAAATATTCGGGATATTGGAATTATCTGGGTACGAGGATATATATATTTACGTATATATATTGGGAATCGAAGGGTATTTGGATGAATTTAGAAAACAAAATATATTTAGTGGGGTCTAGGAAACGGAATATTTTGTCGATATTGGAACACCAAAATATTAAGGATATACCGAATATCAGAAATATTCTTCGGTTCGGAAATCAGAGGGTATTTTATCGAGAAATATTTGGGGAAGTAGAATCTCGGAATAATTTGGGAATCCGATAAAATTGGAAGTTATTTTGTAGAGGTCAGTAGATCGGAATATTCGAGGCATAATTGAACTTCCCAAAATATATGGATATTTTGGAGATGTGGGAAATTAGAGTATTTTTCTCGGGAACTGGAATTTGGAGAAATCTCACACGATGGGAGATTTGGATTTGTTTCGACGGAAAATGGGTTTCAGAAAATACTAAACCCGGGAACTTTAGATTTGAGATTCCGAGGAGACTTTAGGGTTTCGGGAACGATACAAAACCTAGAAGAAAAAGGGGGTCAGAGTTCACGATGAACGAGGAGACTTCAAAGGACTGAATCAGGTACGACCAAAACAGGGGAAAAAGAAAGGGATTTCATTTTATATTTATTTAATTACTAATGTGATCTTTATTACATTAAAATTAATTCTGGAGCTCTGAAAATTCCGAGAAATTTCAGAGAGTTTATTAAATCATGGGGAATTTACCAGAGGCAAAAACCACCACGAAACACGGAGAATTATTATTGTAAACACTCAAACGCTTAAAATATTCTGACAAAACCCTAGGAATATAAAAGCGTCCAAGCATTTATAAAAAAAATTAAACTTGGGCTTTTTAACATTAGAAATTTCAAAATTTTATTTAAACACTTTCACAATCAAATTCTCTGATGATTTCTTGTATTTTCATTTACCCAAAAATAATTTTTAATTAAAACAATTTTCAGGGTGTGACATTGGTGTTCTGATTCTACCAAGACACTTCAATAATGGATAAAATGACAGGAATCAAGTCTAGAACAAACAATAAAGTAGTAGATGGATACAGGCAAGTATAGAGACAAAATAATGTACCATACCAAGAAAATTCAAAAGAATTTAAAATAAACTCCGAGTCGCTTCGCCCCGTTGCGTCATGTTTTTGTGGGGGTCTCCATGCACCATACCAAGCAACCTGAGACTAATCTCTACACAATTCTCGATAAACTCATTAGTCCCTTAACCGCTTTGTCATTAATCCACCAAAACCCACTTAGGGGCTATATGCACTTTCAATCTCCCCCTTTTTGGTGATTGATGACAACGCGGTTAAAACTTATAACAGAATGAATATATAAATTTGATTTTGAATGAAAGGAGATGAATTTGGCTTCTCCTAAAAATATGCATATAAGAGTGAGAGTGAAGTATATATGCATATTGAGTATTGGAGAAACATGGAAAGCCTCATTCATCTCTTTTCATTCGTGGGGTGCAAAGTGTGACATGATGAACAGTATATAAAATGCATATGACATGGCAAGCACGCAAAAAGGAAAAAAATAACATCACATCACATCAAAAGGCATCACATGAATGGATCTAAGGACTGAAATTGAACTAGAATAATAATTAAATAGTCATTACATCCCAGTCATACAGTCAATGCATGTCCATAAGTAGGAGATCTAGGAAGCCTAAAACAGGAGAGGGGGGTCGGAGCTTCCGGCTACCAAGGCCGGAACCTGCAACCTCCCTGCAACAGCAGTCAAAACTGGTGAGAGAGGGTCCTTCATTCTGAACTTTTCTCCCTCTTTGGCATCAAGGCACCAAAAAGAGAGGAAAGACAGGGGAAGAAGGGACTCAGTCATCGTCGGAGGGGATGATCTCAGTGTCGCCGAACACTGAATTGCCTGCAGTGCCGGTCTCATCATTAGAAGCAACTATCTCTGTATCTCCACTTGCGGCGTCATCATCCCTCTCAACAATGAGAGGAATGTCATAGACAGGCTGAAAAGAGGAAGCCACAGGCACAAAGTCATCCTCCTCATCATCCTTCCCATCATCATCATCGTGGTAAGAGTCCTCCCCTATGTCCTCATCAGAATTTGCCTCAGACTCGGAATCTCCAAAGGGTCTAATGGAAGGACCTACGCCACTAGCAATGTGCTAAGCAAACTCATAAGCAACAAAGGGATCCTCATACACCTCATCCTCAGAATCATTAGAAACTGTCTTGCCGGCATCCCTCAACATCTCCTTCTACCAACGCTCCATCTTCTTGATCTTCACAGCGTTCTTGGTACAGATGTTGAAGATGGCCTTGAGTGCCTTTTTGATAGGCGACTCAGAACTCTGAGACGAAGAACCAGACCAAGAGGAAACTGAAGGAAACTTCACTGCGGGAGGTGCTGGTGGACGGTAAGACTTGTGCTTCATCTCCTTCTCAAAAACTAGCCCGGATACTTCCTCGATCATCTTCATGATATAGGGAGCATAAGCACATCCTCTCTTGGGCTCTATCACAATGTTGAAGATTTCAAACCAGATGTACTTCATCACATTGATAGGCGACTGGTTTCTCCTCAACCTTGCAAGCAGAGTGTAGTGGCGAGCAGGGATAGCTGTGGCATCGCCAACTTTGGGAGAGAGAGTGGCCTTAATCATGTTCAACAGAATCTTGTAAGGGGAAAGCAGCCCCTTTGTAGTGCCCATGCAGTTACTGGGAGCTCCATCTGCATACAGGAACATAGTCCTCTGAATTGGCAGAGTCTTCTCGCTGTGCAGGTTCGGCCTGTTGAGATCATCAGGGTCCAATCCCAAAATGGCTGCGAATCAAGAGATGGTGATAGTATACTCCACTCCCTAAGTCCGCCATCTCATTTGAAGCTCATGCTGTGGACTCTCTTCAAAGAACACTGTCGCATAGAACTAACCGATCACCTCCTCACTCCAGTCATACTGCAAACCCATGATCTCTTCAATATCCTTATCCAGACAAAGCTTGATCACATCCTTGAAGATCCGGCCCTTCTGGTGCTGCATGTACTCCCAATCAATATACTTCATCTCTATCACAGGTTTAGGACAACTCATAAAGACTGAGTTGTACCAATCCACTTAGACAGCAGTGACAAAGCGAGGATCTGACAACTCTTGAGGGAGAGTATTTGGGTTCTGCTTCCTGTCTCTGCCTCCCCTTGCCACATCGTGTAGATAGTCAAAATGTTGCCGTGCAATGTGACCAAAAGGAGTAGTGCTGACTGCCCTGTGCTTGATCACTCGGATTGGGTCATCGAAGGTGCCACTGCCAGTACTATGAGCACCACCACCGCGAGATCCACTATGTCTTGGTGGCGGTGTTGCATCGGGGTCCCTGATTACTAAGGCAGAGCTGTGAGTCTATCGAGTAGTGGGAGGCTGTGTAGCAGCCCTCTTGCCTCTGCCTACCCTCCTGCTGCTGCTAGCACGAGCCAGTCCCTTTCCTTTGTTTGCTCTCCGAGAAGGTGACTCCTGATCACTCTGGGTACCGGAGGTGGAAATGACTTGTCGCGCCTTCTGACATTTCTCTCGAGCCATTGACACTGAAATACAACCAGGAATCAAAGAAAGAATTGAATTCAAGGTTTTAATGGAAGAATCAAGGCTACAAAAGGCTAGCAGAAAAAGCCAAGTCAGAGGGTCCGACCATGGAGCCGGAACCTCCAACCAGCCCTCTCAGCCAGGCCGAGAGAGCCAGTCGGAACCTCTGGCCTTGAGGGCCGGAACCTCCAGCTAACACAAGGTAAGGAATTGATATGCAAAATTAGCCAATGTAATTGATGCAAGACTATAGATCGATGATCTAGGGGACTGCAGGAAGGTTTCTAACCAAGGGGAACTAGTCTTAGGTTCTTATTTTGAGAGATCGGGTCAAAAATAGGAAAAACCTAAGAAATGAGATCGAAACCAATACCTTGAGAAGAGGAATCACAAAAACGTTGACGGGACGGAGTCTCCGACCACCCATGAGGAGGGAAAAATGAATGCCCGAAGGTTTTTGACGGTAGGAATGAAAAAATCGCCACAGGAGGGGATGAGAGTGAGTTAGGGCTGAGAGGAGATGAAATAAGGAAAGAGAAGACTCCCAGCCGTGCACAGGGGCTAAAAACCACCGGCCGGCCAAAACCTCCAGGCTGGTGAGCCGGAGCTTCCGGCCTGGTTTTAGTATAGGGAAAAGGGGTTGAAACCTCCAGGCCTCTAGCTAGAACCTCCAACCTAATTTTTCTGGAAAGAGGGAAACAAGGGTATTTTAGCACAAAGGAGGTGGATATGATTTTCCGTTGACCCACATGTGACCAGCAGCAATCAATCATCACATAACAATGGTCACAATACAGATCAACAACGAAAAGAACCAAATTTTCACTATAAAATTAGCACACAAGGATTTTCACAGATATTTTTTTAAAAATGAGTTTTTTATGGGATAGGGGGGATGTTGGAGCTCCATTCTAGGTGTTAAGACCATTTTCTATACAAGAAAAAGCCTCAAAAACACAGGAGCTCACTTTGGTTGACATTCTTTGGACCCATACTTGATTATTGAATAGTCAAGCACTAAGTCATGCAATGTTTCGAGAATCTAACATATTGAGCTCACTCCTAAGCTCACAAAACCTTTTCTCATCTAAGTGCTTGGTGAAGATATCGGCAAATTGGTGTTTGGTTCTCAGATGGGTAATGACAATATCTCCTTTGGCTTTGTGGTCTCTCAAGAAGTCGTGTCTTATGTCAACATCTTTGGTTCTTAAGTATTGGACGGGATTATTGGCTATTTCGATGGCACTCTCATTGTCACGAAGGAGTGAGATTTTGATCATTGTGTAGCCATAGTCTTGAAGGGTTTGTTTTATCCAAAGGAGTTGAGCACAACATGAGCCGGCGGCTATATATTCTGCCTCGGCGGTGGGTAGGGCAATGGAGTTTTGCTTCTTGGAGGCCCAAGAAACTAGAGACCGTCCAAGGAATTTACAAGTCCCCGTTATGCTCTTGCGGTCAACCTTACACCCATCATAATCGGAATCGGAATATCCAATTAGCTCAAAAACACAACCCTTAGGATACCATAGACCGAAATTATGGGTATGCACCAAATATCTTAGAATTCTCTTAACGGCAACAAGATGACATTCTTTAGGCGCCGCTTGAAAGCAAGCACACATGCACACACTAAGCACAATATCCAGTCTAGATGTACAAAGGTAAAGAAGAGATCCAATCATAGAGCAATATACCTTTTGATCCACCGGTTTGCCATTGTCGTCAAGGTCAAGATGCCTATTTGTTAGCATTAGAGTCTTGATGGGCTTGGCTCCCTCCATCTTGAACTTCTTGAGAATGTCCTTGAGATACTTCGATTGTGAGATGAAGGTTCCATCCTTTTGTTGTTTGACTTGAAGCCCAAGGAAAAAGGTGAGCTTCCCCATCATCAACATCTTGAACCTCCTAGTCATAATCTTGCTAAATTCTTCACTAAAAGAAGGATTAGTAGAGACAAATATTATGTCATCGACTTAATTTTTATACACAAATAGATCATTCTTGAATTTCTTAGTGAAGAGAGTAGTGTCGGCTTTGCCTATTTCAAAGCTATTTTTGAGTAGAAAGTCACGAAGGCATTCATAACCAAGCTCTAGGGGCTTATTTGAGCCCGTAGAGCGCCTTGTGAAGCTTGTAGACGTGATTTGGATATTTGGGATCTTCAAATCTGGGCGGTTGCTCCACATACACCAACTCGGAGATTGGTCCATTGAAAAACACACTCTTGACGTCCATTTGATAAAGTTTGAAATCATGGTTAGCGACATAAGCTAACAAAATTCGAATGGACTCAAGACGAGCAACCGGCGCAAAGGTTTCACCAAAATCGAGACCCTCGACTTGGGTGAACCCTTGAGCCACTAACCGTGCTTTGTTGCAAGTGACTACTCAATTCTCGCCTTGCTTGTTGCGGAAGACCCACTTGGTGCCGATGATGTTTTGTTTGGTTCTCTCTACTAATGACCACACTTGATTGCGGGTGAAGTTGTTTAACTCCTCTTGCATGGCCATCACCCAATCTGGATCATCGAGTGCTTCCTCCACCCTAATTGGCTCCAAAGATGAGACAAAAGAGTAATTCTCACAAAAGTTAGAGATTAGAGAGCGAGTGGTTACCCCTCTTTGGATATCACCAAGAATGTTGTCGACAGAATGATCTCATTACACGGTGTGGTGAATTCTTGGATGGTGCATCGAGGGGGCTTGAGCTCGCACGGTATCTCTTGGCTCACTAGTGCCCTCGGCATCGATCCCATCTACTCATGCTAGATCATCCCTTGATCAACTCTTGTGCTCGGAGGCGTCACTTAAGTGAAAGGAGATTGTTTGGTGCCTCTTTGCTCCTCCACCTCTTCTAGCGGACTCACTTCTCCAATTGCCTTTTTATTGATGCCGTGCCCCGTGATTCCTTCACCTAGCATCTCAAGCTCAACTTGCTCCACTTAGGAGCCATTAGTTTCATCAAATATCACATCTCTCGTGATTTCAACAATTCCAAAGATTTTGTTGAAAACACGATAGGCGTGAGCATTTGACTCATATCCGAGTAAGAATCCTTCATCCACTTTTAGAGCTAACTTGGATGAGCGAGGTCTCTTTCTCAAAATGAAACATTTGCAACCAAAGACATGAAAGTAGGAGATATTGGGTTTGTTACTGATGAGGAGTTCGTATGCCATTCTTTTGAGAAGCTTGTGGAGGTAGAGGCGATTGAGCGCGTGACACGCGGTGTTCACCGTCTTCGTCCAAAAGATGTCTGAGGTCTTATATTCATCTAGTACCGTCCTTGCCATCTCGACAAGAGACTGGTTCTTCCTCTCCACAACTTCATTTTGAGGTGGATCATATTGAGCGGAAAACTCGTGCTTAATCTCCTCGTCATCAAGGAATTTCTCCACTTGAGTATTCTTGAACTCCCCCTATTGTCACTCCTAAGTTTCTTGATTTTAAGGTTGAACTCATTTTGGGCTCGCTTGGCGAATTTTTTGAAGATTCCTTGGATTTCACTTTTATCTTACAAAAAGAACACCCAAGTGAAGCGAGAAAAGTCATCAACAATTACGAGCCCATATTTGTTACCTTCGATGCTTAGGTAGGCCATGGGACCGAAGAGATCCATGTGAAGTAGTTCCAATGGCCTTGGGGTAGTCATGATGTTCTTCACGAGATGTGGGTTTCCAACTTGCTTTCTGACTTGACAAGCGCTACACACACGGTCTTTCTCAAATATGACATTAGATAGTCTGAGGATGTGTTCCCCTTTTAGAAGATTTGAAAAGTTCCTCATCCCCGCATGGGCTAGCCTTTGTGCCAAAGCCACCTCATTGAGGATTTTGCAATCAAGCAAGCTTCTGGATTCACTTTATCTAGGTCAAAATCCACTAGATAAAGATCTCTCTTCAATCTCCCCTTGAATGTGACAGAATTATCATCTCTTCTAAAGACGGTAACAACCTCGTCGGTAAACAAGCAATTATAGCCCAATTTGCACAATTGAGACACCGATAGTAAATTGTAACTTAAGAACTTGACAAAAAGGACATTAAAGAGAAATAGATTGTGTGAGATGGCAATTTTATCTAGACCCATTACCTTGCCCTTGCCATTTTCTCCAAAGACAATATTGTCGTGATCTCTTCCATTCTCATCAAGAGTTGCAAACATACTCCTCTATCCCGTCATGTGGTTGGTGCATCCGCTGTTAACAACCCAACTTAATCCGCCGGAGCAGTATGCCTTAAAAAAGAATCAAGCTTAGAATTTAGGTACCAAAACTTATCTAAATTTGGGTCCTTGAGCATTAGTCACAAGCGCTTTGGACACCCACACACAAGCCCTATACTCCTTATTGCAATCACCAATGAAATAAGCAATCACTTTACCACAGTGATCCTTAGTGATCTCATATGAGTCATAGTACAATTTTCTGGTCGGAGACTCCTATCATTTGGGTCGGAGCCTCCTACCAGCCCTCTTTGTCTGCCTGGGTGGGCTGGTCGGAACCTCCTACCATTGTGGTCGGAGCCTCCTACCAGCCCTCTCGTCTGCCTAGATGGGCTGGTCGAAACCTTTGATCACCTTCAACCGGCCTTCTCGGCCAGGCCGAGAGGCCGGGTCATAACCTTTGGCCACTATGGTCGGAGCTTCCGGCCCCTAGGTTGACTGAGGCTCTTTTTACCTCATCAGCTTGCATTGAACTCGCTTCTTTCACGAACTTCAGGCATTGCTTCCCATTCACCATGATCCTTCTGAATAGCCTGATTTCATGAGGAGAGAAGCCAAGACCATAGTCGTTCTTGTTGGTGTGGGTAGTGAGGGTTTTCTAGAGAGCATCCTTGGATTAGTATGTGTGGGTACCATGGGCCCCGGGTACCTCATGACAACCATATGGGCCACTCGGATAGAGGATGGGCATAGCCTTGTAATTAAGAATATAGCCACACTCGGCAGACTTTGCCTTGTACGATAAGAAAAATACAGTCCTAGTTGGGTGTGTTATATCTCTAAGAGGAGATCCCTTGGCCATAACCCGGTTGGGACTCCTACCTTGTAACCCTGTCCCCCAGTATATAAGGGGAGGCAGGGCGCCCCATGAGGGCAGGTTGAGTTGGTTCACCAGAATCACCACCGCAAATCCTCAAAGAAATAACACCACAACTGGACGTAGGGTATTACTTCACATCGAGGGCCTGAACCAGTATAAAATCTCTGTGTGTTCCTTTACAATCCATCAATTTTCCATCCACTGAGTAACCCCATATATTTATTGCCGGTGTAAAACATCGACAGTTGGCGCGCCAGGTAGGGGATCCAGCGAATTCTTCATCAGCAAATTCGATGGATCCAACAAATGGAGTCGGCGGCAACAAACTCTCCCCCGGAGATACAATTGCATTCAGAAGCCTCGACTTCGTCGCCAACCAGATCGGCAATCTCACCTTGGCCGACTCAGACTCGATCCGATCTGCCAGGGAACCGGCCGATGCTGCGCCAGTCGGTCCACACGACGTTGCAGCAACCCTCATCGACATGCTGCGGAAATCTTCATCTTGTCCGGGTCTCGGGACAACTCTTTCCTTCGGTGTTCGACTCGGACTCAGCCTTGAGCCGACCAAGATCGAGCTAAGAAGGGAAGAGATCGTCAATCTCCCATACAGACTCGGCAACGCCACGGATATCTTCAGACAACATCCGACGTGGCAAACCCGATCCTCTGGAGTTCGACTTGGATACGGCCCAGAGCCGCTCGAGATCGGATCTAGGGAGGTTGGAGTTGTAATCACCCCCATCAACTATTCCGACTATGACTCTCAGTCGGACTACGACTCTCAGTCGGATTCCGACTCTAAGTCGGACAGCAGTTCGGCAAGCTTCTCCCCGCCACGAGAAATCTTCATGGCATCCAAAGGCTCTACTCCTACTCAGGAATCACGCTAACTATGCGAGCAGCAAGAGGAGGAAGCACGCCGACTGCAAGAGCAACAAGAGGAAGAAGCAAGACGCCGGCACGACGCTCTACGCAGGGTTGGGCGGACTGTACAGCAACAAATCCTCCAAACCCGAGTCTGCGACCACGATGTCTTCATTACTCCTCAACAGAACATCGTGGCTGCTGTGACTCTACTGGATACACTCCAGTTCGGGCCTGATCACCAGACCACCCCGACGATCGCAAGGATAAAAGCAATGCTTACCGCTCCTGCATGTCAGCAGCACCAACAGTCGGGTGATACCCTCATACCGACCAACCGGTCGACATCCCCAACGGCAGTCTTATCTACCTCAAAGCGACGTCGAGCGGCTGGCTCCAGTCAGCCGCATACGGAGGCATGTCAGGCGTCACTCGGTAACCCCAACGACAACTGGTGATGTCAAAGCAACCGTCGGGACGATCAGGACCTCCGAGACCGACTACGGCGCGACCTTCGGCAAGACATCATCGCTCGGCGCCGTGAACGAGAAGAAGATGAGCAACGCCAACTGGAAGACAAGAACAAGCGTTTCGGCCTCCACCACGAGCGGTTTCGCCACCATATTCGGAGTCGGAGCCCTCATGAAGACGAAGGCATACCGGCCTTTACCCAGGAGCTACAACAGATCGACTGGCCGTCGGGTTTCAAGCCTACAGGCATCGACAAATACGACGGCAAGACCAATCCTGAGTCCTGGCTCATGGTCTACACTCTGGCGATCCGAGCAGCTGGAGGAAATCACAAAGTCATGGCTAACTACCTCCTAGTCGCTTTAGCCGACTTAGCGAGGACATGGCTAACAGGACTTCCCAAGCAATCAATTGGCTCCTGGGGAGAACTCTAGGAACGCCTCATCGCCAACTTCTAGGGAACATACGAGAGGCCATCTTCCGAGTACGACCTGTATCAGTTACATCAAAGGAAGAACGAGTCTCTTCGTGACTTCATCAAAAGGTTCTTTGAGAAGAAGTGTCGATGTTTTACACCGGCAATAAATATATGGGGCTACTCGGCGGATGGAAACTTGATGGATTGCAAATGAACACAAGGAGATTTTATACTGGTTCAGGCCCTCGATGTGAGGTAATACCCTACGTCCAGTTTGTATGTATTTCTTTGAGGATATACGGTGGTAGTTCTGATGAACTTGTGTGCACCTCTGCCCTCATGGGGCGCCCTGCCTCCTCTTATATACTGGGGGACAGGGTTACAAGGTAGGAGTCCCCATCGGATTACGACTAGGAGATCTCCCCTTAGAGATATAACGCACCCGACTAGGACTGTATATTCCTTTCTATACAAGGCGAAGTCTGCCGAATCTAGCTATATCTCTAATTACAAGGCTAGACCCATCCTCTATCCGAGTGGCCCATATGCTTGTCATGAGGTACCCGGGGCCCATGGCACCCACAGTAGCCCCTGAGGCCTTGATAGTTGAGTCACAGCTGATGCCGAGTGCTCATCCTCCATGGTGAAGTATTCCCGAGTGCATTGCTCCCGAGTACTCTTTGTCCGAGTGCTTCTTCTCCCAAGTCCTGCTTCATGTCAGCTGGCAGCGAGGCTGTGAAGGGCTCCATGTAGATGTAGGAATAGTGTGCGCCGAATAGGCGCACCTATTAGGTGTAGCCCTCGACTTTGTGCTTAATTGTGAAAACAATTAAACATAAAGTCAAAGATCTTTAACCTTGAAGTCTTTCCCGAGTAGATTACTACTGGTATATGAGACTCTTCGGTATCATGTCAACCGGAATATGATTTATAGTCTTGCCGAGTAGGGAACTACTCGTATATAGGACTCTTCGACTTCATGTCAGTCAGAATGTGTGTTTATAGTCTTGCCGAGTAGGATGCTACTCGTATATGGGACTCTTCAGCGTCATGTCAGCTGGAAAAGGGGTGTTTATAGTCTTTCCCGAGTAGTATACTACTAAAAAATTAGACTCGTCGGCATCATGTCAGCCGGGATGATTATTTATAGTCTTTCCCAAGTAGTATACTACTCAAAAATTAGACTCATCAGCTTCATGTCAGCTGGAAAAGGTGTTTATAGTCTTTCCCGAGTGGCGTCCCATTCGGAAGTTAGACTCTTCAGCTCGTCAGCTGGAAGAATGTTTATAGTCTTTCCCGAGTAGTATACTACTCGAAAGTTAGACTCCTCCGCATCATGTCAGCGGGAATGAGAAATTTATAGTCTCTCCCGAATAGTGCACTACTCGAAAGTTAGACTCCTCCGCATCATGTCAGCGGGAATGAGAAATTTATAGTCTCTCCCGAGTAGTGCACTACTCGAAAGTTAGACTCTTTAGCGTCATATTGGCTGGAATAATGTTGCCCATGGCAACTGGTGGCCACGCATGTAGGCCGAGTACCACTTTATGAAAATAAATCCATGGCGTGGTCAGGTGTACTCGAGAAAGATACCTGCATCCCCAATTTTAATGAAGACCAGCTTGTGATCCTTATAAGCATATATCCTCGAGACCTGGTGGATAAAACAGATACCCAAACATATATGTTTAGCAATAAGGCTCTCATGAAGCATATCTGTTTACCTCATCGGCTCCTGTTGGTAGCACCAGCGCTATAATTTCTCAGCCTGCGGGCGGCCCACATGGAGCATGCTACTGTAGGAACTCATATCTTGGTGGCTGCTACCAAATAAGCCGGCCTGAGCCAACCTATCCAGCATAGCTCTATAAAAGTATCATCCATCGCATGTCAGGATGAGTTTTTTGGTGTCAGTAACCGCAATCAGCCAGAGAAATCCTTATTCGCAAGCCTTTCCGACTTATGTTCTGGATGCAGCCTGGTTGCCACAGATGCCAGAGCAGGTATGTTGCAGGATCTACTTGCCCTCCTCAGATGTGACGCAGTGCATGAGAACTCCGGATGCGCTTTGACGATGTAAGTCTTCTCTGACTTCAGGAGAGCCGAGCAGGGTATCCGAACCTTGCATTAGCATAGGATTCGGCTAGCGACCCTCATGGGGCATACCCTATCCAACAGAGTTATAGCCAAGCGAGGTACCCGAACCTTGCATTAGCATAAGATTCGGCTAGTGACCCTCATGGGGTGTACCTCACCCAGCCGAGTGATATATGACCCCCGACTAGTGCCGAAAGTCGGTTGTCAGCTCACATGGAGCGTAGCCGAGGAAGATGACGTCCCGACTGGCGCAAATACTCGGTAAGTAGCCCTCATGGAGCATCTCGAGTGTATTTTGGCAGACTTGTCCAGCCCCCGAGCGTAGGAGATAGGCTCGCAGCCCTGAGTTCCTGTCACACGTATCCGGAGCTGGGCCTGCAATATAAGGATATCGGATGACTAGCATCTGATGATGGAAATAATCACCCGAATAAAATGTATTTTACAATACATGTAAATACGAGTTTTTCCTCTTTTTGATATTAATTTTCCCGAGTAGTTGACCCCTTACGTTTAAACACTCTGCCCGACTAGTCATAGCCCCCTAGCGTCGGGAGTTGGCTCATGGCTCTTTCCCAGACACGCGTTTTGGGTGACTTGAGTTCGTCTTTCATGGAGCAAAGTTTCACGGATTAGGGTTTATGCTACTCAAGTACTTTTGCAATCATTTAAGAGCAAAAACAGAGAAGAGTGCAGCTTGTGCACCTATTAGGTGTAAGCGGCATTGGCAAGGCCGAGTGAAGAAATATTTATCAGGAAGCGACTTAGCTGTTCGGTATTTCGGAGTGGGGATGCCATCCTTGCGTTTGAGCTTGTGAGCCCCCGAGCATGTCACTTGTTGTTCTGATAATCTTCAGTTGTTGAAAGTCGAAGACGGTTGTGGCCGATAGCCACAATGAAGCTGTCTGACTTGCGTTTGCGATTCCCAGCTCTAGTCAGGACCGCGTTGTCGGTGCTCTCCCGCTTCTTCTGTCAGGATGCCTTTTTGTCTTCAAGGGCCTCAGCAACAGCGTGGGCTGAGTCGGCGTATTTGTTCGCCATGTCGAATAAAGCCTTGACAGAATTGGGAGGCTTCTGCGTGAATTTGTCGATGAACGAGGTGTCTTTGACTCCTTTTCGAAAGGCAGCGATGACGACCTCATCCTTGATGTTTGGGATCAAATTTTTCTTCTCGGAGAACCTCTTGATGAAGTCACGAAGAGACTCGTTCTTCCTTTGATGCAACTGATATAAGTCGTACTCGGAAGATGATCTCTCGTAAGTTCCCTGGAAGTTGGCGATGAAGCGTTCTCGGAGTTCTGCCCATGAGCCGATTGATTGCTTGGGAAGTCCTGTTAGCCATGTCCTTGCTGAGTCGGCTAAAGCGATTGGGAGGTAGTTAGCCATGACTTTGTGATTTCCTCTAGCGGCTCGGATTGCCGTAGTATAGACCGTGAGCCAAGACTCGGGATTGGTCTTGCCGTCGTATTTTTCGACTCCTGTAGGCTTGAAACCCGATGGCCAGTCGGCCTGTTGTAGTTCCTGGGTGAAGGCCGGTACTCCTTCATCTTCATGAGGACTCCGACTCCGAATACGGCGGCGATACCGCTCGTGGTGGAGGCCGAAATGCTCGTTCTCGTCTTCCGGTTGGCGTTGCTCATCATCTTCTCGTTCGCGGTGTTGAGCGTTGATGTCCTGCCGAAGATCACGTCGTTGTCGGCCTCGAAGGTCCTGATCATCCCGACGGTTGCTTTGACATCGCCGGTTGTCGTTGGGGCTGCCGAGTGATGCCTGACGTGCCTCCGTATGCAGCTGACTGGAGCCAGTCGCTCGGCGTCGCTTTGAGGTAGATGAGACTGCCGTTGGGAATGTCGACCGGTTGGTCGGTATGAGGGTATCACCCGACTGTTGGTGTTGCTGACATGCAGCAGCGGTAAGCAGGGCTTTTATCCTTGCAATTGTCGGGGTGGCCTGGTGATCAGGCCCAAGTTGGACCGTGTCCAGTAGGGTCGCGGCGGCCACGACGTTCTGTTGTGGCGTGACGAAGACGTCGTGGTCGCCGACTTTTGTTTGGAGGGTTTGTTGCTGAGCGGTTCACCCAGCCCTGCGTAGGCCGTCGTTGCGGGCGTGCAGGTGTCTTGCTTCTTCCTCCTGTTGTTCTCGCAGTCGGCAGGCCTCCTCCTCTTGTTGTTCGTGTAGTCGGCGTGATTCCTGAGTAGGAGTAGAGCCTTTGGATGCCATGAAGATTTCTCGTGGCGGGAAGAAGCTTGCCGAACTGCTGTCCGACTTAGAGTCGGAATCCGACTGGGAGTCGTAGTCCGACTGAGAGTCGTAGTCGGAATAGTTGATGGGGGTGATTATAACTCCGACCTCCCTAGATCCGATCTCGAGCGGCTCTGGGCCGTATCCGAGTCGAACTCCAGAGGATCGGGTTTGCCGCGTTGGATGTAGATTGTAGATATCCACGGCGTCGCCGAGTCCGAACGGGAAATTGACGATCTCTTCTTTTTTTGGCCCGATCTCGGCCGGCTCAAAACCAAGTCCGAGTCGAACACCGAAAGAAAGAGTTGTCCCTGGACTTGGGCGTATGGGAGATCGCCACAGCATGTCGTGAGAGATTGCTGCAGCATCGTGTAGGTCGACTGGCGCGGAGTCAGCTGGTTCCTCGGCCGGTTGGATCGGGTCCGTGTCGGCCAAGGTGAGATTGCCGAACATATCGGCGACGAAGTCGAGGCTTCCGAATGAGATTGCATCTCCGGGGGAGAGTTTGCTGCCGTCGACTTCGGTTGCTGGATCCATCGAGCTTGTAGATGTAGATCGCGCCGAAACCCCTACCTGGCGCGCCAACTGTCAATGTTTTACACCGGCAATAAATATATGGGGCTACTCGGCGGATGGAAACTTGATGGATTGCAAATGAACACAAGGAGATTTTATACTGGTTCAGGCCCTCGATGTGAGGTAATACCCTACGTCCAGTTTGTATGTATTCCTTTGAGGATATACGGTGGTAGTTCTGATGAACTTGTGTGCACCTCTACCCTCATGGGACGCCTTGCCTCCCCTTATATACTGGGGGACAGGGTTACAAGGTAGGAGTCCCCATCGGATTACGACTAGGAGATCTCCCCTTAGAGATATAACGCACCCGACTAGGACTGTATATTCCTTTCTATACAAGGCGAAGTCTGCCGAATCTAGCTATATCTCTAATTACAAGGCTAGGCCCATCCTCTATCCAAGTGGCCTATATGCTTGTCATGAGATACCCGGGGCCCATGGCACCCACAAGAAGAATTCAATCCCAATGATCAAGGATGAGGTCGTCATCGCCGCCTTTCGAAAAGGAGTCAAAGACATCTCGTTCATCGACAAATACACGCGGAAGCCTCCTAACTCTGTCAAGGCTTTATTCGACATGGCGAACAAGTATGCCGACTTGGCCGACGCTGTGGCTGGGGCCCTCGATGACAAGAAGGCACCCTGACAAAAGAAGTGAGAGGGCACCGGCGACGCGGTCCCGACTAAAGTCGAGAGTCGCAAACACAAGTCAGACAGCTTCATTGTGGCAGTCAGTCACAACTGTCTTCGACTTTCAACAACTGAAGATTATCAGGACAACAAGTGACAAGCTCGGGGGCTCAAAAGCCCAAACACAAGGATGGCATCCCCACTCCCAAATACCGAATAGCTAAGTCGCTCTCTGATAAATAGTTCTTTATTTGGCCTTGCCATTGCTGCAGCCGCTTACACCTAATAGGTGTACAAGCTGTACTTTTTTCTGTTTTTTCTCTTAAATGATTGCAAAAGTATTCGAGTAGCATAAATCCCGATCAGTGAAACTTTGCTCCATGAAAGACGAACTCAAGTCACCCAAAATGCGTGTCTGGGAAAGAACCATGAGCCAACTCCCGACGCTAGGGGGCTATGATTAGTCGGGCAGAGTGCTTAAATGTAAGGGGTCAACTACTCGGAGAAATTAATATCAATAAGAGGAAGAACTCATATTTACATATATTGTAAAATACATTTTATTCGGGTGATTGTTTTCATCATCAGATGCTACTCATCCGGTATCTTTATAGCGCAGGGCTAGCTCCGGATACGCGTGACAGGAACTCAGGGCTGCGAGCCTATCTCCTACGCTCGGGGGCTAGATAAGTCTGCCAAGAATCACTCGGAATGCTCCATGAGGGCTACTGACCGAGTACTTGCGCCAATCGGGACATCATCTTCCCTAGCTACGCTCCAAGTGAGCTTACAACCGACCTCCGGCACTAGTTGGGGGTCGTATACTACTCGACTGGGTGAGGTACGCCCCATGAGGGTCGCCAGCCGAATCCTATGCTAATGCTAGGATCGGGTACCTTATTTGGTCACAACTCTGTCAGGTTAGGTACACCCCATGAGGGTCGCCAGCCGAATCCTATGCTAATGCAAGGTTCGGGTACCTAACTTGGCTATAACTCTGTTGGGTAGGGTATGCCCCATGAGGGTCGCTAGCCGAATTCTATGCTAATGCAAGGTTCGGGTACCCTGCTTGGCTCTCCTGAAGTCAGAGAAGACTTACATCGTCAAAGCGCATCCGGAGTTTTCATGCACTGCGTCACACCTGAGGAGGGCAAGCAGATCCTGCAACATACCTACTCAGGCACCTATGGCAACCAGGCTGCATCCAGAACATAAGTCAAAAAGGCTTGCAAATAAGGATTTCTCTGGCTGATTGCGGTTACCGACACCAAAAAACTCATCCTGACATGCGATGGATGATACTTTTATAGAGCTATGCTGGGTAGGTCGGCTCAGGCTGGCTTATTTGGTAGCAGCCACCAAGATATGAGTTCCTACAATAGCATGCTCCATGTGGGCTGCCCGTAGGCTGAGTTGAAATTATAACGCTGGTGCTACCAACAGGAGCCGATGAGGTAAACAGATATGCTTCATGAGAGCCTTATTGCTAAACATGTATGTTTGGGTATCTGTTTTATCCACCAGGTCTCAAGGATATATCCTTACAAGGATCACAAGCTGGTTTTCATTAAAATTGGGGATGCAGGTACCTTTCTCGGGTACACCTGACCACACCGTGGATTTATTTTCATAAAGTGGTACTCGGCCTACATGCGTGGCCATCAGTTGCCATGAGCAACATTATTCCTGCTGACATGACGCGGAGGAGTCTAACTTTCAAATAGTGCACTACTCGGAAGAGACTATAAATTTCTCATTCCCGCTGACATGACACGGAGGAGTCTAACTTCTGAGTGGGACGCCACTCGGAAAAGACTATAAACCCCTTCTTTCCAGCTGACATGACGCTGAAGAGTCCCATATACGAGTAGTGTCCTACTCGGCAAGACTATAAATACCCATTCCGACTGACATAAAGTCGAAGAGTCCTACATACGAATAGTTCCCTACTCGGCAAGACTATAAAGTTTATTGCAGTTGACATGATACCGAAGAGTCTCATATACCAGTAGTAATCTACTTAGGAAAGACTACAAGGTTAAAGATTTTTGACTTTATGTTTAATTGTTTTCACAATTAAGCACAAAGTCGGGGGCTACACCTAATAGGTGCGCCTATTCGGCGCACACTATTCATACTTCTACATGGAGCCCTTCATAGCCTCGTTGCCAGCTGACATGAAGTAGGACTCGGGAAGAAGACTCACTCGGACAAAGAGTACTCGGAAGCAATGCACTCGAGAAGACTTCACCGTGGAGGATGAGCACTCGGCATCAGCTGTGACTCAACTATGAAGGTCTCAGGGGCTACTGTGGGTGCCATGGGCCCCGGGTACCTCATGACAAGCATATAGGCCACTCGGATAGAGGATGAGACTAGCCTTGTAATTAGGAATATAGCCACACTCGGCAGACTTTGCCTTGTACGATATGGAAAATACAGTCCTAGTTGGGTGCGTTATATCTCTAAGAGGAGATCCCTTGGCCGTAACCCGGTTGGGACTCCTACCTTGTAACCCTGTCCCCTAGTATATAAGGGGAGGCAGGGCGCCCCATGAGGGCAGGTGGAGTTGGTTCACCAGAATCACCACCGCAAATCCTCAAAGGAATAACACCACAACTGGACGTAGGGTATTACCTCACATCGAGGGCCTGAACTAGTACAAAATCTCTGTGTGTTCCTTTGCAATCCATCAAGTTTCCATCCGCCGAGTAACCCCATATATTTATTGCCGGTGTAAAACATCGACAGTATGTCTTCAAACATCCAAATTTCACCAAGGTGTCTAATCGTTCATTCTTCATTTTGAGAGCCTCCAAAGCTTCAAGGTTAGTAGCATATGCATCCAAATCATAATTATAGTACTTAGCACAACCGTTGCTTGTGGAGGCATTTGAGATCTTAGTGGCCTCATTGGAGGTGGAGGTGCTATTCCAAAGAGTATTATATTACACTTTAAGAGCCTTGCGATTTTGGTCCAATTTCACAAGGTTTTCTTGATGTGTTTCATTCACACTCTTTAGATTAGCAATGTAGGATCGAAAGACAAGAATTTAAGCCTACCAGAAGGGGGTGAATGGTAGGATTACCAAAAACCAAACTTTTCGCGTAATAAAAAGTTACCTCTGAACCAATGAAGTTAATTTTACTTTAATCAAGATCTCCAACCTTTCTGGAAGATGCCGGTCCGACCTTGTCCTTGCTACCGATCTGACCGCCGATTATCTCCCGGTCTGACCACCTGCAGACAGACTGAAAATGATCTCGACGAAACTCCCGAATGACAATGCAAATCTTGAAGAATTATTCTCTTTATTGCATCAAGATGTGTTTATAAAGTGCATACAAAGCACTCCTTTCTCTCTCAAGGCTAAACCCTAGCTTTTCTCTCATCCAAACGTTATGCTTTAGGGCCTCAACCCCTCATCTATTTATACTTAAAACCTCCTACACAAAGTAGGAGTAGAACTTCTAGTCCCACTAGGACTCAATCCCTTAATTTCCTAAACAAACATAATTTACCAAAATTCTCTGTTCCAAAACCAACTCAGACTCCCTCACATGTAGCCAGCACTGTAGCAGCCGGTCGGATTACTGTAGCAAGGCTGTAGCTAAATATTTCTTTTGATTTCCTTCTCCAATTTTACTCCAAATTTATTCGTGATTTTTTTGCCGCTTGCACACCCAATTTGCAAAGCCCGTTGCGAAGACCTCCCATACAATATCCATCCATCATGTGCCACCTTGTGTCTAATCTCGTCACCCGGCACCCTTGACCGTTCTGGACCTTAACTCCTCCCTGAATTTTGTCTTGATCCTGCCGTTGACCGATGTTGACCCCAAGACAAACTGATTTTAGTCCAACCTTGTCACATGGCATCCCGACCGTGCTAGATCTCGGCTCCTCCCTGAGCGTAGTCCCGGTCCTCACCATTGACCAAGGTTAGACCTCAAGTCACCTGCACACAAATAGATAAAACAACCGTTTTTGGGCACATATATCGCAACCTGACCCACATTAGTCACACACACTTACACCAATATTTAGAGTTATTTTCAAACCAATCTCTTATTAAATAAATCATTTTCAAAGCCAATTGTTCATCACAAAATATTAATCATGACAATGATTCTACAAGCAATTGAGTTATTGACAAAGAGAGCTCTCTAGTCAATTCCTCAACCTTCTCCTTCTCCTTCTCCTTAGCCAAGTTCTCCTCTAGGACAAAGTTTCTCTCCTTCTTAAGGATAAGCAAGTCCTCTTGTCTTTCAAGTGACTTTTCTTTTCCCTCCAATGCCTTCATAAGCTTTGCCAATTGTAACATGACCGGCTTGCTAAAGCCCTTGATCATCTTATTCGTATCATCCTTACTTTCATCATCACTAAGATCATCGTCATCAATTTGAGGAGATTTGGATGGGGAGGCTACCTTTTGCCCTTATGCCATGAGGCAAGTGGGCTCATAGTGGTCGTCGTCACTCAAGTTGTCAAAGAGATGCTTCTCAAACGCCGACGAAGACTTGATGGCAATTGTGGCAACCTCTCCTTCATCACCTTCTTCCGTGTCGTCGTCCTCATCCTTGGAGAACCACTCCTCTCCAATTTGAGCACGTCCGATCTTCTTCTTGACCACCTTGGACTTGCCGCCCTTGTTCTTGAGATTGGGGCAATCGATGATGAAGTGGCTGTACTCCTTGCATTCGTAGCACGCCCACTTGGATTGCCTTATTCCTTTGTCATCGTTCTTCTTATCCTTGCCAAAACCACCTCGATGACGGAAGTGCTTGAACTTCCTCACCATAAGAGCAAAGTCTTTGTCTTCACTCTCGGAGTCGCTTGAGGCTTGCTCTTTCTTGGCTTTCAAAACAACTTCCTTGTTCTTGGCGATTGTGGTGTTTTTGGCGAGTTGCTTGACCTCCTTGGCTTTCTCTTCTAGTAGCTTACGTGAGATGATCCTCAAGAGAATGTCGCTTGGGGTGAGTCTCTTGAAATTCTTCATCTCCTAGATGAGAGTCACCAAGGTGGGATTCCTTGGGGCGATCGCGCGGAGAAGTCTCTTGACAACCATGTGATCGGTCATGTCTTCACCACCAAGACTACGGATCTTGTTGACAATGACCATCACGAACCGCCCACGTTGCCCTTCAAGCAACTTGATCTTGGACTCTTGCACGCCGAAGAATCCTTTATGCGCCAATTGAAGTGTATCCCAAATCTCCTTGGTCTCCTCAAGTTGGTCCACCTTGTTGAATTCCTCGGGGCTCAAGGAGTTGAGGATAACGCTTGCGACTTGAGTGTTATGGTGGATGAGAGCCTCTTGAGCCTGTGTAGGTTCCTCTCCTTCCTCCGGGGCATCCGTCACACCTGTGCACACAATTTTCCAAACACTAGGATACAACGAGATTAGATGCAATTTCATCTTGTGCTTCCACGCGCTATAGAAAGTCCCGTCAAAATGGGGAACGCGTCCGGAAGGCACACAGATGAATTGCTAAGAAGAAGGGATAAACTTGTTGTAATCAAGGTCAAAAGCAGCTCCATTCCTTCCATCTGACTTGTTAGTCGAGCCATCTCCGTCTTCTTGAACTTCGGTAGAATCAACCACCTTTTCGGTCGATATTTTTGAATCAACTCCAAGTGGTTAAGCTTCTTAGGAGCTTAGGCTCTGATACCAATTGAAAGCCCGTTGATGTCACTTAGAGGGAGGGTGAATAGGCGATCCTGAAAATTCTCCGAAATGCAGTGGTAAAATTCTAGTAAAAACCTCCGACCCTAGGGGTAGGAAGCTCCGACCGGCTCTCTCAGCCTGGCCGAGAGGGCTAGCCGGAGGTTTCGGCCTAGAACACCGGAGGTTCCAACCCTGGTATTTTGACTCTACCAAGACACTTCAATAATGGATAAAATGACAGGGATCAATTCTAGAACAAACAACATGGTAGGAGATGGATGCAGGCAAGTATAGAGACAAAATAATGCAATAACGAGCAAGCATAAAATGAGACACAAAGATTTTTTTTTCCCGTAGTTCGGATCACAAAGATCCTACGTCTTCATTGAGGAGTTCCGAAGAGCTAGGTCTCGATTGACCCCTTGCCTCACCAAGTGACCACGAAGATCAGCTTGGTATCCACTCAAATTTACCTCTTTTCCTTATGGAGGCAAGATTAACCTTCACAAACTCTTTCTGGGATAATCCACAACTCTAGGAAGCTCGTGGGTGACGCCTAACCATCTAGGAGGTTTTCCTCCAAGAGAAATAAGCTCCAAGTAGCTGATCCGCGTCCTTCTCACTTGAGTGGTCTTGGAATACTGTTTGCAACCCCTCTGGATAGTATGGCTTTCCTACGACTCAAAAAAAATTCAAAAGAATTTAAAATAAACTTTGAGTCGTTTCGTCCCTTTGCGTCATGTTTTTGTGGGGGTCTCCATGCACCACACTAAGCAATTTAGGACTAATCTCTACACAATTCTCGATAAACTCATTAATTTCTTAACTGCTTTGTCATTAATCCACCAAAACCCACTTAGGGGCTAGATGCATTTTCAATACATATTGCATGTTGCAATTTAGAGACAATGAACATACAAATATTCGCCGACTTTGGATAGAGATTTAGCAATAGAATCAACTCCTGAATTGTCTATTTTTGTTGGTGTTTATCTTCTCATCATACTTTATTTGTTGTTCGTTTATATTTGGTTTATCCAACAACTTTGTAACAAGTGGTCGTAGCTTATATTGAACTAAAGGCCGGATTATTTCCATTATTAAAAAAAGACCAGGTTCTCACAAGGAGAAGCGGTGCTACCACATGCATGCAGTGGATTTTACTTCGTGCTTCCAAGACTACTGTCATTTTTGTTTTTTTTTCTTTCATGAGGAAAAGACTACTGTCTACTGGTTGCAGTTAGGGTTATTCAATTGTTCGTCCTGGTTATAAAAACAAATTTGGTTTAAATTTATTTCAGATTTCTTTGTTACAGACAGGCAATGGCAACCTGGCCAATGGCTTTCTTGGACTTGACTTGAACAAGTTGGGTGTAATAAGCCGTATTGTACCAAATTTAACTCATGATTGTAAATTTGAGTTGTGACCGTTAGGATAATCATAAAATTCATTGGAAGTTAAATTTGTTGGTCTCATGTGCAATTTGTCTGAACTTATTGGGACATGTGAGGGCATGCTGGTGACATGCATAGAACATAGTAGCAGAGCCACGATGTCCATGGTTGGTCGGTAGTTCTGCACTCTATTTTAGAACTTGAAGAGAGCGGTTGAAGAATCACATCAGTAGCCAACTCTTGGCTAAGGGGAAAACCAAGCTTTTTCAGACTTTTAATATAACCAATCATTTCGATCACATGGGAACTAATTGGGCTTTCTTCTGCAAGCCTTCACGCAAACAAGGATTTTGAAGTATTGAACCTCTTAGCCCTTGTTTGGTTCTCAAACATGTTACACAATCCAGTGATAAAACTATAAGCATCCAAATGCTCATATTGCTTCTGAATCTCAGCGGACATTGTAGCAAACATGAGACGACCCACATCCACATAATCATTCTGTTGCCTTTCATTCTCCCAACGTTGAGCAGCAATAGTAGTTGCAAGCAGGTCTTCTGGATAAGGAGCATTAAGCACAAACTCTTTGCGCTCTTGCTTGAGAACAATTCTCAAATTACGATACCAATCCATAAAGCTTTTGTTTCATTTAACTTTTTTTCAAGAATATACTGCAAATTAAAACTGAATGATGCATTAGCTACTATGATCTAGAACAGAAAATACATGTGAGATTTAGCACTATGTTTGTGGTGGCCATGGGCTCCGGGTACCCCATGAGAAGCATTTGGGCCACTCGGACAGAGGATGGACCTAACCTTATAATTAGGGGTACAATAGGACTTGGCATACATAACCTTGTATGACAAGGAAAGGATATAGTCCTAGTCGGGCACGTTGTACTCCTAGAAGGAAATCCCTTGGTCGGAGTCTGACTGAGATTCTACTCTATAACCTTGTCCTCCGGTATATAAAGGGAGATAGGGTGCCCCCTGAGGGCAGAAAAAAGAAGAAAAATCTCACCAGAGAAACCTCAAAGGCAATACACCATAACTAGACGTAGTGTATTACCTTATCTCGAAGGGCCTGAACCAGTATAAATTGTTCATGTTCCTTTGCAGTCCATCAAGTTTAGGTCTTATGAGTAGCCCCATATTCTTATTGCCAATACAAAACATCGACAGTTGGCGCGCCAGGTAGGGGTATCGACAAGATCATCTTCAACAAGCATGATGGATTCAACCACCGGAGTCGACGACATCAACTTCTTTCCCGGGCAAACAATCACCTTCGGGAGCCTCTACTTCGTTGCTGACAAATTCAGCAACCTCACCCTGTCCGACTCGGATCCAATCCGATCGGCTAGGGATCAAGCCGACTCCGCGCCGGTCGGCCCACGTAGCGCTGCAGCGATCCTCGTCGACATGCTACAGCAATCTTCAACATGTCCGGGTCTCAAGCAACTCTTTCTTTCGGCGTTCGACTCGGATTCAGCCTCGAGCCAGCCGAGATTGGGCTAAGAGAGGAGGAGATCATCAATCTCCCGTTCGGACTGGGCAACATCGCGGATAACTTCAAACAACATCTGATGCGGCAAACCCGATCCCCTGGAGTTCGACTCGGATACGGCCTAGAACCGCTCGAGATCGGATCTAGGGAGGTCGGAGTTATAATCACCCCCATCAACTACTCTGATTCTGACTCTAAGTCGGACAACAGTTCGGCAAGCTTCTCTCCACCACGCGAAGCCTTCATGGCGTCCAAGGGCTCAACTCCCACCCAAGAGGCACGCCGACTACGCGACCAACAAGAGGAGGAGGCCTGCCGACTGCGAGAACAACAGAAGGAAGACGCAAGACACCTGCAGGCTGAGCGCGATGCTCGCAACGACAATCTGTGCAAAGCTGGGTGCACTGCTCAACGAGAGATCCTCCAAACCCGAGTTGGCAACCACGACGTTTTCGTAACCCCTCAACAGAACATTGTGGCCGCTGCGACTCTACTGGATACACTGTAGTTTGGGCCTGATCCCCAGGCCACCCCGACGATAGCAAGGATTAAAGCCATGATCACCGCTGCTACATGCCAGCAGCGTCAACAGTCGGGTGACACTCTCATACCAACCAACGGGTCGGCCTCTCCAACAGCGGTCTCATCTGCATCAACATGACACCGAGCGGCCGGCTCTAGTCAGCCGCACACAGAGTCACGCCACACGTCACTCGGCAACCACAATAATGACCGACAACGCCGAAATCAAGATGACCATCGGGACAACCAGGATCTCCGAGGCCGACTACGACGTGATCTCCGGAGAGACATCAAAGCACGGCGCCGCGAATGCGAGGAGGATGAGTGTCACCGACTGGAAGACGAGAATGAGCACTTTGGCCTCCACCACGAACGGTTTCACCGTCACAGTCGGAATCAAAGTCCTCATGCAGATGAAGGAGTACCGACCTTCACCCAGGAGCTTCAACAGGTTGACTGGCCGTTAGGTTTCAAGCCGATTGGAATTGAAAAATACGATAGGAAGACCAACCCCGAGTCCTGACTCACAGATTACACTCTGGCGATCCGAGCAGCTAGAGGAGATCACAAGGCCATGGCTAACTACCTCCCAGTTGCTCTAGCCGACTCAGCTAGGACATGACTAACTGGACTACCTAAGAGGTCAATCGCCTCCTGGGAAGAACTCCAGGAACGCTTCATCGCCAATTTCCAAGGAACGTACGAGAGGCCATCTTTCGAGTATGATCTATATCAATGCCATCAAAGGAAGAACGAGTCTCTTCGTAATTTCATCAAAAGGTTTTCTAAGAAGAGAAATTCAATCCTGAAGATCAAGAATGAGGTCGTCATCGCCGCCTTTCGAAAAGGAGTCAAAGACACCCGTTCATCTCTAAGTTCACTCGGAATCCTCCAAGTTCTGTCAAAGCTCTATTCGACATGGCGAACAAATACGCCGACTCGGCCGACGCTGTTGTTGAGGCCCTCGATGACAAAAAGACACGCTGACAAAAGGAGCGGAAGGACACTGATGACACGGCCCCGACTAAGGCTGGCAACCACAAATGCAAGTCGGACGACTTCATTGTGGCAGTGGGTCACAACCGTCTTTGACCTGCTATAACTGAAGATTATCAGAACGATAAGTGACATGCTCGGGGGCTCAAATGCTCAAATGCAAGGATGGCATCCCCACTCCCAACTTGTGCAATACCGAACAGCTAAGTCACTTTCTGATAAATATTTTTACCTTTATATGATATTCCCATCTAAATGGGCCCGGAGGCAACTCACTTTCCTATGGTTTGACTCGGAAACGGCTCAATGCCAGTCGGGATCGGATCTAGGGGGCTGAGATCGTCAATTCCTCACTCGGCCTCGCCAATGCTGCAGCCGCTTACACCTAATAGGTGTACATTCTGTGTATTTTCTGCTTTTGCTCTTAATGATTGCAAAAGTACTCGAGTAGCATAAATTCCAATCCATGAAGTTTTGCTCCATGAAAGACAAATTCAAGTCACCCAAAACGCGTGTCTGGGAAAGAGCCATGAGCCGACTTCCAATGCTAGGGGGCTATGACTAGTCGGGCAGAGTGTTTAAACGTAAGGGGTTAACTACTCAGGGAAATTAATATCAATAAGATGAGGAACACATATTTACATCTATTGTAAAATAGATCAATTGTCTTCGGGTGATTGTTTTCTTTATTAGATGCTACTCATCTGATATGTTTATATTGCAGGGCCAGTTCTGGATATGCATAACAGGAACTCGGGGCTATGAGCCTATCTCCTACGCTCAGGGGCAAGACTAGTCTGCCATGATACACTTGGAGTGCGATGTTTCAAGAATCACTTGGAATGCTCCACAAGGACAATTGACCGAGTACTCGTGCCAGTCGGGACTCGAATGTCACCTTTACTTTGGTACGCTCAATGTGAGTTAATAACTGACCTCCGGCGCCAATCGGGGTTCGGGTACCACACTGGTGGGTAGGATACACCCCATGAGGGTCGCTAGCCGAATCCTATGCTAATGCTAGGTTCAGGTACCTTATTTGGCCACAACTCTGTTGGGTAGGGTACACCCCATGAGAGTCGCCAGCCGAATTCTATGCTAATACGAGGATCGGGTACCTTATTCGGCTACAACTCTGTTGGGTAGGTTACGCCCCATGAAGGTCGCCAGCTAAATCCTATGCTAATGCGAGGTTCGGGTACCTTATTCGGCTACAATTTTACCAGGTTGGGTATGCCCCAAGGGGTCGCCAGCCGAATCCTGCACTAGCGCAGCGTTCGGGTACTTATTTGGCAAGACAGGGAAACAAGCCACTACTGGAGATTTCAGTGGGAAGCACATCAAAACCATAACTTACGGAGGTGCTCATTATTCAAGACTGGAAGACCCCAATCATTTGATTCCTACTGGAAGATGAACTTCCTAAAGATTACAACGAAGCCGAGTAAATCAAGCAACGGAGCAAAGCCTTTATCGTAGTCAGAGAAGACTTATATTGTCAACGTGCATCCGGAGTTCTCATGCACTGCGTCACACCTGAGGAGGGCAAGCAGATCCTGCAATCTATCCACTCGGGCATCTGTGGCAACCATACTGCATCCAGAATGTAAGTCGGAAAGGGTTGCAGACAAGGGTTCCTCTGGCCAACTACGGTTACCGACGCCAATGACATTGTTCATAGCAATAGGCATGTTCTCTGGATTTTATAGGGCTGCACTGGGTAGGTCGGTTTAGGCCGGTTTATTCAGTAGTAGGCCAAAGAGATGAGTTCTTAAATAGCATGCCCTAGTGGGTCGTCCGCTGGTCGCATTAAAATCGCGATGCAAGTGCTATTTTACAAGAACCGATTAAATAATCAGATACGCTTCATGCTAAGCCTACAGCCGGGTGTATACATTCGGATATCTTGATTATTTTAAAGTATTGAGGATATATCCTTATAAGGATCGACAGTTGGTCTCCATTAAAATTAAAAATACAGGTATCTCTCAGTACACCTGACCACATATTGGGTTAAAATCCATGAAGTGGCACCTGGCTTACATGCTTAGCCAAAAATTTCCCTGAGCAAAAATTCTTCCAGCTGACATGATGCTGAAGAGTCTAATTTTCGTGTAGTATACTACTCGGGAAAGACTAAAAGGTTAAAGATCTTTGAATTTATGTTTAATTGTTTTACAATTAAGCATAAAGTCGGGGGCTACACTTAATAGGTGCGCCTATTCGGCGCATACAATTTATATTTCTCTATGAAGCCCTTTATAGCCTCGTTGCCAGCTGACATGAAGCAGGACTCGGGAGAAAAATCACTTGGACAAAGAGTACTCGGGAGCAATGCACTCAGGAATTCTTTACCGTGGAGGATGGATACTCGGCATCAGCTGTGACTCAACTATGAAGATCTCAGAGGCTGCTGTGGTGGCCATGGGCCCCGGGTATCTCATGAGAAGCATTTGGGCCACTTAGACAGAGGATGGGCCTAACCTTGTAATTAGAGATACAATAGGACTCGGCATACATAACCTTGTACGACAAGGAAAAGATATAGTCCTAGTCGGGCACATTGTATTCCTAGAAGGAAATCTCTTGGTCGGAGTCCGACTAGGATTCCTATTCTGTAACCCTGTCCCCCGGTATATAAGGGGAGGCAGGGCGCCCCCTGAGGGCAGAAAAAAGAAGAAAAATCTCACCAAAGAAACCTCAAAGACAATACACCACAACTGGACGTAGGGTATTACCTCATCTCGAGAGCCTGAACCAGTATAAATTATTTCGTGTTCCTTTGCAATCCATCAAGTTTAGATCTCACGAGTAGCCCCATATTCTTATTGCCGATACAAAACATTGACAATGTTTATGTTTATGTTCTATTAAACAAATTAACAAAAGATAATCCCACTATATATTTTGTAACCAAGTTCCCTCTAACTTACATAGTGGGCCAAGATCCACACTTTACTAATTCCTAATGAGCTTTGGCATCAGGCTAGAGAACTAGTGAAATGAGTAAGCAACACCTTGCTAATCACATGCTATGTGGCATCTCCATGTCCTAGCCTCAACCTATACCCTAAGGTCCAAAACTGTTTTAATAAACTTGTTAAGTAAACCAAAAGTTTTTGCTTATAGATATCCGATATCTATCCTACCTTATCATAATAATTGGTGGCACCCTGCTTTGGTAGCCCTACCACACAATGATCACAATCTTGATAGGTGCAACTAATAGAAGGGCATCAACACTACCTAATTTCTTCGAGAGATTCTATACTATGATATCATATCACATATATAATTGTATGAAAGTAAGATAGATAAACATCATAGATTAACACATTCAACTATGAAATAGCATGGGCCAACAAATGACAACTTCCTCTTCATCCATATGTAGGTGATCTCCATCCTCCACATAGCTTCTTTGGGCCACCATGCTTAATATCTATATCCTCAAAACTAAGCTACTACTTATAATAGCTAGAAATAGAAGATTACATAGATAGATTCAAGCATCAATATCGACACGTAGGTCATTACAATAAAGACATCCAACGAGGTTGAAATAAGCATAACTCGCAGGCCATGAAAGAATACTACATGCATCACATACATAAATTAGGGACATACTATTCACATAATGCTCTGCAAAAATAAGTTAGACGTAGAAACATATTCTACCTAACAAAATGTAAGGGGCGTGGCCACTAGTTCCAAAGGTATTTTATATCTCCCAGTCTCTAATATGGATGAATTCCTAGTTGTTTTTGATTCCTGCAATAGTGCTAGCACACAACATCGCATATCTTGGTGACATAGTATCTCATATATGTCATGTTACACACGATTAACGTAGGGATATGGGTAGGCTACGATATCACAAAAACAAAATTTTCTACCGTGTAAGCCAAGAAGCCTTGCTAGTAAAAGATCATGGATCGTTACCGCTCGACGTGACTAGCAGTAGAAGAAGAGTCTGAGTAGCCGAGTCCAATGTAGCACGCGTCGATGTAGAGGGAGTAGTCGATCTCAGCAACCCGATTGTCTACTCATAGCGCAAGCATCTTCTTCTTGCACGATCGTCTTCCCACGTTCCGCACCGATCAATGATCCAACGCAGCAGGGTCTTTACCGGTATACACACGTTTAGAGGTTGAACACCGTACGCAGAAGTGCTAATGCCTACGCACGGCTAGGGTTTTGGCTCGTGGGGAGAGGTACGGCTAGGGTTTTCTCATGTACGTGCGTATTCCCAGCCACCGCCCCTCGCCCCTAAATATATAGAGCTTTAACTGGACCTTGTAGGCCCATTAGGAATTCTACTCAGATCCCTATCTGAACTGACCCAAATTTTGATCTCTATCCAAACACGTCATTCCAACTCGTTAAGTGTGCGACCCCGTAGCTTCATATATACTTGGTTGCAACCTAAAAACATCTTTTTTCGATCCATGTGCCTATAGCGGTCTCTAGGAAGGCATATCGACCCGCTGAGTATACACAAATATCATATTGGCTAAACTGTAGTGTATACATGTATAAACCACTTTGACATACGATATCGATTAAGCTTAAGGTGGGATGTGTACCATCTTTTCAATAGCTCAATCATTCACTCGATCCTGTGATGGATTACTTAACTCCTAGTTGACTCCTCAATCACGCGGCATGTCCAAGAACTTCCGTAGTCCATTACATTGAGGGGCCCAGAGATATCTCTTCCATTTAATAGGAGGAGCAAATACCATCTTGATCATTCACATCCCACTATATATTTTATGGCAAAGCCGTAGACTACTTTTATAACTACCCAGTTATGGAATAGTATTTGACAACCCCAAAGTAAACCACTACACATGTTGAGAACCATGACAATCTCAGGTATAAGGGTTCTACACCAACACTACTTAAGACCTACTGATGACAGATCATATATAGCTCTTGCAGTGTTTCAGGTTGGGTTTATCCAACAACATGTTTTCTAATATACGTCCACAATATTGATTTGATATCTCCATATCATGATTTATAAGACATGCATTAATCAATATATGTGTTGATCTTAAAATCATATCCGTTCTACATATGATATATAATCAGGGATTATTTAGAAATAGTAACAAACCACATAAAGAATGTAATGAATAAGTCACATACTCATCGATTAATAATATGTTATCTATCTTAAAAAATACTTTATTCAAAAATCCATCGATCTATATCTATACTAATTAGGTGCTTTCTAGGAACTCTCACGTAAATCAGAAAAATCCAACCATTGGTTAAATAGATTGTGCTATAATAACTGTAGATCGTAAAATATAGCATGTGGCATCATGCTTGCATGCATACAGGCTGTGGAGAAGGCAAGGAGATGTGTACATAGGGACGATTGATGTCCAATCATATTAAGCACTAATGGATTTATTTAAGCGGAATAATCGTGTGCGCGGCAGCGTACGTGACACAAAAGCTAGCTTTCTGGGATCAAGCTTGCTATAGGTTGATATCGCCTTCATGATCCTTGGTGACCGAGGGCTTCCTATTAGTACGTAGATGAGGAAATTAACTACTCACCATATTAGGACATGTCCGACAGTTGAGTCCGATGCACCGAAGAAGATTCATCCGTGGTTACCACATCTGTAATTTATATAGGTATTCCATCGAATTTGCATGTTCTATTCAAGACATTCTCAATTCTTATTATGATGTGTTCTGTCCAACTTGCATGGTCTATGTTACCTATTCAAGACATCCTTGATATTTTTATTTTGATTTAAATAATGAATTGTGTTGCTGATCTTTTGCCGACTGAATGATCTGTTTTATCATAAGTGCATTGTTCAGGTAATCAGGTCTATTAACAGCAAAAATCCCATGCTGACTATAAAAATTGAGTTATTTAACATTAGTTATCAAACAAAGAACATATAATGATCTATATTTTTCTGAATACAAATTAGAAACTAATAATTAATTTTCCATATGTCCTGTCAGTAGCCGCAGCTTAGGATGTGTTTGGTTGCCAGCATAATATGTAGCCTGGCCCGTATCTATGAAGCTGGCTCAAATGATGCTGCTTTGCACAAGCATTGCCGATGTGTTTGGTTCTTTGTATTCGGCTAGCAGGACTCTCTGGAAAAGTCATTTGGTTACATGCATCTAGCCTGCTCGGATCCTTTGGAACCAATACTAAACCATTTTCCGCTCGCGCTGGCCAGGCCCGCGGGAAACGAACTCCGATTTCGTCTCCGCAAGGTCGCACGCTTCTCTTTTGCATGGCGCGGGACAGGCTCAGGGTAATTAAGCTTCAAATTATTCACAGTGAGAAAGCAATGTCAAGAGGTCAGAGTAATTAGACTTCTGAATACCATAGATCCCAACAGTAATGAACTTATTAGCCTCGGCATGATACTTATCGATGAGTATAAATATTCTTTAAAAAACTGTGTTGGTATCCTATTTATATATGTTTTCTCACTTATATTATTTGCTGTAGGGCACAATGGTAGATGATGCCATAAAGAAATTTTTGGTCAATAAGTTCAAGCCATCAATAACATAAGGATCATGCTGTATGATAACAAATTTCATGGTTGTGCCACAGTATCAGAATATTGTCCAGTTGACAATGACAAAGCACTGAACTTCTTCAATACTACAAAATTTGGATGATCAGGACTCCTGGAAAAACATAGCAAAACTAGAACAGATCTTTAAATTTTCAAGTATTAAGATTCTTACCAAAAGAATAGACAACAAAACATACCTATTAGGTAAGTTGTTGATTTGGAGTATTATTTACTGGCAATAAAGTTAATTATCCATATAAAATATGATTCATTTCCTTCATATTAAGCCCACGTTTTCCTTTTGTAGTCTGCACATGTTGTTGGCCTAGAATCATTCATAGGACAGAACTGAGGAAAAAAAAACAAATCGTGGAAGAAGCAAAATCAGAGAAATTATGTCCGAATTGAGTAGGTACAATTAAAATCAATTAATCTACGTAGGTATTTGCTGCATTTTTTAAGATCATTTTGGGAATTTCTGTGAAATAAAGCATACCTTTAGAAATCCCATGGAGTATTCTTTGTTTCACTTTAAGCTATGACTCCAAATTAAGTACAACTTAATTCTTATTCATTCCTCAGTTTGGACTTATTTAATTAATCAAAACAATAAATTTAAACTCCAGCATGATAACAAATAGGTACTGATTAATTCCTAATATTCAAATTATTAATTAAATCAAACCAAACCGTGTACAACTCAATAATTATTAATTATTAATTTCAAAAAATTAAATCATGAAAATCTATAAATGAGACTCCAAGCCAAGTATAACTCAATATTTATCAATTCCAAATTTCTTATCAAATTAAAAAAATACTAAATTAATACTCCAACATAAATATTAGTAAGTACAGCTATATACTTATTAATTCCAGATTTGCAAATTATTAAGCTAACAAAACAGATAGCAACACAAGAAATATTAGGTAGGATGTATTCTATATAATTTTGTAAAGGCTAATTTTGATTTTTGGAACTAGAAATTTTAAAAATTGTTTTGACCTTAGAACATTATAATAAAGTTTTACATATTGTTGTCGAAGAACAACAGTGGATTCTAAGTGTAGACTAAAGTGGTAAATCTTTTGTACTAATCTCAAAAACCTTACCATTACGGTGGCCTGAGTACCTATTTATAAGCCCACGAGTATAGTTAACTCTAGAATTTCATTTATAGGTGGTATTACATTATGGCCCCTTGATGGGAATACCTACAGGGGTATTTTCATCTTTTCCTATCTATAGGCTCTTGACGAGCTATTTGGGTCGCCATGTGGGCCACAGGGCCACTACATGGGCTAAGCCCTTGATGGGCCCTTCGGCCTTTTTGGCTGCCCTGTCCCTTAGCTAGGATAGACACACCAAGGCCTCGCTCGCTGGGTCGTCTTCTTTGGCCTTTTTGGGCCTTTCGCCTACAGCTTCAGCACTTCGCCCTTGTGCCCTTTGTCTTCACCAAACACGCCGTGTCCTTTGCCCTTGGGCTGGGCACTTCGCCCACATATCTTTGGTCTTGGGCTGCCAAAGAGGTTTCGGTTAGTGGCTTCAGTCTTGAGCATTTCGAAAGAGGGACGGTCCGAAGAGGCTGTGGCTGTCTCCAACACATCTAAATTCCAACAAAATTTTATTACCAATATATTGATATGTGATTAAAATTTAATATTTATGGTCTATATCTATATACTAAGTAGGTATTGTTAATGAGCTCCAACGTTTAAAAGAAAGATTCGGCCATTAATTTAGCGGATCATATCAATACAATATACAGCCGTATATTATATTGAGAATTCAAGTGAAATAAAACACCCATAGGAGATACCATGGACTCCTTAGCATTAGTTTTATAAAATTCAGAATTAATAAATATAGAGTTGTATCTATTTGAACTTAATTAGCACTTTATTAATTAAGTTTCGAAATTAAAATTGACAAATGCAAATTGTAACTAACGTGGACTCTTTTTTCATCCTAATAAGCTATAATTCATAAATCTATACTGCTCTAGTGGTGGTGGTGGTGAGTAATGAATTTGACACCACCACTAACAACAGCTCCCTACTTTTTGTAGGAAGAAAAAAATAGAGCTTAGGGTCAGAGTACCCATATGTTAACCACTCCACTACCAACTTTCTATTTTTTTGTGGGAAGGAAAAAGAACATGTCAGTAACAAATATATACAAAAATTAAAAGATAAAATATGCACAAAATTATGTTAATAATGGGTTAATTATAATTTTCTTTAATTAAAATCCCGTTGCAACGCGTATATAATATGCTAGTAAATTTGGAATTCATAAATATGGAGTTGTATCAATCTTGAACTCTTAATTTATCTTTCTATCAATTCAATTCTAAAACAATAACTATGACTATTGTAAGCGTTTATCTTCATACTATTATAAAAATTGATATTGATTCTGTTCGTCAGTTTTTTCGTCTGTTGCTTGTGTCATTGCACGCTTCCGAGTCGTACCGCGTTCGCGTTTCCATTCGGTACCATGTCACGCGTGGGTCCACCGACACAATGCCACACGAGCCTTCCCCTTCTCCGATCGAGCCAACCTCACGCCACGTGTGCCTCGTGCCCTCCCGACACCGACTGTGTTAGCATCCCTAGTGCTCCTTCGTCCTCCACGGCCTCCTCTCGCCTGGCCATCACCCGACCTCGACAAGCTACAGGGGAAGGGCATCAACGAGCATCACAGTACCAAGATCTGGTGGCAGCGAGGATTTCCCGCGTTCATCCATCATCCTCCCCTACGGCCTCCCTCCACCCACGCCGCCTCCTTGCATGCTGCCACGTGATCCGGCAATTCCTAGACAGAGGGCACCAGATCTGGTCACCCCTCTCTTGGAGGTGCCCCCGGATCACGCTTCCCCCACCAAATCTGGGGCAGGTCGCCGGAGGGGAAAGGGGAAGCGACCTGTCCGGGGAGGGGCAAATAACGGCGGTGACGAACTCTACTACTAGCCTTCCGGCCCACCGGAGGAGGTGCAGGAGCGCCTTGCGCTTGTGCCCGAGGTCATCGTGGTGGAACGGCCCCAGCGACACCAGCTAGGGTGCCTTGCATAGCCGTTGCTGTTCTTGATGTGCGGTGGCACACGGTAGATGGAGTGTTGCGTCGGCGAGCAGCCTCTCGACACCCGACACCCAATGTGCCTTCTCCTTGCCGCTGCCAGAGCAGCTCCGCCCGTGCTCCGTTGGTGTGACACCGTGACCGTGATCTCGGTCGGTTGGATGTGTTTGCTAATCTTGCTAGGTGAATTCTTTGCATTACTGCACATGAATACATGATCTCATATGAACATGCATGGATCTTGGCCGCATGCAATTTCTCTGAATATTTTGTGTTGTGTACATGCACGATGGCATGATGGTGGATAGAAAATCTACTTGATTAATGGATGGGACTTATGTGATTAACAAATGTTAACGGCAAATTAGTTCTATTAGTAGTATGCTGGTCACACACAGCCTGTTTAATCTTACCCTACCACTGCTATGTTGCTATCCATATTCTCTAAATAAATCGATAGTCTGCAGATGCAGTGATATGGTTGATGTAGATCACAACTGAATCAAATTCCATCAGTTTTATCTCATTTTATTGCAACACAATTTGTTCACAGTTTATTCATATATGTGTAGGACTATATATTTCACTGAAAACATTAATGGCTAAAAATTTGGTGCGAGGTTAATGGTGTAACTTGTCGATGTACGTCCGAGTAAATTTGTTTGTTGAGGTGTTGCAAGTTTAGTGTGAGTATGCCCTGTCAACTTATTCATCTTACCTTCAGGACTTAAAAAGGCCTGACTTTGGCCTGCTTACATGTGCCTTTAGTTTCTATAGTAAACATTCGTACTCATTGTAGATAATTTTGCCGACCAGCCCACTGTACGTCCTTGCTCCTGCGGTCTGGAGTTTAGAGGGCCATCAGCCCACGTGCACATCCACCTTACAAGCATAGCATGGTAAAATAGGAATTTTTTTGATTTTTAGATTTATTTATTAAAAGATTTGCAAAAATAGATTTTTGTTTCAAAAAATTGCAAAAATAGACTCCCGCCGCCCTCTGGGAGGGCGATTTTTTAAAATCGCCCTCCCAGAGGGCGATTTTATGACGTGGCTGACGGCCGTTGGCCCCCCCGCCGACGGCCGTCAGCCATTTTGCAGGCGGCCCCCCGGTCTCCCAAAAACCGCCCTCTCAGAGGGCGGCAAGGGGGCCGCCTGCAAAATGTGCCCAAAAACCGCCCTCTGAAAGGGCGGTTTTTGGCTCCCAGGGGGCCGCCTGCAAAGTCGCCCATTTGCAGGGTGGTTTTTTGCAGGCGGCCCCCTTGCCGCCCTATGGGAGGGCGGTTTTTATCCCCCGGGTATAAAACCCCCCTCCCAGACTCAAAAAAGTCATAAAATTCACTGAAATCAGAAAAAAAAAAACAGGAGAGAGCTGAGAGGGCGAAAGCAGCGAAGCTCTGCCCGTTTGCTGATTTGCCTGCAGGTAAAATCCATTGTTCCTTTGCAATTTCTATTTGTATGTAAGAATTAATGTAGTAATGTACTAGTTACGTGTATAGTACTATATAGATCTGTAGTTTTTAGTTAATCTGTTAGATGACTTATTTTTTGTACAGATGTTACTTGTAAAATCTGGAATACACGGTTTTAGATGTTAGGAGGATGTTGGTACCTAGTTTAACTGTATTTTTCATCAACAGATATGTCAAATAAGGTGATATTTCAGTTATTTCACGGGCAAGGGAATGTGAGATATGGTCCAGACGGTGTAGATCTGTCGGAGTTTAGTTCAACGGCTAAGGGTATTGATAGGCCAGCTGAGAGAAGTTTTGGATCAGTATACAACTGGCTGATGCGAGGGTTTCGACTGGACCCTCAGCTCAGCGGAATAACCTTGTATGTAGTAGTCAGTCGTGTAGTTGAAGGTTTTTTTTGGGAACTGATGCCAGTGGATTGCACTGCCACTTGGAGATGGTATGTGGAGAATGCATTTCAACGTAGAATGACATGTATCGTACTGTTGTTTTTTATTGTCATGTAACAATGCTATAAACATTAAAACTAATTTACGCTAACTCTCTATTTGTATGCAGGTATGGCGTACCCTACACCAGAGCTGCTCGACCGGGGTCTCGACCAGTCCCACCGGTCTTACCTGTCAGCCGTCGAGGGTGCCCAGCTAGGCACCTTCCGTCCACGGCCTTCACGTCAGCTCTTGCGGATAGACCCCCGGTTCCGTCAGAGGTAAGAGCTGTACGAATATTCATTCACATCATTTGTGCATATCTATGTTTTCCCCCGATATTGAATACAGTTCTATATTTGGCAGGTTGTGTGAGGCTGGACTTCTTCCGCTGTGCAGGCTAGTTGAGCCCGCACCGGACGAGAGAGACCCCGCCAGGCGATGGGAAGCTGACCGGTCACTTCTGGCAGCGCTGGTGGATCGCTGGAGACCGGAGACCCACACGTTCCACCTACCGTGTGGCGAGATGACTCCCACACTGCAGGACGTGTCCTACCTGCTGGGACTTCCCCTCGCAGGGGACGCAGTCGGTCCGGTTGACGGGGGGCACGGTTGGGCGCAGGACATATCTGCTCGGTTCGAGGCCGTGCAGCGTCTACCTGGGCTTGGTATGCCGAGGTCGCTACCGCCTTACACCACGGCTGGCCCCTCGCAGGCGTGGGTGCTACAGTTCACCGTAAGTCACAGATTCATTTGCTTCACAATCATCCGACCTATAAAGGAGCAGTGATGCTGACTATGATCTTCCTTTACAGCCTGACAAGCTAGACGACGACGCCGACGAATACTCGGTGCAGCGGAGCATGGAGGCCTACCTGTTGTGGTTGTTCGGGTGGGTGATGTTCACCAACAGTCACGGGCACGCGGTGGACAAGGGACTGATCCACTACGCTCGTGCGATCGCCGACAGCGAGGACGGCTACGTACCGCAGTGGAGCTGGGGATCTGCTGTGCTAGCGGCGACATACCGTGCTCTTTGTGACGCGTGCACGAAGACCGATCCAGGTGCGATTCTCGCCGGTTGCCCTCTCCTTCTGCAGCTATGGGCAGCAGAGCGTTTCGCGATAGGCCGTCCTTTCATTCAGCTCTCTGCCTACGAGGGCAGCCCTGGAGGCTTGTACGGGCAGTGGCCCGAGGACCGCCCGACTATGGGGACGGTATGGTGTCGCCGTAAGGTACGTAATATGAAATTCTATGTTTACCACCTATGCACAAACACTGACGTGTAATCTTTTCTTATTTTGCAGCGTCGTTACGCCCACAATCAGGTTAGGAGGGCCTACTCCGAGTTCGTTATGGAGTTGGACCGGTAAGTACAACTGCGATCTTTGTTTAGTTCTACCACTCTTTAATGTACTCTAATGCACTCTCTGCAAATAGGTATAATCGTAGGGGATAGGCAGCCGGTGCTCAGTGGTATCCCCGACTGCAGCCGTATGTGGAGGACTGGTTGTTGGCGACGGAGGATGTCGTCGACGAGTTCCGTGCACACACTGAGGAGCATTACCTAGCATACCTCAGGTGGTACCAACCTCGGACCCGCATACGCGTAACGTTCACCCCAGGTGATCCACAGCCACACGTCGCTGCTACGACGGACACGTATCCTACACACCGTGACCAGGACTACTTTCGCACGGTAAGTCACTTTATCTTTGCACTTTGTCATTCCCTTTCTAGGTATCCACGGTTCTAACACATAATCAAGTCACATTTGTAATAGGCCGACGCAGCGCGACAGATTCAGGGTGATGTCAACGCGGCGTTCGGACGGTTGGACACTGGGATCGTGCTGACTGCGGACGAGCAGAGGACGACCTTCGGGAGGATTCGTCAGGCGTTGCACACAGTGCTTCGTGCGCTCACTTGTCGCGTGGCTGACGCGGTACCTCCCGTCTATATACCCCAGCAGCAGCAGCCACGGCCAGCAGGAACAGGACGAGGAGCAGGAGTGCGCCCACAGGGTTCCAGTCAGCCATCTGGCCCCTCCAGAGGTAAATTCTACTAACCTTCCGTTCATAATATGTTTCCTTGTATGACATGCACCGTTGTACATCAATATGCTTCCCTGCAGCCTTCGCTACACCGTACCTACATCCCTCTGGAGCTAGCACGTCGACGCATGGAGTGTACCACACACAACCACACGTGCAGCTGGGCATGACAAGTGCCCCCGGTGCCACCACAGAAGGTCCTTCAGGTTATATCAAAGTTTACTTTTCTCTTGCAAAATTTCGATTCGCAATAATCAATAATTTGGTGTACATTGTTCCACTCTACAGCGCCATCGATGTTTGCTGGCGCTGGCTCCTCCACGCAGGGCGCACGCGGCAGCGGTTGGGCACCGGGTCCTTTCGAGGGGGACGATTTAGAGGACGAGGACGAGGGCGAGGAGATCCATGAGATACTAGCTGCCTCGCAGCTCGAAGGAGCTCCGCCACCACAGACACAGGACCCACCAGTTGCCACACCCGTGCAGACGACCCGCGCTGGCCGTGCTGTACCACCAGACCGGTTGACGTACTCCCAGGGACAGGTGCGAGCGCAGGGTAGGAAGTCGAAGAGGCCTAGAGGTTACGGTCCGGGCCCGTAGTACTTTGTGTCTGTAATAGTTTGTCTGTTGTATATAACGTTTTATTAATTCTACGTTTCCTGATGAAACCACTTTACTTCGTTTACGCTCATCGATCAAACGACGTATTCCTCACGATCTACGTTTCTGACGAATCTGATCAAAAATATGAATTTTCGAGTGTCAACTTCACGACGAAAGTGCATTCCGAGCGGTGACAACTAAACACACATTAACTATCATACAAACCTATTGATATCCAACTAACGATGCAACTACTGTGTGAGGATGGCACGGCCAGAGAGCGGCGACAGTATGCGCCTAGGAAATAGTGACGGCAGCCGGTAGTCACATAAAAATTGATTTCGAAAATTAATTTTTTTAAATCAATTTTTTACTTTTTTTTCGGAATATTGGTCCGGACTGTCCGGATAGGGTCCGGACGGTCCGGATAGGGTCCGGACGGTCCGGACTATATTAACGCTAAATACCGCCCTCTAGTTGGGCGGCAAGCCAAAAACCGCCCTCCCAGAGGGCGGCAAGGGGGCCGCCTGTAAAATGGCCGGCCCCCGGGCGCATTTTGCAGGCGGCCCCCTTGCCGCCCTCTCAGAGGGCGGTTTTTGGGAGGCCGGGGGCCGCCTGCAAAATGGCTGACGGCCGTCGGCGGGGGGGCCAACGGCCGTCAGCCACGTCATAAAATCGCCCTCTGGGAGGGCGATTTTTAAAAATCGCCCTCCCAGAGGGCGGTGGGAGTCTATTTTTGCAATTTTTTGAAACGAAAATCTATTTTTGCAAATCTTTTAATAAATAAATCTAAAAATCAAAAAAATTCGGTAAAATAGATTAAGATAAAGCTAAAAAAAATTACCGATGTTTATTAGAAAAGTCATAATATATATATATATATATATATATATATGTATATATATATATATATATATGTATATGTATGTATGTATGTAATTGTATATTACGCATAGGATTCAGGATTCTTACATAGGAGTTTAATTGTTAATTCTCTCATTAATATTGTATAATGCCGGACAAGTAATTCCTTCGTTCCAAAATATAGCTACCTTTAGATTTAAATTTTGTCTCTAATATAGCTAACTAGGGTATATAAAAGTTGACTTTTACCTTATTACTCTCCATGTTATCCTCGGTGGGTCCCATCACCTCACCAACCTTTTAGACCCGCACCACACCTATAGTGTTCTTAATCCTTATCACTTTACTATGTATTAATGACGGATATTTTAAACTTTTCATCTCAATGTTTAATTTCTCTAAAATACTGTTAGGTAGTTATATTTTGGGACGAAGGAAGTAGTAGCCGATCCATGTAAATCAAGCTTCTAATAGACGTACCAAAACTCAACGACAGCCATAAAATTCATGATATGCATATCTTATCTTCTTCTCTTACCTACTTGAAAATTCATATGCAACTCTATCTCTTGCATTTTCTTAAGACCAGATACATGTCATGGTCTATCTGTGTTAAGTATCAGATAAATATAATAAACTCTAATTCAAATCTAATTTCAAGTGCATGATGAGTCTTCCTATAAATAGGCCAGTCCAAGAAAAACCAAGTCCATCAGCAAAGCAGCAACACACTAAGTCACTAACAGATACGCCATCGATCAACACCAGATCGTGTACGGTAAAAGAAAAGGAGAAGTCCAGTAACCGTTTCATTTTGTTGTTTATGGCTTAGGTAGCAATTTAGAAATACAGTATTGGGCACAAGGGCGTCTTTACCATCACGCTCCACCTCACTTGCAGTTGCACTGTCATCGCTCTGCACTAAACCGGACAAATCAGGAAGAGAAGGGAAAATGACTCTATGGTTAGCATTTAGGTCAATCCTGCATTTTTGTTTAGGCACAGATCGATCTCGAGAGTCAGCATCCAATGGTTGTTACAACACCCGTTGCTGTCGTCACTGTTGTTTTTGGCCTTCACATGATTTGGGCCACACGCATACAGTATGGACTGCACACGCGCACACTCAAGATGATGGGTCGGCGCGTGTTAGCGCGCTGATTTTTAGTTGTGGAAACAGGCGCGATTTTTAGTTGTGCGCTGTTCCGGTTTTGTGGGCCATGCACACGCGCATGATAGATTATTCATATACGTGTGTTTTTTCGTTACAACGCACATGTATTTTATTAGTTTTTATTCTAAACCACTACTTCCTCTGGTTCCGATTTATCTGTCGCTGAACGTCTGTAGCCAGTGGATGAAAATATTTGTCGTTGGGGAGTTTTCAGGATATTTGAGATGAGATTACCCCTATGTAATTAATGCGTTGTTGTTTCAAAGCTCTAACGCTTCGTGTAGATAGTGCATGGCTGGCATATGACGCGTTAATTCCAAGCGCTTCGTATGCAACACCAGCATGGGGTAACGGCTGCACGCATACGCACAAGAAAACTCGATTAATAACTGCATGCATACAGAACTCACGAGAGGGAGTAGTATATATATCCCTGTTCATCTGTTCATCAAGCAACAGTAGAAGTAAGAAACCATGGTTTCTGACTTGATGTATGAGGCCGAGGACGAAGAGTTCATGGCCACCGAGTCGACGAACGTGGCTGACAAGGTAGAGCAAGCAGTCGCTGACTCCATGCTGACTCTGTGGACCAGGCTAGCGAGGAAGTTCCCATGCCCGACTCCATGGACGACGAGGCCGGCGAGGCAGTGCCCGTGATCACCTACTCTCTGGCTGAGGCCGGCGAGGAAGTGCTTGTGGTCGTAGACTCCATGGACCAGGATAGCGAGGAAGTACTCGTGCCCGACTCTATGGATGAGGACATGCACGTTGTAACACCCTAAAAATTCCCTAAATAGATAAATCATGTAAAAAAGGATTTTTAGAAATTATTTTAAAAGCCTCAAGGAGTGAAATCATAAAAAATCAGAGAAAATTTTCAACTAAAGTTGGCCTGGAATAAATTTTATAAAATACTTTGCTTAATCCTTTATCTCCTGGAATTTTCTGAGAATTAATTGAGCAAGAAAAGTATTTTTAATAATTGGAACAAACATTTTAGCAATTAAACAAAAGAAAATTACTTTTTAAATCCCTTTCCTGTTCCTGGGCCATTTTCGGCCCAACACTGTGCCCTTTTCCCTTCTCCCGCGCGCGCTGTGGCCCATGGCCTGCGGCTGCCCGTGCCTCCCCTCTCCTGCTAACAGGTAGGGACCACCTATTAGGGTCGTCTCCGACCACGGGTCGAAGAGACACTGTGCAGGTTGATGCCGCCGCCGCGAATCCCGCTCCAATTCGACCTCTCCGGGCGGGATTTCTCAAAATGTGTTGAGGGGTTTTGATCCCCTCAACCTTCTTGTCCTTTCTCCCCAAGAAACACGGATAACAATGGACGGGATCGACACTAATTCAAGCTCATGAAGCTTCGTAACTCCAGAGAAGACCTAACTGCCGCTGTGATCAAACCCAAGCCGATCTCTCCTCCCCTCCGCTATATATAGTGTCCCCAGGCTCCTCTCTCTCCCTTTCTGTCGTCAATCGAGCTCACCCTAGCCCTATGTGCCCTAGCGCAGTAGCGAATCCAATCCACCGCCACCGTTGCGTTCCAACCGAGCCTCACCACCGCTTTAGCCACCGCCGGTGCTCGCCGCCACCTCTGTTGGAACCACCGGACCACAAGGGAGCTAGGCTACCACCTCTCAGCCCTCGGAGACCGCCGGAGCTGTGTCACTGCCGAGGACCCAAGACACTCCGCCGCTAGAAGCTCGCCGCCGTTCATCGTCGTTTGGCCCTTGGTAAGGATCGCTGCTCTCCCCTCTATCTCCTGGTGCCCTCGCTGTGCTCCGCCTTGCCGCCGATCGCCGACGACCATCGAGTTCCGAGCCGCCACTGTCGCTGCCGCCGACGTGGATGCCACGTCGAATGCCAGCTCAGCCGCGGGCCCGATCCGATCGGGATCAATCCGAGCCGTTGATCGTCCTGATTAGATCCCAGCCATCCAATCTAGGTCTGGATAGATCTCAACCACCTGATCCATCTTAAAATCCAGGATCAATCTAAGCCGTCTGATCTTCCTCTTTTCAATCTGAGTCGTTGGATCTCTGTAAACCCCTCGTAGACCCGGTCTACCTTGAACCCGGGCCCCTCTCTCTCTGATCGGTGGGCCTCAAGTGTCAACCGCCCCTGGTTCTGTGCTAACGCCATAATTTCCTTTTTTTCTGAATTAAAATAAATGCTAAATGATGTAATAAATCGGTTTAATTTCTTTAAATAGGTTTTAAAGGGATTAAAACTTCTAAAATTCATAACTAATTCATCCGAACTCGGTTTGGGGTAATTCAACTTGCAAAATTCTTTAAAAATCAAGATCTATCCATTAAAAATATAATATTGTACTGTTGATGTGTGCTCATGCACTGTTTTTGCTCTCTTTTGTTTATTGCCTTTAGCCGCCGACGTTTTGGAAGAGTCGGCGTTTTGCGAGGAGTGTTCTGAAGCGTTTGCAGAGTAACAAAGCAAGTCACAAAGATTCCTTAACACCTTTGAGCATATTGTACTTATGTTTTAAGCTATGTTTTTCCTTTAACTATGCATTTATTTTTACAATGTCATCTGAAGGCAGAAACCTTAATCTTTGATTATAGCCTTATTGTTTTGATTACCTGTCATTGTACCTATGGGAATGATATGACTAGCTAGCTTTAATTACTGGTTAGCTAGAATAATTTTAGGACCCTGCTTAGCCATGCCTAGAAACTATAGTATAACTTATAGGCTATCACTTAAACATTGATTACATTATTGAGTTCACATAAAATGATGATTCCATTCATGGCTATGGTCGTGTGAGGTTAATTTAATGGTCCACTAAAACTTGACTAAATGGTGGCTTGTGAGCACCGGGATTGTGATTGTTACTAGTGGTGCTAATGACACTTAAGGACCCGTCCGCGGACTACTTGTTGCGAAGCAATACTCGTACTAACCACAAGCTAGAATGGGTAATGGCGGAAATTGAAGTGTGATCCGTTCAACCGGAGGCCCCATTGTGTGTTGTGGCTATGCCAATAAAACCATAATGGCAATTGTCAATAAGTCTATGTCTCGGGCGCTAGGTCGTCTCCCTGTTGGGGGCTTGATCAGCTCCTGTCAGAGACAGGTGGCTCGGTGGGTGGCTCTCTTTTTGTGCAAATTACATGGAGGGTCCTGTCACAACTTCTTTCCGAGGTACCATGATGGTATTGAGGCGCACGGTAACGTGTTGTGGGGTTGTGTTTTGTGGGTAAATTGGTATATCTCTGGCCAGAGTAAAACTGTTTGAATAGCCGTGCCAGCGGTTAATGGGTGGCCTAGCAATGTTTTTTGTGATTAGTCCCACACAACTTTATATTAATAATGGAATATGGAATATGGTTAGCTCCAGGTTGGAGTGGCTGGGCCTATGTCGCTTTGGAGAGCAGTATAGTATTGGTTAATATTAATTAATTATTACTTGTTTTATTACTTCCTTAAATGTTTTATTAAATGCTATTTATGCAACTTGAGCCATATTATGCCATCCTTTGGATACCTGTGCACTTGCATATTTGCTGTGTGGCTTATGGAGTATGTCATGTACTCACCTCGCAATTAACAATAATCATCAGAGGAGTACTTTAGTGATGAGGATTTCTTGGAGGACTAAGCGGGAGCCTGGTCAAGCACTTATGGATTAGGATTCATCGCATCACTCGTAGTTTAATTCCGCTGCTTAGATTTATTTTACTTTGAGAGATGCCATTCGTTTCTGTAATAAATACATTTGATTATGTAAGACATTTACTTTGATATCAACTATGTTATTTGTGTGCCTCGGTTGATTCCTGAACAAGGATTTACGCATAATAAATCACCCGAATTTTGGATGAAAATTCCGGGTGTGACACGCATGGTCCCCGACTCCCTAGATGACGCCGATGAGGACATGTGCGCGGTCGCTGACTCCCTAGACGACGCCGATGAGGACATGCGCGTGGTTGCAAAAGAAGAGGAGTATGCCGGCAACGGTGCCGGCGCTTGCGACAACAACGATGAGGCAATTCAAGATGAACAATATTTGCATGAGCAAAAGGTGCATTTTGATCACAAATTTGATGAGACTAGAATAGAAATGTTGAGGCTTCTTCTACCTTTATATTTTGTAAAAGCAAAGAAATGAATGGACTTAGATATTCATGCATGGTAGATCGATTCTTATTGCTGCATTGTTTGGGTACATTTGCATGTTGCGATTACATTTGCAAGAGCAGCAACGTTCAGCTATCTGGGATTATTCGTCTATCTAGGACTTTGCGGCTTCTACCAACGATGACTCACATATGATCTGCAAAGGAAGGCACCCCTGTCTTTCTAGGGTTCCTTTATTCATATGTGGAATCTTGAAGTTATTTCCTCCTACTTTCATTGCCTCCTTCATGACAAGTTGAAGCGTCAAGAAAATTCTATTGGACTTGTATGCCGGGAAGTCCTGGAAGGCCTGTTTCATGTGAATATGATTAGCTCCAAGCAAATTGTCATGAATATAAATAAACAAAAGAAAAAAGACAATACCTCTTCAACAACTAGAACAAGTTCTGCTACTGTTTTTGCAGCCTTCTTATGCTGAATAGCTTGTATAGCACGAAAAAAACCCAAATCTAAGATGTTGAAATCCGGTGAATTTGCAGGTTGACATATGAGCTGAATATCAAATCCATCTAGTTTAGCAGCTTCACAAGAAAAAAGGATCGGTTGGTTCAAGATGAGGCCGAGCATTGTCTTGCTGAATATAGATAGGTTTGTTGACAACTTCATGTGGCCACTTAGCTCGAATAGCAGGCAATATCTTGTTGATCATGAAAGCTCTAGTGACTTCTTTCATAATAGATGCAATAGGCTTCACTTCCATCGTCCCTACTGGCTGGTTAAAGATACTTCTTTTAGCGGGTTCATAGGTAACTAGTGGAAAGCACCCAATCTTTCCATCAAAGGTACAATTTCCATTGGCATCAAACCTTGGATGAGCAACAGTAGTTAAGAACATGATTTTAGGGATGTTGTTCTTGCTTCTACACGTACGTGTGGGCCCATCTTCATATGAAGGCATATAACAGTTATCAAATTTCCTCATAAGATTGAACCATTTTTCATCAATAAAAACAACATCAAACAAGTCCTTAAACATTGGAGTATTTGGCATGCTACCTGGATCAAGCATGGATAAACACCATTGCAACCTAGTTTTCTTGTTTGCATCTGTTAAGGTGTAGCTTTATACTATTCGAGTGATGCCTAATGACACCTTCTTATTTTAGTTTATCAGCTTGTATTTACTCACATGTAACCGAGCACATACATCTACAAGTGTTGTTCGTTCCTTAAAAGGAATGCTACTTACTGCAGATAAATCTACTTGAACTCGCTTACGGCCACCGCTGCGCCTTCTATTAGTAACATCAACCTCAAGGTCTTGATCAAGATAACTTTTACTTTGCTTCCAAATGCGCTGAACAGATCGAATATGAACATTGAATTGTTCGGCGACCTCCTTGGTCACATGGCGCTCTAGTTTTCCATTTTTGCTGCGTGTTAATAAAACATTAAATATTTGTGCCCCTGTTGCATTTGGCGCATCTTTCTTGCCTAGAAAAACAAAGAGAGCTTTCAACAATGGCAAATAAGAGTATTCTACCAATCTAAATTGAACAAACATAAGAGTGGTTACCATTAACATTTTGTTCGGGTGGTACCAAGTTCAAATCAATCGCACCTTCCAAGTTCAAATCAATTGCACCTTCAAGTTCAAATCAACATGTAGGTACATGGCAACAAAATTGGTACGCGCTAAAAAAGAAAAGAAGACAATGCTTCATGTATATATATGTTAAATCAACAAAGAAACAAGATACATACCGTATTCCATCTCATCAGCAGAATCATCTTGTGGCTCCATGTTGAGATCCATTTCTATTCAACCTGCTTGACGTGAAGTGTGTTTTGGCGTGCTAACTCTACGGCGTACAAAATTAGCGTGGGAGCTAGCGCGGCAAAACACGCGTGTGAGTACGAACGAAATTTTCTGGTTTTTCTGGCGGCAAAACAAGTGCAAAAAATTGCAGACGCGCGGGAGAGTAAAAATAAAACTAGAGTGCAAAAACGCTTTCCACGGACAACGCATGGGTTGCATGGAGCGCTAGCTGCATGCGTTTCCAGATCCAGGGACGCTGTATGGCGCCATGCAAAACAAAATAGAGCAAGCACTGGGATTCAAAGCCAGGGATTGGACTTCGCTTCGCATGCACTAAACCAACTGAGCAGTAATTTACTGCTGGTTTAGATGTACCCTCGAACGTATTTAATAAGGGTATAACAAGAAATATGCCCCCTTACTATTGACTTATTGGTTTATGAGAACATGTCCAAAACGGCACATAAATCGGAACCGGAGGGAGTATAAATTACACATATATTTAGCATGAACTTCTTATATTATAAACAGCTTATATCTCAACCATATTAGCATGAACTTCTTTTTATATTCCAAATATGGAGTGGCATGCTTGCGTGCCCACGGCTACATTAATCGACGACGATCTGCCAGCTGCGTCGAGAGGATCAGGACCGAGCCGCCGGCTGTGTCAAAACAATCAAAATAATAATAATAACCCATGCAATCGGCGACTAATAAACAAAATATGTGATACAATCATCTCTATTTATGCTTGTCTCTAGGGCATATTATCAACAATTAATGCAATACAAATCATGTTGTGTAACAAATAAATTGAGTGGAAGGAAAATTCATTGAGTATTGACTATAGTTGATAAACAGATACAACTGTTAAAATTACTAAGTGGGCTAAGACCCATGTGGAGAATAATTTCTAGAAAAATCTCAAAGGCCCACCTCATGGGGAGTGGGATGGGAGTTTAGTACCACCTTCCTAGTTCTAGGAGAGGGAGACCTTATTATAAGGGTGAGCTTTCTCCTATCCACTTAAGACATGTATAGTGGAGAGAACTAGAGGAACACACGCGCTCGCTCGCCTCGCCTTGCCACGCCAGGCCAGGCTAGGTTATGCGGCGCGCGTACGCTACGAGATAGAGATCGTGCGGGCATCCTGATCACGCATCCTAATATCTCTATAAATACCGAGCTGTTGTCTCCGAAACCCTTGCCTTCGACGTCCTGCACTGGGAGTCGCCTTCGACGTCCTGCACTGGGAGAGTGGGAAGTGCTACGCGCGACTGCTCATTGTGCGTCCATCATGGCTCGTCTTCCTTCACGTTCGGGCACTACGCGTCGTCGCCATCACCCGATGCCGCGTGTCGTTCCTGCGATACGTGCTGCGCCTGTGTCTGCTCTAGAACAGAGCTGTAGGTACACGTACACTATGTCTCCTATGTTTGATCTATTCATGTTAATTGTTGTCATATATATGTTTAGGTCAGATTACATGGTTCTGTTTACTTGTGCTATTAATGTCATATTTATTTATGGAATAAATTAAATCTATATGTGCATATATTCTCAACAACCCAAAAACCTTATTATACGCACTGTGATTTTTCGATGGTTGGTTTTGCCGATGCACTAAGGCCGGATAAATTTACTGGTGTACATTTTAAGAGATGGCAGATCAGGGTCATTCTGTGGCTGACAGCTATGAAGTGCTTCTGGGTGAGTACTGCCAAACCTGAAGAAGTTCTCTCTGCTGAACAGCAGAAAGAATTTGAGGAAGCCACTACTCTCTTTGTGGGATGCATTCTTAGCGTTCTTGGTGATCGTCTGGTCGAGGTGTACATGCATATAACTGATGCTAAGGAGTTATGGGATGCACTGAATACCAAATTCGGTGCTACTGATGCTAGCAACGACTTGTACGTCATGGAGCAGTTTCACGACTTCAGCATGGTTGACAACCGTTCTGTGGTCGAATAGGCTCATGAACTACAAACCATTGCTAAGGAACTCAAACTCCTTAAGTATGCTCTTCCCGACAAATTTGTGGCTGCATGCATTATTGCAAAACTACCTTCTTCATGGAGGAGTTTTGGTACTGTACTTAAACACAAGAGACAGGAATACTCCGTTGAGGGGTTAATTGCGTCTCTTGATGTTGAGGAGAAAGCTCGGGTAAAGAACGCTGTGTCAACAGGCAATGGTGGGCAGTTTAGTGCCAATGTGGTGCAAAAGACTGCAAACAAGAACAATAAATGAAAATTTGTCAAAGTCCAACAAAAAACTAACTTCAAGACAAGGAGGAACAACAACAAGGAGGAAGATGTCAGAACTTGCTTTGTGTGTGGCTTGCCTAGTCATCTTGCCAGGAAGTGTCCACAACGTAAGGGCATGAAGGCACCTGCAGGACAGATCTTTAAGTCTGTTAATGTAACCATTGGCAATACTAGAGATGTAACCGGGTATGGTAATTTACCTACTGTTCTCTCAGTTAATCAGTCTACTAATTGGTGGGTTGATACGGGGAGCCAATGTTCATGTTTGTGCTGATATATCTTTGTTTTCCTCTTATCAGGTACAGCCGGGATTCCTCCGTCCTAATGGGGAATGGGTGGTATGCTTCTGTTCATGGTGTTGGCATGGTAGATCTGAAGTTTACTTCGGGAAAGATCGTGCAGCTGAAGAAGGTGCAGCATGTCTCTACTATCGACAAGAATCTTGTTAGTGGTTCCCGTCTATGTAGAGACGGGTTTAAGTTGGTATTTGAGTCTAATAAAGTAATCGTGTCTAAACATGGATATTTTATCGGTAAAGGCTATGAGTGCGGAGGCTTGTTCCATTTTTCCTTTTCTGATTTTTGCAATAAGTCTGTGAACCATATTTATGGTAGTGTTGATGATAATGCTAGTATCTGGCATTCACATTTATGTCATATTAATTTTGGTTTGATGTCTCGGCTTTCTAGTTTGAATTTAATTTCAAGGTTTTCCATTGTCAAACGTTCTAAATGCCATAGTTGTGTGTAATCAAAGCACCCTCGCAAGCCACAAAGCTGCCAAGGAGAGAAACATGGCACCACTAGAATTCCTACATTCAGATCTTTGTGAAATGAATGGGGTGTTGACGAAGGGTGGAAAATGATATTTCTTGACTTTGATTGATGATGCAACTAGATTCTATTATGTGTACTTATTGCAAACGAAAGATGAGGCCCTAGACTATTTTAAAATTTATAAAGCAAAAGTTAAAAATCAACTTGACAGAAAGATAAAAAGAATTAGGTCAGATTGTGGTGGAGAGTATTTCTCTAATGTTTTTGATTTATTCTGTGAGGAACATAGCATTATACATGAACGAACGCCTTCTTATTCTCCCGAATCTAATAGGATTGCCGAAAGGAAGAACCGTACATTTACTGACTTGGTGAATGCCATGTTAGACACTGCGGGATTACCTAAGCCATGGTGGGGGGAGGCTTTGTTGACATCGAATCATGTATTGAATAGAATTTCTAATAGAAATAAGGATAAAACACCATACGAGGTATGGATTGGGAGAAACCATCACTTTTTTACTTGCGTACATGGAGGTGCTTGGCGAAAGTCAATGTACCAATAACAAAAAAGCGCAAGCTAGGACCTAAGACTGTGGACTGTGTCTTTCTGGGATATGCTCATCATAGCATTGCTTATAGATTTTTAATAGTTAAATCTGAAGTACCTGATATGAATATGGGTACAATTTTAGAATCTCGTGATGCTACATTTTTTGAGGAAACTTTCCCAATGAAGGATACACATAGCACTTCTAGTCAATCTTCTGATTTAATTCCCAATTTAATTACGCCACCAGAACAAACTGAACATACACTTGAACATCTCGGTGAGGAGGATGATAGTGAAACTCTTAGAAGAAGCAAGAGACAAAGGATAGCTAAGTACTTTGGTGACGACTTCACTGTGTACCTTGTGGACGACACTCCCAAATCAATTTCAGAAGCTTATACATCCCCTAATGCTGACTACTGGAAGGAGGCTGTTCGTAGCGAAATGGACTCCATTATCGCTAACGGGACTTGGGAGATGACAGAGCGACCCTATGGGTGCAAACCCGCAGGTTGCAAGTGGGCGTTCAAGAAGAAGCTAAGGCCTGACGGTACTATTGAAAAGTACAAGGCTTGGCTTGTGGCCAAGGGCTATACTCAGAAAGAAGGCGAAGATTTTCTTTCACTTACTCACTTGTTGCTAGATTGACCACAATTCACGTCTTTCTCCTTGGCTGCCTCACATGGTCTTCTCGTTTATCAGATAGACGTTAAGACAACTTTTCTTAATGGAGAGCTGGATGAGGAAATTTATATAGAGCAGCCTGATGGATTTGTAGTAGAAGGTCAAGCAGGCAAGGTGCTAAAGTTGTTAAAATCTTTGTATAGTCTGAAACAAGCTCCTAAGCAGTGGCATGAGAAATTCGATAGAACACTAACTTCTGCGGGCTATGCAGTCAACGAGGCAGATAAGTGTGTATACTATCGCTATGGTGGGGGTGAGGGAGTTATTCTGTGCTTGTATGTTGATGACATACTAATCTTTGGGACAAATCTTGAGGTGATTAATGAGGTTAAATTATTCTTGTCTTAAAACTTTGATATGAAAGATCTGGGAGTAGCTGATGTTATCTTAAACATTAAGTTAATCAGAGGTGAGAATGGGATTACACTCTTGCAATCTCATTATGTGGAAAAAGTCTTGAGCCGCTTTGGCTATATTGATAGCAAGTCTTCTCCAACTTCTTATGATCCTAGTATTTTGCTTCGCAAAAACAAAAGAGTTACTAGGAATCAACTAGAGTACTCCTAGATAATTGGCTTACTTATGTATCTAGCTAGTGCAACTAGGCCAGACATCTCCTTTGCTGTAAGCAAATTGAGCCGGTTTATCTCTAATCCGGGAGATGATCATCGGTGCGCGCTTGAGCGAGTTATGCGCTATCTGAAGAGTACTATGAATCTTGGACTTCACTATACTGGGTACCCGTCGATATTGGAGGGATATAGTGATTCCAACTGAATCTCTGATGCTGATGAGATCAAAGCCACTAGTGGATATGTTTTTACACTAGGTGGCGGTGTTGTTTCATGGAGGTCGTGCAAACAGACCATTTTGATGAGATCAACCATGGAAGTAGAGCTTACGGAGCTAGTTACTGCTACTGTTGAGGCAGAATGGCTGCGTGATCTATTAATAGATTTGCCTGTGGTTGAAAAACCAATACCGGCTGTCCTTATGAACTTTGACAATCAAACTGTCATTACTAAGGTGAATAATTCTAAGAATAACATGAAATCATCTAGGCATATGAAGAGACGATTAAAGTCTGTCAGGAAATTGAGAAATTCTAGAATTATAAGTTTGGATTATGTCCAAACAGCTAGAACCTGGCAGATCCTTTTACGAAGGGGCTATCACGAAATATGATAGTTAATGCATTGAGAGAGATGGGATTAAGACCCATGTGAGTTACACTATGGTGGTAACCCAACCTATGTGATCGGCGATCACGTGAATTAGGACCTGGGAAGAACAAGCCATTAGTTAATGGGAGAAGAGTACCTTTATCTGTCTCTAAGTGAAGATGCATATATTCTCACAAACTGTAAGGCAAGTTGCTTTTGCCTTAATGTGTTTTGTTGGCTTTAAATAGTGAAGATGATGTTACAACGAGCATTCTTGAAAGAACAACACCTATATGAGCTCAACCGTTGGTCGCGGTTTGTGGAGATTTTGGGTGAATATCCTAGGAAGCTCATGAAAGACCAAGGAGTATGACTTATAAGCTCCAATGAGAGGTAGGCTACTGCGGCCTATTTCAGTCAGGGCTTGAGTGAAACATTGCTTGCATAAAACTTGCAATTCAATGACTTAGTCCCATTGTTAATTACAAGTAAGTGTAGCTTGGAGTTCTAGATGAATGTTCAACCTTTAACCGGTCTCTATCGAAACACTGGTATAATGAGTACTTTAGAGAATGGAAATCTTCTTTGGACTTTAAGATTTGGTGGGGGTTGTTGGAATTACTAAGTGGGCTAAGGCCATGTGGAGAATAATTCTAGAAAAATCTCAAAGGCCTACTCATGGGAAGTAGCATAGGAGTTTAGTACCAACCTTGCTAGTTCTAGGAAGAGGGAGACCTCCTTATAAGGGTGAGCTCTCTCCTAGCCACCTTGAGACATGCATAGTGGGAAAAAACTGAGAGGACACACGGCACGCTCAAATGATCGCCATGCACGCGGCGCGCGTACACGATATGCCACGTGAATGGTCCGCAAAATTAGCTTCTCATGCTTGCCACAGATGCAGCTTATTTTTGCAGTTCTGTTTTGCTGCAAATCTTAACAACTTATCTGGAGTTTATTTTGAACTCACGGGATAATTTGATAATCAGACTCCGATAAGACGTACGGCTTATCTGTTCGGTTATGAGATAGAGATCGTGTGGACGTTCTGATCACGCATCCTAATATCTCTATAAATATCGAGCTGCTGTCTCCTCGCAACATATGCGAAAACAGTCTAGGGTTTGCCATCTCTTCTATTCTGAGCCGTCGTTTGTCGTCTACTCCGTCCCGTTCGTTGACGTGCACCGGCGGATTGGGAGAGCAGATCTCCGGAACCTCGCCTTCGGGTCCTGCACTGGGGAGGGCGAATAAGGTTTTTGGGAAAGCGCTACACGTACTGCTCGCTGTGGATCACTGGCTCGTCTTCCTTCACGTTCAGGCGTTGGCGCGTCGTCGCCACACCCGGTGCCGCGTGTCGTTCGTGCGATACGTGCTGCGCCTATGTTGCTCCAGAACAACTTGCGTCTGCTATAGAACAGGGCTATAGATAGCGTTACACTATGTCTCCTGTGTTTGATTTATTCATAGTTAAATGTGCTGTCATATACATGTTTGGTCAAATTACATGGTTCTGTTTACTTTGTGCTATTAAATATCATATTTATTTATGGAATAAATTAAATTACATGTGCTTATATTCTCAACAACAAACTAGCACTTCGATATCTGATTCTAGTGCCATCATTGGATAGAAATGCCTCCATTTTTTTGTCTCGTTTATAGTGAAAATATAAATGACTACATATGATTTTTAACCACCTCTTTCGTTTTCTTTTCAGTACCTTGACGTGCCGTGAGCATAAAAGAGGTTCAAATAAGTGATTGGAAGATTCCTTCAGAAAGAAAAAGCAAGAACTGGACATATAGAAAAGGTAATAAATAAGACGATATTTGCCCTCTCCCAGCTTCTTCCTCCTGCTACTTCCCTATCACTTCGGAAATTTACCTTCATAATAATTAATATGGAGCTTATAAATACAAACAAAACCATGGCTTTAAAATGGACATTCACCGCAGTGAAATCGACAATGAGTAATTAAGATGGGAAGAGCAGTAGTGTGTATACGATATGCCAATTGCAGGACTTGGACTTGGAGGTATCAGGAGTTTACAAGCAAGGTGAGTTGTTGCAATTTTAGCTTGCATTCTGTTTCACTTGTTTCACATCTGTCTGAATTTGCAGAATCATATATTGCATCAGGAGTCCATCTTGTCTGCGATGGGGCTACCAAATCCAGTTGTTCCAGCGTAACCTGGATACTGGAATCTTTGCTGGATTAATGGTCGCATACTTGTATCCTTGCATCTCTCACATCTAGAGACGCACTGACGAGCCTGAACTTAGGAGCTTCGAGGGCTAGTCTATCCGACAGACACTGATGTAGCCGGTGATATGCTACTACCAGCAGTGTATTATCAGGCTTAACACGTCCAACGGTAGCATCCAGGTTGGGGTGGTACTAAAACTAATGTCTCACGAGTCATGGTATCTCCTAATGTTCTGGAGTAATCAAGTACTCAAAATGCAAAGCAATATAATTACCCGGAATAAGCTATCTATTATGCAGTTAATTCATGTTGATGATGCTCAGATATTTTTTACTATTGGAAAACATTTTGCTGCAGAATTTAAAGTTGATTTTGCCGGTAACAGCTGGATACATTTGGGAAAATACACTACTACAAAAGTGGTTCCTACAGATGGCCAAAATCGATTTGTATAGACGGTTGGGCGATCACCTCTAAAAAAAGGCCTGTAGAAATAGTGTATTTTTACAGGCAAGTAAATAATCGCCTTTGAAAATTATTTTTCTAGGCAGTCTGCTTAAGATAACCGCATATAGAAATCAATTATTACAGATCATTGTCTTAAGATAACCACCTGTGTAAATGAATTTCCAACTTTCAAATTTTGGGCAACAAAAAGCACCAAAAAGTTACAAATCACATGATTTTTCGCGCGTGGCAATATGTTTCATTCAAACCTAAAATCTCACTCTCCACACATTGCTCCCTTACCATCTCACCATTAATCACATGTTGTCTAGATTTACGATGCTATTCTTTTGACTTTATATGTCTGAAACTTATAATGCTTATTTAACACTCTAAATGGTTTTAAATTGTCACGTCTGGTTTATTTTCGCCTAATTAACTTAATGAAAATTTCGCCAATAAAAAGGGTTTAATTGGACTAAATAAATTAACGCCGCCATTTTATTTGGTTGCTATTTAATTGGAGTTTATTGAGGTTTATTTGGATTTAATTGGTTATTTATGAAGAAGAGCTCAATTTCCTAAATCAATTTCTCAAATTACCAACTCCATGAAATATTCCCAATCCCCCCAATATCCTAAAATTTCCAGAAATATCCACAATTCCTGAATTTCCTAAAAATTCCCAAAAATTTCAAATTTCCAATTTTGGAAAATTTCCAAAAAATCCCCTGGGGTTTTACCCATTTCCCCTTTCCTCTTTCCCTTTTCCTTTTTCCTTTTCCCCTCTTCTCTTTTCTTTTTCCTTTCTTCTTCCTCCTTCCTTCTTCCTCCCGCTGTTGCCCGAGATCGACCAGGACTCCGACGTCGCCTTCCTCCTCTCCGCTGCCCCGCTGCGCCTAGAGGCCCAGGGCCCAAGCCGCCTGCACATCACCCAGCTCACTCCACTCTGCCACCGTCCCGGCCCGACTCGACCCGGCGCTGCCCTCGAGTCCGCACAGCCAGCGAGTCGCCGCCGTGCCGCCGCGGGACTTCTCCATCTCGTGCCGGCGCTGGACTCCCTACCGCCGCCACCAACCTTCTCTCTCTCCTCCTCCTCTATAAAGCCGCCCAATCTCTCTACACCGAAGCCCTAGACGTCGCCACCTCTCGTCGCCGCACACAGAGATGCCGCCGGCGGCGGCTTCCAATCTAGGCCGTCCCCGGAGCTCAAGCCGTCGCCATCTCCGTCATCTTTGCGACCTCTGCCCACTGTCGGTGAGCATCTGGGCCAAGGCCTTTCCCTCCGGCGCCGCCCCGCTCCGCGTCGCCGTCGAACCACCGCTCCGAGCCACGACGCGTCGCCGTTCCGGAGGCTGGCCACTCTCCCTAGCTCTCCGCCGCCGTCGCCAGTGGTCACCATCGCCGTCGAACCCGCCGCGCCGCCCTGCTTCCCTGCTCACCGCGCCGCGATGTCGTGCGCGGGCACGTGTACTCTCCCCGGGTCACTAACAGGTGGACCCCACCAATCATCCCGTCCTCATGTCGCCGACATGTGGGTCCCATGCACAGAACCCGGCAAATCCCAGCCGTCCAAAACCCAGGAGCCACCGAGAACCGACAGATTTCCTTTAACCGATCCGGCGCCACATCAGCAAGCCACGTCAACCGTAGATTTACGCCAGCTTGGCTTGGATTGCCACGTGGTGGCCCAGTCACCCGGTCCACCGAAGCCTCCCTCTCCCTGGTTCGTGGACTTATTCCACCATGGCCATGTAAAATTATTCTCATGATTAACATTTTGTGATGAACAATTGGCCTTACAAATGATTTATTTAATGAAATTTGGTCTTAAAATATATGTGGATGTTGGTGTGAGCGTGTGTGACTAATGTGGGTCAGGTTGTGATATCTATACCCAGAAACGGTTGTTTTGTCTATTTGTGTGTAGGTGATTTGAGGTCTAACCTTGGTCAATAGTGAGGACCGAGACTACGCTCGGGGAGGAGCCGAGATCTAGCACGGTCAAGGATGCCGAGGTCTAGCACGATCAAGGATGCCGGATGACGAGACTGGACACAAGATGGCATACGGTGGATGGATACCGTGTAGTAGGTCTTTACAACGGGCTTTGTAAATTAGATATGTAAGCGTTGGAGCAAAAACGGAATAGGTGTGCGAACCGGATTGGCACAGTGTGCGAATCGGATTGCTACAGTGTTGGGATGGCTACAGTGCCGAAACGGATTGCTACAGTGTTCTGGCTTGCTGCATGTGAGGGAGTCTGAGTTGGCTATGGAAAGGAGAATTTAATTTAGAAATTGTAAATAGATTTGGTAATTAAGGTTTTGAGTCCTAGTGGGAATAGGAGTTCTACTCCTATTTTGTGTAGGATGTTTTAGTTATAAATAGATGAGGAATGGAGGCTCTAGAGATATAACTTTTGGAAGAGAGAAAAGCTAGGGTTTAGTTTTGAGAGAGAAGAGTGTTTTATATGCACTTTGTAAATACATCTTGATTCAATAAAGATAATCTACTTTGAAGAACATCTTTGGTGTATATCCTTCTGAATTCAAACAGTTCGTTCGGTAAGAGCGGGCGGCAAGATGGCGGTTCTACCGGTGGATATACGGTAGTCAGACCAGCGCAACAGAGACGGTCTGACCAGTGCACTCCATCCAGATTTGAGCGTTTCTTTTATTCCGCAAAAAATTTTGGTTTTTGGTGTTCCTACCATTCACCCCCTCTCTTGTATTTCGATCCTACAAGTGATATCAGAGACTTGTTTTCTCTTTTTTGATCTTCACCGATCTTGAGATTTAGCCATGGCTGACCGATTTTCAATTAAGCCACACGTTTTTGATGGAGTTGATTTTCCTTATTGGTGCAAAAAAATGCAATCTTATATTATGTCCCAAGGCTTCGATATTTGGCACAAAGTTTCAAAACCTTATGTTATTCCTGAAGAGATTACTACGACTAATAAAATTGATTTTGAAAATAATTGTAAAGCTCGCAATTATATTTTAAATAGAGTTTCTCGTTCTGATTTTGATCGAATCTCTCATTTTAAAATTGCGCATGAGATGTGAAGGCCTTATGTGATTTTCACCAAGGATCTTCTAACATCAAGGAACTGCGTAAAGATATTTTTAAAAAGGAGTATATGAAATTTGAGATGAAATCTGGAGAAGCTCTTGATGATTATTATATTCGCTTTAACAAAATTTTGAGTGATCTTCGTTCTATTGATGATGCTTGTGATGCTAACTATACTCAGTCTGAAGTCTCTCGACATCTTTTGAATGGTCTTGACATGTCTATTTGGGAAATGAAAGTTACATTTATTCAGGAATCTGTAAAAATGAATACTTTAACCTTGGAATCTTTGTATACCAAATTAAAGACACATGAGATGAATATTCTTTCACGAAAAATTGATTCAAAATCTTCTGCTTTAGTGTCTTCTTCTAGTTATTCAGTCAATGCTTCTTCATCACTTTTTTAACTGCTTTTAATGCCATGTCCGATGACCAACTCGAGCAAATCTCGGAGGACTTGGTTTTGTTAACTAACAGACTCTCTCGAGCTTTGAATAATGTAAGAAGCAGGAAACGAGGAGGTCCAATCCGGTGCTTTGAATGTGGAGAGCCTAATCACATTCGCGTCAATTGCCCTAAGTTCGAGAAAGGATCAAAGGAAGATGAAGAGGACAAGAGCAAAAACGAGAAGAAGAAGAAGATATTTAAAGGCAAGAAAAACAAAGAAAGTTACAAGAAGATGTTAAACAAAGTGTGTGCTGTCTTTGAACAAACAAGTGACGTCGACTTTAGTAGTGAAGAAGAGGATGATGACAAAGACAAAAACATCTCTGGAGTATGCCTCATGGCTCGTGGAGGATCAATATCTGGAGAGTCTGATTCTAATAACGAACACATTGAGGTAACTCTTTTTTAAGATATTATTGTTTCTCTTGGCTTTAAGATTCAAAAATATGAGAAAAAGATAAAACAACATGACTTTATTGTTGAATCTCTTAATGCTGACATTTCTAGATTGAAATCTCTAATTCCTGATTATGATAATTGTGCATCTTGTGAAGTTTTATTTTCTGAAATTTCTTCTTTACGAGATATTCATGCTAATAACTGTTTGAGATTAGAATCTGAAATTGAGAAAACAAAATTTTTTGAAACTTCTTTGGCTCTTGGTTTTGCTTTGCATTCTTGTACTGCTAATGAGTTAGTTTTGACAAAAAATCTTTTAAAAAAAATATAAAGTTGATTTTGGTGCAAGTTCTTTGTTCAATATTTTATGTGCTAAAAGAATTAGACAACACAAGGAGGTTTTAAGTTCTAAAACTTGCTCAACATGTTTTGTGAATGAGGTAAAAGTGAAAAATGCTCTTGGTCGTATTGAGTATATGGAAAATATTGTGAAAACTCATGAGATGATTTCTTGTTCAAACTGTAAAAAACAAAAAGGAGTTTTATTAGATTGCGAAAAATGTGCTAACTTAACAAAAGAAGTTTCTTATTTGAAAAGTTCCTTAGAACGATTTTCTGATGGTAAAAAGAAACTTAACATGATTTTGATCAATCAAAAGTAAGCACACATAATAGAGGGTTAGGTTTTGATCCACATGCTTATTTTACTAATCATCAACCTTTTATTTTGAGTGTCACAAACAATGGAGAAATTTTGACAAAACCAGAACCTAAGAAAACTATTTTCAAATCTGCTGGAATTATGTTTCTCTTCTCTCAAACCAAGGTGTTTCTACTGGAAAACCTTCAATTTCAAAATCTTCTCATGTGAAGTATACATGTACTTTTTGTGGAAAAGATGGACATTTGGTTGGTTATTGCTTTAGACTTGCAAGAAAACAGAAAAAAAACAGAGAACGTGAACTTGCAAGGTTGAGGTAGCAAAGGTCGAGCTTTTCTTCAAGAGGCCCGGTTAGACCACAAGCCCTAGGGAGGTTCAACGGTGGCCATGGGTAGTTAGACCGCTGGCACATCAGCAATCAAACCGACGGCCGACAGTGGTTAGACCGACTTTTCAGCATTGGTCGGATCAATTTTTGGTAAAGCCCCAAGGTAAGTTTTTAGGTAAGTCTAGTACTGATTCTATTTATGCATATACATGTGCTTTGCCTACTGGTTCTATTGGTCATGTGTCTCAGTGTTGGATTCCTAAATTTCTTATTTCTAATCCTAACACAAAGGTCTTGACATCTTCTTATACATAGGTCTTTTGGCGGCATACTCCCTATGTGCATTAAACGATTGAAACATCATTGCTTTTAAGGTAATATTGATCTATTTATAAATTGGCAATATAATATCTACTTCTTCATTAGCTTTTTTCTCGCTAGTTATGGAGATAGTAGCTTTTCATAATAATACAAATGGATATATGTCAATTAATGAGAATCTTGGTGATATCTTTGGCAATTGGTTGTCTATTTCAAAAACCTTTGATATCTTCTCGATTTGCTTTGTTTTTATGTCGGAAGGGTTTGGAGGTTATTTTGAGGGGGAGTTTATGTTTTTTTTATGTATTCATGTTTAATTTATTGCATTGCTCTCAATTTGAAAGTAAAAAAAGAAAAGTGGAGCTTTGTTTTATATCTCTAGTATATTCTTATGCTTACTAACAATCTGAGTGAGGTCTTTCTGTCGTTAGTTTAGCTTGTATGCATTCTAGTCTTTATATGAGTCTTTGCTATTACTTTTAAGGGATATGATGCATAACACTTAAATTCTTTTATTTGAATTAAATAAATATGCAATATTAAAACTAGTGCTAAGTTTGAATAATTTATGCTTATATTTATTCTTTATTGAATTTTCATTCCTCAAATGCTCAAAAATATCTTTACTTTATGAGGAAAAAAATGGATACCGAATTCTTACCAAGAGTATTCACCACAAGGATGTATCCGAAGAGAGAGAAATAAATGGATACCGAATTCTTGGCAAGAGTATTCACCATAAGGACGTATCCGAAGAGAGATAAAAAAAGGTACCGAATCCTTGGAAACAGTTTCCACGATAAGGACGTACCCGAAATGAATTAAAGAAAAAAAGGAGAGAAAAAAGAATATATATTCTCTTTTGAGCAAAATATTTGAGAAAGGATGTGTTATTCAACTTGACTAGGTATAAGGGTATTTTGTTCAATATATGTACTAGTCAATATATTGCATTATAAATTGTTGAAATCATGAATTTTTAATGCTGATTTGATCTTGATTATAATATCATTGATTCATGTTTGGACTATAACTCATACTTGTTTGCTAGTTGGTCAATTTATCTCCCTTGTGTTGCAACACATGTCCCTGAGTTGCTTTAGGTACATTTCAAAGCTCCTAGGAAAGAAAAATTTAGAAGAAGAAAAATTAATAAATATTTATTGCATTAGTGCTTTTATGGTTTATATTCTCTCTTTTGAAATTTTTGATGAAATCATTGTTAAAGAGGGAGAAATATACAAAATGCATGCTTAAAGAAAGTGGGAGCTTGTTAGAAAAGGGAACAATTTAAAAGTTTGAAAGTTTTGACAAGTTGATCGATTCTTAAAAAGTAGATTTTGTGCTTTTATTGCAAATATAATAGAGAAATTTTTTCTTTTAAAAAGGGATAAGTTTTTGACACTTTTTTTATTATTTTTCAAAAACATCAATTTGCATTTTGGAGAGGTTGCCAATGTGTTCATCAAGGGGGAGATTATAAAATCATTGTTATGATTAACATTTTGTGATGAACAATTGGTCTTGCAAATGATTTATTTAATGAAATTTGGTCTAAAAATATATGTGAATGTTGGTGTGAGTGTGTGTGACTAATGTGGGTCAAGTTGTGATATCTGTGCCCAAAAACTGTTGTTTTGTCTATTTGTGTGCAAGTGACTTGAGGTCTAACCTTGGTCAATGGTGAGGACCGGGACTACGCTCAGGAAGGAGCCGAGGTCTAGCATAGTCAAGGATGCCGGGTGACGAGATTGGACACAAAATGGCACACGGTGGATAGATACCGTGTGGGAGGTCTTCACAACGGGCTTTGCAAATTAGATATGCAAGCGTTGGAGCAAAATCGGAGAACGAAATCGGAACTGGTGTGCGAACCGGATTGGCACAGTGTGTGAATTGGATTGCTATAGTTTTGGGTTGCTACAGTGCCAAACCGGATTGCTATAGTGTTTGGTTGCTACAGTAATTGCTGCATGTAAGGGAGTCTGAGTTGGCTATGGAAAGGAGAATTTAATTTGGAAATTGTAAATAGATTTGGTAATTAAGGTTTTGAGTCCTAGTGGGAATAGGAGTTCTACTCCTACTTTGTGTAGGATTTTTTAGGTATAAATAGATGAGGGATGGAGACTCTAGAGATATAACTTTTGAAAGAGAGAAAAGTTAGGGTTTAGTTTTGAGAGAGGAGAGTGCTTTATATGCACTTTGTAAACACATCTTGATGCAATAAAGATAATCTACTTTGAAGAGCATCTTCGGTGTAAATTCAAACGGTTCGTCTGATAAGAGCATGGCGGCGAGACGGCGGTTCTATCAGCGGACATACGGTGGTCAGACTGGCGCAACAGAGACGGTCTGACCGGTGCACTCCATCCAGGTTTGAGGGTTTCTTTTATTCCGCAAAAAATTTTGGTTTTTGCTGTTCCTACTATTCACCCTCCTGTCTGATAGGCTTAATTCTTGTCTTTTAATCCTACAGGCCATCTCACTAATATTGGACCCCACCTGTCAGCTTGATTAAAATAATCCTTTTCTATTTAAAATTCCAGGAAATATACTGAGAATATTCCTTTTTAATTTTTTTCTGATTTTCTCTGATTTCAAACTTCTGAAGACCATGACTTTTCGTACGAACTCCTATTTGACCTATTCTTCTTTCTAAATTTTTCTAAAATTGAGCTTTACCTCATGGTTCAGTTTGTTGTTCCATTTTATATTATTTAGCTTGCCTTTTCTATTTCTTTATTTGTTTCTCGTTTACGAATGTGTAGACATTGGTGCCAAGGAGCAATCCGTCGCCACTAAAGATGCAGTGCAGGAACAGTGCTTGGAGCAAGCCAAGTGCACCCTTTGATCACGTTGATCCTAGTTTACAAATTGTTTTGTTTGAAACCATGCATTATTTGTTTACAAATCATCAAATCACATAGTATGACCTATTTGCTTTCATTTCGTACCTTGATTATTATTGATTACCTGTGATACCTTGTCACCCTAGCTTTATTTTATGAGTTCAACATTTGGGACTCAACTCAGGTAGAGTAGCTATACTTAGCCCTGCTTAAAGTGTTTTTTCAAGCAAAATAAGTTTGATTAATGATCTACTTATCATTGATTTTATATGAACTGTGTGACTGTGTGCTATCCTTCCGGTAGCACGTGTTGCACCATGTAGTAATGAACTAGTGGGTAAAAATGATTTTGATTGGAGATGATGGATGATTCTATGTGAACCTAGATAGGTGGTAAGGCACTATGTGAGCCCTTATCATATGCTTTGTGTTCGATAGCTACTCAAGAGCCAACTATGTGCTCTTGGTCTACTACTTAAGTTGTGTGCTATTAGAAATGGTAGCAAATTGACTTGGTCAGTTAAGGATCTTACTTCGTGCGCCATTGAAGTGAGCCCCACCATATAACCACATGTTCTAATGGGAAGGACCTGGCCCAGTAATATTTCTAGTCTTGGCACTGTCGGCCCAGATGGTTAGAGTAGGTTTTGGTTAGCACTATAGAGACTTTCCTACTATGTGGGGAAAATGCGTCCCATAAGGGAAGACAGTGTTGAGGCGAGACTTCTAAAAAGCCTTGTTACGGTGGTCATGTCATATCCACTCATCACAACCTATTAGTAGCTGCCCCATTTTACCCTTGCTTCAAGGTCTTTCTCCAAGCTTTCCAAAGTGCATTCATGATAGTTCATGACCCATTCCAAGCATTTTCGTGGCACATAAACATAACTGCCATCATCAAGTTTAGCTGTACACTGACTAAACTGAACGCACACACTAAACGCCACATCGGGATCAATACTATCGCATGCGAACAACAAAAACGAGAGAAAAAAATCATTAGTTTGCTCGCTAAATCGTTGCTGACCTAGGTTCTTGTAGCTCAATCCCATTCCACAATAATGAAGTAAGGGAGTGTGCTGTTACCCAGAAGGGAGCTCGTTGCGAAGCAAGGAGGCCATCGCCTGTGGCATGCTCTCTTCTCGAGCCGCCGTCTCTCCCTCTCCATCTCCCTCTCTCCAAACCCTAGATAAGTAGGGTCTCCATGGTTAGGCTCCGCGTCAGTGGAGGTAGGACATGGCAGTGACGGCGAGCTGTGGGGAACGGAGTGACACCGCGGCGAGGTGGTGGAGGCGGATAGCACGGCTTCATATGTGTGGATGGATCAATCTATTTTGATTTATGAAGAAGCACTCTCTCTCTCTTCCTCTCTTGACGTGTGGGTTTAGGGGCAAAAGAGTCCACTTTGCTAAGAAGAAAAAAGAAAATAAGAAGAAAAGGAAGAAATAGAGAAAAATAGAAGGGAGTGGCATGGAACCAAGTAATTCACGTTTCCGATGGCATACTACGAAAGTGGTGCGAATTGAGTGACAAATCCTAATAGTGATGCGAATTCAGTGATATATAAAGAAGAATCACTCTTCTTCCTCCAACACTTCCCCCTCTATTTCTGGATGTTGAGTTCGGCCATGGCAGATTGGCCACGGAAGATGGAAGCATAACAGCTCCCATCTACTTCTCACCCCCGAGCTCCACTGCAGGACGCCTCGAGCTCGCCCCGGGTTGGCGCCGTTGAGCTCCCATGCAGCCACGCCGTTGAGCTTGGCCACTTCCCTTGTGTTCCCCGTGGCCGTTGACAGCGAGCTCGTGCTTGGACTCCGCCCTCAAGCTGCCAAGCACCTGCTGCCGTCGAGCTCACCGTGGCCGTCGCCGGTAAGCTCACGCCCCGGCCTCCGCCCTCCGTCCTCGACCTCCCACACGCTTGCTGCTGTCGAGCTCACCATGGACGTCGCCGGCGAGCTTGCGCCCCGCCTCCGCGCTTGAGCTCCCAAGCGCCCGCTGCCAGCGAGCTCATCGTCGCCGTCTCCGGCTAGCTCGCGCCCCCGCCGCCCTCGAGCTTCCATGTGCCCTGGTCAGGATGCGTTGGCCATTGCTCTGGAGGTTGCTTGCTGCTGCCCTGTGGAGCTCCTCCTGTTTGCGTACGCTGGGAAGAAAAGGGGGGGAGGAGGAAGAAAGGAAACAGGGCAGCTTGGAAGAGAACAGTGATGTTGACGCAATGGTAAATAGAATAATGGAGGTAATTTTTGATGTTATTAAAGTGAATTAACATCTTTTCGTGCTATATATCCAAAATCATGAACTTTTAACGCTATAGAACCAATTTTTCTAAAAAAATAATCTATAAATTATTTTTAACTAGTAAGTGTGCACGTGAAACCCACGTCACCAAAAAAATAAAACGTGCATCCTGGTATTACAAGAAAATAAAGTATTTGAGCTAAATTAAGATAATATCATGCATTAAGCAACAAGCAAAGCTCATTCAATATAACTCAATGTGTAAGTAGACAAACATGAAGCGAGGAATGGACTTGCATATCTAGGCTTCTCTTCACAAATAGAAAGGGCCAGAACTGATCAAAATCAAAATTTCCTGCAACTAAAGATTTGAAAATTAGTTTGATGTACACTGAAGAAAACCACAATCTAATTTGAAAAGTTAATTTGGTGCAAAGAACATGAGGTATCACAAATCTATTTTCTTGCCCTGGAATTCTGTACTCAAGGTGGATAAACAATTTCCCTCACTGTCATATTGCACTTTGCCTCGTTTAAATTCCGAAGAGCAATGCAAAAGAGTTAAGCATAGACCAGCTCAAAACAATGAAGAGTTTTCAGTTTTTTCATTGTTATCCAGAACAGAAACACTAATTCTCAAGCAAAAGATGCCTGTTCAAGTTCAGGCTCTTGAATAGAAACACTAATTGCTGGTTGGCACACATTGCACGACCAAGTTCACACACTAATTTCAGAAACATTGCAAGGTCAAGTTCAGAAGCAATGCAAACTCAAGTTCAGACTTTCTAAAGCAGTTCAATGAAAGGTATGATCTAATCATCGAAGTTGTATGCCCCACAGCATCCGCATGTCCTCCTGTTTTTGGTTGGAGCAAACATGGTTGGGCATATCTCCGCCTTGCAGACAAAACACACTTTGTTTGTTTAATGATCCTTCACATCTGTAGAGGCCACAAAGGAGCTGTAATGCAGTTAGAGCATCTCCAATAGATACCCAAAAAGCTTTCTAAAAGTTTAATTTTGGGAGTTAAGTTAAAAATAAGTCTCCAACAGATTTTCAAGCCTAGTCCCAAAAATTCATCATGCCCAATCCAAACATAAAACTGAGCTATATCTGGGGCACCTTTGGGCGTCCCCAATCTTTCAGTTCGCGGGAAAAATTTCGCCTCCCGCGCCGATTACTTCGCCCCCGCGCCAAATCCTTCCTCCCCAATCCGCGGCTGCCGTGTCCGGCCAGGGCTACCGCCTGCCCCCTCCATCCCTGGCTGCCGCTTTCGGCCAGGGCACTCGAGGCTGGCGTTGAAGGGGCGCGCGGGGAACTTGGCGGAGACGGAGCCGACCTTGAAGACGAGGTCGTCACCGTCGGCGGGGATCCCGGTGATGGTTCACCACCGGAAGAAGGCCCTGACGCAGATGCCGCTGAGCCCAGAGATGCGGCGGTCGTCGAGCCGCCCCGTCAGGCGGTCGCTGAATGAGGCGAGGTAGCTCCCCGCAGGAAGAACGATCCGGCAGCTGGAGATTAGGTCGACGGCGAAGTCCCCCGACCCGGCGTCGAGGGTGTACCCGCGCACGTTGGCCGGGAGCAGGCCCCGCAGGAACCCGCGGAGCCGGAGCTCATCGTACGCGGTGACGTCCGCGGCGGCGGTGTCGGAGAGGACGAGCGGGAGGGCAACCAACGGGAAGAGGAAGAGCACGGCGGCGGCGAGGAGCACCGCGGTTTGGGCGTTGGGTCTCGCCATGGCTGATGCTGCTTGGTTGGGGTTGGGATGGGCCCACCTGTGATGACATGGCACATTTTAAAATTTTTGGGACTCTAATTTTAGACATTTCTTGGAGAAGAGATTGATTTTTGGATTCAATTTTTTTTTGGCTACCCCAATTCAGTATTTTTTAGGACTCTAATTTTAGACACTTGTTGGAGATGCTCTTAGCTCAACAAAGATCTTCAGATTAAGCCATGTTGAACCATGACAGGATATAACATTGTATAGATACTGAGATATGTTATGAACTAAATGAAGCATAAGGTAGGGGAAAACCATTACCAATGCACATCGTTGTATGATCACTCGAAGTCTCAATGCATCAGTGTTCAGCGATCAACCCACACTGAAAAATTCAGCAACCTGAAATACAAGATATATTTGGGAAAACCATTACCAATGCAAATCATTGTAGTGCAGCATGAGCATATCTCGATGAGGAAAACTACAATATAATATTATACAAGATAAGATAATCTGTAGCATATCATTTTGTACATACAGTTTCTTCACATATGCATTTCATCAAACATAAGCTTGCACACATCAGGTGGGGACTCAGAAGAGGCAAGGGCCATGATCACCCATGAAAGAAAATTTCAGAGCGGTATCACTAATTAATGCTGCAACCATGAATATTAGATCAACACACAGCCATCAAACCATGGTAGCTGAGCTGCCTCTTCCTGCTATCTACCTCGGAAATGCCTATTTACCAGAAAGAAAAACCGAAGGGGAATCACAATGATATCTGCAAAAGATTCATAAACTTTCAACAGACACATTTCTATTTGCACTGAGGAACATGGAGTTCTAAGCAGCATGCCTAAATAAGGCCCATGAAGCAATTGTAGAGGGGCAATTGAAATGATTCGTAGAAAGAAGTCCCTACTACAACAACAACAACAACAACAACAACAAAGCCTTACAGTTCCAAGCAAATTGGGGTAGGCTAGAGTTGAAACCCAACAGGAGCCGCAAAACAAGGTTCAGGCACGTAAATGACTGCTTTCCAAGCAGACCTATTCAAAGACAAATTCTTGGGTATATTCCATCCTTTCAAGTCCCTTTTTATTGCCTCCTCCCACGTCAATTTTGGTCTTCCCCTGTCTCTCCTAACATCACTGTCGCGCCTTAAGATTCCACTATGCACTGGTGCCTCTGGAGGTCTCTGCTGGACATGTCCAAACCATCTCAACCGGTGTTGGACAAGCTTCTCTTCAATTGGTGCTACCCCTAGCCTATCACGTATATCATCGTTCCGGACTCGATCCATTCTTGTATGACCACAAATCCAACGTAGCATATGCATTTCCGCAACACTCAAACTGCTGAACATGTCGTCTTTTTGTAGGCCAACATTCTGCACCATACAACATTGCCGGTCTAATCGCCGTTCTATAGAACTTGCCTTTTAGCTTCTGTGGTACCCTCTTGTCACAGAGAATACCCGATGCTTGACGCCACTTCATCCACCCCGCTTTGATTCTATGGCTAACATCTTCATCGATATCTCCATCTCTCTGTAGCATTGATCCCAAATATCGAAAGGTATCCTTCTTGGGTACTATTTGACCATCCAAACTAACATCCCTCTCCTCATGTCTAGCAGTGCCGAAGTCACATGCCATATATTCGGTTTTAGTTCTGCTGAGTCTAAAACCTTTGGACTCTAGAGTCCGCCGCCACAACTCTAGTTTCCTATTTACTCCCGCTCGGCTTTCATCAACTAATAGTACATCGTCCGCGAAAAGCATACACCAAGGGACATTCCCTTGGTAGAAAGAAGTCCCTACCAAGAAAAAAAATACATCTCCAGTATACTCATATGGTCTGAGAGAGAATTTAATTGAGAATTTGATTTACCACATATACACACACACACATATGGTATAGAGAGCAGTAAGAATCATGTGGCTGACCTTGAGATTTGTTTAGGAGAGACCAATATTTGGCAGATGCAATAGAATACATCTGGCCTGCAAATCAGTTCCCTGAACACTGCATAAATTTCCATCCAGTGCAAACAACTATTGTTTCAAAAATAATAAGAACATGTGGGAATCACGAACATGTGGTACTTTTCAATATAAGAGAAACATCAAATCACGAAAAATACATCCAACGCTTGAATAAATCAAGTAACTGTTATCGATCATGTCCTAAGGCCGTGTGAAGCATTAGGAGGACGGATTTAGTCGGTACTAATCATGTTGAAGCTTGCTCCCAAAATTGCATAATGTCAGGCATCTACCAACAACTGGAAAAGATGCAAGGAACCGCAAGCAGTTCAGAAGTTTGCACATGGTATCATCTCGAAATTCCTTGAAGTTAATTCACAATTTGAGCAGAATTTTAAATCTGACAGAAGACATTTTTGGCAAAATAGAACAATCAGCTTCTTTAATTCCATTGCAGCAAATTATCACTTCTGTTGTGCATTGGCATAAACCTAGACGAATTAAAAACAACTCACCTATCTGAGAGGTGCTGACCAAAGGTTGGATGTAGCCCATAAAAGGCAGAACACTACTCAGCTTTGACTAAAAGCTTAAGTCTGATATCAACATTACTGAAGGAAAAACATGCCCAGCAATCCAACGTTTCATAAGTTGGCCTGCACATAATAGCTAATAAGTATAAAACTGTCAGCATGAAATGGGATTAGCAGCATTTGTCTCTCTCCTGAACCCCTGTTGTTTTCTTATTTGCTGCTGGCACGGGGAGGAGTAGGCAGCGCCGGGGAGGGCTGCGCCGGCTCGGCTGGCACCGGGAGCCAGGGGAGGCCAGGGGCGTCGCGGGCGTGTAGGCGCGGCGCGGCGCGGCGTAGGGGAGGGATGCGCCGGAGCGGCCAGCGCAGGGGAAGGGCAGGCGGTTGCAGGCGGCGGTTGGAAGAGAAGAAAGAAAGATCAAAACATCCTAGGTCCTAACAACGGCGGTTGCAGGCGGCGGCGGCGGCGGATGCAGAGGGCGGCGGCGACGGATCCAGGGGCAGGGGCGCGGCGTGGGCCAGGCGAGTGGGCAGGGGCGAGGCGTGGACAGGCGCTGTAGTATGGGCCGTTGGATGTGAAGTGGATAAGCCTAGGAGAAATCTGAGCTTTTAGAGAGAAAATCACCATTACCGTAAAGGACTTGAATTCCCATGAACCTTTGTCCACGTCGCCTTGTATTTCCTAGCTCCCCCCAGTACTAGATCAATCAATGATAAAGATATCACTATAGAACATCATATTCGTACCGTCCTATTAATATTGGTTGATAAAACCTAACACTGATAGAAGATTTTCTGTCCACCCATCCGGTCTACGTCCTTTTAAACTAACGCTGATGTGATGGGTCTTATCAGTGCTGATTGGTAACTAGAACTGGCACTGATTAGTGGCGAAACTAGCACTAATAAGAATTTTTGGCAGCAAAATTTTTAATTTTTGAATGAGGTCATCTATATAACGGTTCATAGCTAGAACCGGCATTGATGACCTCGACCATATTAGTACCAGTTTTTAATGTAAATTTAACTTTTTCGTACGAACTCGAATAGCTATGAAAATTATAGCTCTTGATGAGATCTCCAATTTTGTAGTTGACAACTTTTTCATTTGACGTCATTTAAATGCTTAAATATATGTTTAAATCTCGGATATAAAGGGTCAAAAGAAAAATATCCATAACCAAACAAAATTGATGTATAGGTGAGTTGGTAAGGATAGAAGAACGAGAGAGGGAGGTTTAGAGATTAAATCTTACCATGGCAAGTTAGTTTTTTACTTGAAAAAAATAAGTGCTAGCAACTTATGCTCGTTTTGAACCGGTACTGATGATGATTTCTCTTATAGGGATAGATCCTTCTAATTTGATGAGTCATGCAGGCATGCATACTTGCAAGTGCTAGCTATTTAGTAGAATAATAAACAATAGATGTTTGTCTCGAAAAGATTAATCCAAAGTCATCTTAATGGAACACATGCTTTATTGATATTGGTTTTGGAGACCGTGCTACAGCTTCGGCATTCTTCACCCAGTTGTACAACTTGCTGAAAAGTTTAGTTCGGTGTCATTTTTGTCCAAGGGAAAATCGATATTAATATCATCACTTTTTTATCCCTTGAAGTGTTCAATTTTGCATGTTACTCGTTGAGTTGCTTGTATGGTCTTTTAATTTAACTGTGTTTTGGATTAATTTAAAGCATGATTTAGGGGTGGCTGACTGCTACTTATCTCCTAAAATTATATATGCGTTGAGATTTGTAAAACTATACTTGGCGTGTGCGAGATCAACTTTTTAAATATGGTAAGATGGATTTCCGCTTTTTTATTTCAATTCTGTGGTAAGCATGTCTGTCACTTGGCCACATGATCTAACTAGTCTGGTTAAAAAGTTGACTTGTGCAAGAGAGAAAGGGCAGAATATGGAGTATCACAGTGCACAATGGTTGGTGAGCCTTAAAACAGTGTTATGACCTTGCTGGAGAGTGATCAAAACAAGCTCTTGCTGTCTTGCGTCTTGCAATTATTCTAGTGTTTCTAATTTCAATCTTTGGCTTGGTTTTTCTCCCTTCCCTTCATTCCTTTCCGTCTTGCAAATATTTTTTTCCAGGCAACTAACAACAAAATTTAGTGTTTGTATTATGTGATTCTATATAAAAGATAAGTACAAATGACAGGATGGTCTAGTATAGACATTTGGTACAGTACAATAGGAACGTACAGGAATTATCCTATTTTAGTAGACATATATTCGGATGAGCATGAAAAGCATTAAGACAAGATAAATCACATTAGTAGTAGATAAATCATCTGCTGAACCATCACATTGCTTTGTCGCTGCATGACCAGCTGCAACTCTGCGTATGAATATTTGTCGTTATGGCTCAATAGTTCCCTCTGCCTCCCAGGCCTAGCTAGATGCTGTTTTGGTATATCAAAACAGAGTGATTTCTAGTGAGGTTCAAATTAAACAAGTGTGACACTATGTACATGGCTACCTAAGAATCCTGCCAGCCAAGATAAATATCATAGCATAATAGTTGTGGCTAATTTGTTAAGGTGGTCTGAGGCCAGAACTAACTATCTAGTCTCAGCATTTTCTTCATAATGAACACTTGGGTTGTATTCAAGTCAATTACATCTAGTCATGCTTGGGAAGCCTAGGATACGGAGAACTGGAATGATGGATCAGCAGAGCAGAGCACTGGTTGATATGGATAAGATGCGTCGAGAACGAAATAGTTGGTCCATCGATATGGATAAAATTTTGAGACTACTGCTTAGAAAGACTTACTGAGTCTTCTATACCATGATTCATCGGAAACCATATAGGAGGTGCGAAATTTATCAATGACTTGTAAAAGAGTTAATACCCATAGGTTACACTTTTGGAGTAGTCAGTTTATGATTCCCAGCCCCTCCCAGTCCTAGATCTATCAAGGATACTCCTGCTATTTTGATGCACCACCATGCATACCAGCAAACATCAATATATGTATCGGCTAGCTATAGTTAGTAGAATGCAAGAGAATTAATGCTGGTGGCGTTAATTTTCCTTCTGAAAGCAGAAGTACTTCTTCAGCAGATGTACAACTCTCGCCCGGCTCTTGGGACAATGCATATATACATTGTGAAAAGTTGCCATTTGGTCTTCTTTTTTTTTTTGTTCAGAGGAAAAAGGGATATCAATATTGATCGTCATGCTTTTTATTACCTTTTAAAGTACTCAATTCTGTATATTGCCTTTTGAGGTGGTTCTATGGTCTTTCGACCGTGGTTTAATTTGGGTTAACTTTAAAGCATGATTAAAATTATTCAACATCACTTGTCTGCTTAAAATTATTGGTGCTTTGTGAATGTTTAAAACTATACTTTGCCGTGTGGGAGCAACTTTTCAGATATGATATGAAATCTCAATTAAATCTCTATTATCTTAACAAATTAGAATACTCTTGAGATAGATTTTTCTAAAGAAATGCAGATAGGAAAACTCGATTCAATTTCTACGGCCACCTATTTTGACAGCGAGCATGCTGAGTAGCAACATCTCACACCATCTTGAGAGACATGTAGCTTTTCGGTTCTGTTGATGACTATATTGGGGTCAGTGGCAGAACCAGAATCTCTGGACGCCTAGGCTCAAATTAAAGGTTAAAAACTACCCATGACAATTCGTACACTAAAGTATAGTAAAAGTACGGAAAAAAATACAAGACTGAACTAAAATTTTACTAGCATACCTTGTGAGACATATCTTCATGAATTTTCTCTCTTTATCAACAGTAGGAGAGCTTGAACTTGAACCTAGAAAATTATATTACATATGTAACTGATGCAAATTATGAGAACTTAATTATTTACAAATTACAAAGCAATGCATGACAAACCTCTATATGTACGTAATTTGTGCTTGCGCGTCCTCATAGCATGATAATATTCTATAATCTTGCGATCTTTGACGCTAGCAAAAACATCTCACTTAATATAGCATATCATGCAGTGATTCATCCATTCGTCATTCATCTTGTTCTGCCGCTCAGTTTTAATAATGCTCATAGCTGAGAAGGCTCTTTCTACTGTTGCTGTTGCAATGGGCAAAATCAAGGCTAATTCAATTAAGCGATATACCAATGGAAAAACCGTGTGCCTATCACTCTGAACCATCTTCACAGCAAGATTACCAAGGTCGGAGTAGCTTGAGAAATCCAGATCAACTCTCACATCATAAATGAATGTGTCAAGTTGGTCTCTAAGGACAATACAATCATATTCAGAGAAATCAGCCGCATAAATCTTAGCAAGTTCAATTAGCTTTTCTTCATTGTAATTGGCAAAAGAATTCCTTGGATCAAGACAAGCACTGCATCTCAATAGCTGAGTAAACCTTTTAGCAAAGCGATTGTTTAACTCAACAATAATTTGAACAAGTACCACATTGAATATTTCATTGTTGAAATGATGGAAGTAAGTTACCAATTGGCCACCATGACCCCTTGAACGACCTCTCTTAGTTATCTCGTCAGTCATATTTGGCACAATTATATTATGTTTGAGACAATGTTTACATCCAATTGTTCAATTGGTGTACGAAGCCCAGGGTCAGCAACAATCACATTTGGATCAAGCACAATATTATCTTGCTCATTGTTACTAGCCCTGGTTCCTGCTGTATCTAGGGTTGGGGTTGATTCATCAGTTCCTGCAGTTTCTAGGGTTGGGGTGGATTCATTTGAGGGCTAGACTTGATAGAATGATTTTATTGATCTGCTCCTCTTGATCTACGAAATCAAAACAAATTTCTAATTGACTAACTGCCAATGCCAATTTCTGAAGAACGAAGAAGCTGAGAAAGGAAGAGTGTCAAAAGACTGATCTACTGTATTTGGGGAATCAAGCTGATAATGCACCGAGCAGTGCACCTGTCCGTTGGTCCGCCGATGCGCCCAGCCCCGCCGCCGCCGATGCGCCCACCGCCCAGCTCGCCAGACACCAGGCCGCTAGGCGCCAGCCCCCAGCCACCGAGACGGTGAGACTCCGAGAAGACCGAGACCGAGACCGAGAGCTGAGAGGGAGAGGAGACGCGACGCCGATGCCGATGGGCGATGGATGCCGATGCGTGCAGCGATGTGCCGATGCCCCTAGACGGCTGGACTGGATCTGGATGGCTCGATGCGTGCCGGCTAGACTTGGCCGGGCGGACCGGACCGGCTGTCCGCTACGGCACGGCCCTGTAGCGGGCCGTGCCGTGCTAGCCCACGTATCTCTCCCGGCCCAGGAACGATACGCCGAGGTCTTAAGCCGTACTGTGCCGGTATGGCCTGTCGGTGGCTCATCGAGCCTAGGCCAGTCCGGTCCGGTACGGTCTTGCCGCGCACCGGCCTGGGGTATCTGTCGCTCTCGCGCGCACACGCTGCAAGGGTAGGAGCGCTAGGCCGCTGGCCTATGGGCCCTGCAGCCGACTCCGCCGGAGTAAAAAAAAGCTACAGTAAAAAAGGAAAAAAAAAGACTTAAAAAATTTGAAAAAATTAGAGAAGTGGTAAAAAAATATAAAAAAAATTATTTGAGATGAGTAAAAAAATATGACGGTATTGTTTTATGATATTAGAGGAGGAAATTTTTATTTTTTTAAATAAGCAAAATAACAACACATATATAATTATGTAATTTAATTTCTGTATAAATATAGGGGAAATTTATTAGAGATAAGTAAAAAAACATGAGGGTATTTTTTGATGATATTAGAGGAGAAAATTTTCATATTTTTTAAACGAGCAAAATAGAAGCACATATATAGTTATGTAATTTAATTTCTGTATAGATATAGAGGAAAATTGCGTAATGACCTTTATTGAATTTGATATTACAGCTGCCTCATTAAAAACTCTGTTATATAAAAACTCAATTTTGAGAAAACCATGACAAAAAAAAAGAGTACAGCCAAAGGTCAACACTCAAAAATAAAAAACATTACTCTAGTTTCTCATTTTGTAGGTAAAGATTTTCGAACTGCTCAGCTAAATCTTCGTTCTCCGTGGTGTGTTGGACACGTTCCTTGGCTAGCTCCCAGTCTTTAACCGTAAGTAGCATTTCTACCACCTCACTGTGGAGATTTCTTCTTCTCTCCTCAATAATTCTCTCGCAAAGACTGAAGGCCAATTCGGATGATACCGTAGACACAGGCACCGTGAACACATCCTGTGCTAGCTTTGAGAGCACGGGATATTGGGTCTTGTGATCGTTCTACCATTGAAAAAGTTGAGATCTTCCTAGTTGATGGAGTCGCTGTCCAAGTAGGTGGACAGCTCAAGGGCTTCAAGTGAAGCGTGTGCAGGACTTGCGGTGGCCGAACTTCCACCACCAGTGCTCGAAGAAGAAGAGGAACCACCTCAAATTCGGCTCCACTGCAATTTCTTCTTACCTAGGACAGGGACGGGTTGGGCTGTTTGCACGCGAAGTCCCTAAAACTTAGTTTCATATTTTTGAAACTTCATAAAATTTAATCTTAGAATCGGAATAGTAGTTAGTGTAATCAATATTTATTGCATCCCCAATAAGATTCAAAATATTAAGGAACCCCCGTATTTTACCCCTAGGATCAAGAATAAATGCAAAAGCATACAAGTATGGAATGTCCCTCTAGTATTTAAGATATTTTTGTTTCATGTGAAATACTGCAAGTCCTAGCAGTTGGTCATCTTCTTATTCTTTTAATAAAGTGGTAATCTCAAAAATTTTATGCAAAATTAAATTAGCAGTTGGATAGTAAACGCCAGACAAAGTAACAGTTGCATCATAAAATGTTTCATGGAAGTAATAAAACCTTTCCACAATATGCCAAGACTATTCTATCAGTAGCGGTTGCCCGTTACTGGTAACAACATTCTTGGATTGTAAAAAAACAGTTAGTATATCCTTGTAAGGCAAGACGTGTCTCAACATCAAATAAGTCGAGTTCCACCGATGGTCCGCATTCGTTTGGAACTTGTGTGGACGCTTGTCCGAAGTGATGCAGAATCGCTTGAAGGTCGCAAGTCGAGGATTAGAACCATTGAGCCATATTATGGCTTCACGGATGAAATCGAGATATACACTTACTCTCTTGAAACTGGATTTAACTATAAGATTAATAACATGGCAAGCACAACGTTGATGTAAAAAAAATAATTCAGCATAAACATTGAATAAAGGCTGCAGAATTTCCATTGCTCTGGAATTTGTAGCTGCATTATCTAGAGTTACTGCAAATATTTTATTTGTGATGCCAAAATCCTCACAAACTCTAGAAATTTGTTCAGCAATATTTTCTGCAGTATGTGAAACATCAATTAATTTTAAAGCTATTACTCTTTTTTGTAGTTCCCATTCATCATCAACATAATAAGCAACTACACTAATATAGTCCTCCTTAGCCCTACCACTCCAAATATCAGATGTGATACTAATAGAAAAGGTACATGTAGCAAACAATTATTTAATACTGTCTTAGCCTTGGTTGTAAACATTCACTAAGTCCCGGGTTGTGGTCTATCTACTAACAGCTTGAAACCTAGGATTATGAGCAGTTTTAATGTAAGTCTCAAATGCAGGAGACTCACCAAAATTTAGGGGTAGATCCTGTCTAGCAACTAAACGGGTAAGGGAATCTCGTGCTACCTGAGGATCATATTCCCATGAACGTACCGTACCGTCAGGATTTAGTACCAGTTGCTGTTGTCGTAGCTGGTAACCTTGCTTCTTCGAACACGCCTTAGCATGCCGCCTCAAATGCCCTGTTCCACCAGAAGATTTTCCAGAGAGTTTAGTCTTACAAATTCTACATTTCACGTAAGTTACCTCCCTTCCATCCGCACCAGCTTCCTTGATCTCATCAAAATGTTGTCAGGAGGAAGTTCTTGATCTCTTCGAGCCGGTTGCCGTTGATAGGCTCCCGCTTGCAGTTTCAGATCCTTTCGAAGCCGTGTGTACTTCCTCCGGCTATCCTTGCGGTGTAGGAGCTAACCCAAAGTCATCTCCCTGTGACATCAGTAGATAACTCGGGTCGAAGTCGCTTAGTTGGAACGTCGGGTAGTTTGGATCCATCCTGCAATATAAATAGAGAAAATTAGTAAAAAGATGTACGAACAAAGAAGAAAATTTAAAAAATTTTTACCTTGCAGGAGCACCGGAGGCTGTAGCTATCAGCTATGGGAATATGGAAAATTTTTGAATTTTAGACAAAAATTTGTCTAAATCAAAAATTTAGAGCGCAAGAGAGCAAAAGAGAGGAGAAGAGAGCACAAGATGAGAGATTGGGAGGTTTGGATGAGCCAAGATGTTGCTGCTGGCTGCCCTATTTATAGGAAAAAATTTCACAATTTTTCGGATTTTTTTGATATTTTTTTGGTCCTCCAATGGTTAAATTCAAAATCTAGCCGTTATTTCGGACCGTTGGGGACACGTGTCAAATTTTTACTGGGCCAATGGGCCGAACATTGTAGCAATGGTCGGCTCCCCGTACACTGCAGCGCACTGTAGTGACGGTCCAAGACGCAACGGTCTCCTCCCCGAACCTGTAGCGCCTGTAGCGCACACTGTATCAATCATTGTAGCTTGACACTGTAGCGCAGGCCGTGCCATCACGGCCCAGACATGGTTACTGTAGCACCATGCCCGGGCTGGCTCGACAGGGCATGGGCCATTTGAACATGTATAGCACCGGCGCTTGTGTCTGCGTGGAGGCGGAGCTAGGGTTTTGCCATTTTGGGTTCCCCTGCCCTGCCTGGATGCCCTCGTGTCGTGCCTGTGTGGGTTGGGCACTAGGGGATAGCTTGGAAAGGCCAAGTGTGGGGCTATTCCAAATGAATGGGGCTAGACAATGGGAGGTTGAAAAAATTTGGAAAATCTATAAGTACTAGTCAACTAAAATTTTTTTCATGAGTGGGGCTTGGGCCCAAGCTGCCCCTAGGCCCAATTCCGCCCCTGGTTCGGGTGCCAGACAAGATCTATCAATCAGCCAAGCAGACACAAGGTCAATTGGGAAATTCACCCTTGGCCTTCACTACATGCATAATCCCTTGGTTTCACTCGTGATGGATCATGAACATGGTAGCATTATTCTCTCCTAGTATACCAAGCTCAAACATCCCTGCGAACCTGGCACTATGGCCCCCCAGTTCTCTGTGCCTCCGATTCCTAGCTAGTTGCTGTTCTAGTATGTCAAAACAGCGTGAGTCCAAGTGAGGTTCAGACAAGTGCGACACTGCATATGCGGTACCTAATATCCTGGCACCGACTAGATATTTGAACATCAAAGCATACATAGTGATGTTTATACTTGAAGAATTGCGAGTTATTATCAGGGTTTGCAATTTTGTTTTGCACAATTCTGCCGTGGGGACTGTGACGCCCCAAACCTTGCCAGCCAAAGAAAGCATAAGCTGACACAGGGTGGAAGTCATTACATTAAAGACCTTTACATTACCATATAGCATATATTTGGTTCTTCATGGAAAACTACTTAAAGACCTTTACATTACCATATCGCATGGGCAATGCATGTTTCACACTGATCGAAGACTATCCCAATATACAACCATGCATGAAAAATGCTTCCTCTATGCAAAACACTATGATAGACAACTATGTTACTGCTAGGTCATCATTCATCCCATTCAGTTTAGACAGGCTTAGGACAAATAACAAGGTTAAAGCATAAACCTAAACATTTATTCGACAATTCCATTCTACCTATATTCAGCAAGCTGTAGAAAAAGTGCTCCAGTATTGAACTATAGGTTGTAACATGTCCACTTTTTTTAGCTCTTACATGACTATCGTTAATTTCTCATCCATTCTAGCTGTTAAAAGACAATAGGTATTGAGATGCTAGTGAGGACTAACCTAACCAATAAGCAATATGGCCACTACTTTAAAACCTACCATTTGAAACCATTATGGATAAAGTGATATTCATGAATATAAATAGAGTAGGTTATGTATCGACATAAACATATATTTTATATATACAATATGTCAACACATGATTTCTAAATTTCTAAAAGAAGTTTATATACAATACCACGATGTAAACATTGCATTTATAAAAAAAACGCATTAATGCATAAACCTTCACACCCATGATAGCATATTACAATCTACATATTCAAGCATTCCAATGGCATAAAGAAAATATGATTAATCTTCTAAATTATGGAGTATGATGTTGCATTATTAATAGTGGAGGGAGTAAAAATAACATGTTAAAGTTATAGCTCAACAGCTACGTTTACTTGCCTCAGACAAAGAAGAGATGGCGTTAAGGACAGTCCGAAGCACTACCACCTAGAGTTTCCTTGGAGAACCTGCGAGGAGACAACAGGAAAAATGCCAATCTAACCCCTCCCCCTCCCTCCGTCTCCTCTCTTCCTCCTTGTTCAGTTTTTCCAATTTTCTTCTTGATCCAAGCTTTGGTGGAGGAGGATCTAGGGAGGGCAAAAACCAAGGAGAGGGGAGGGATGACAGGGAGAAGAGATTATGTACAGGGGGAGTGGGGAGGTCGAATAGGGAATTTTTTTGATTTTTATATTTATTTATTAAAAGATTTGCAAAAATAGATTTTTGTTTGAAAAAATTGCAAAAATAGACTCCCGCCGCCCTCTGGGAGGGTGATTTTTAAAAATCGCCCTTCCAGAGGGCGATTTTACGACGTGGCTGACGGCCGTTGTCCCCCCGGCGACGGCCGTCAGCCATTTTGCAGGCGGGCCCCCGGCCTCCCAAAAACCGCCCTCTCAGAGGGCGGCAAGGGGGCCGCATGCAAAATGCGCCCGGGGGCCGGCTATTTTACAGGCGGCCCCCTTGCCGCCCACTGGGTGGGCGGTTTTTGGCTTGCCGCCCAACTAGAGGGCGGTATTTAGCGTTAATATAGTCCGGACCGTCCGGACCCTATCCAGACAGTCCGGACCAACATGCCGAAAAAAAAAGAAAAAAATTGATTTAGAAAAATTAATTTTCGAAATCAATTTTTATGTGAGTACCGGCTGCCGTCACTATTTCCTAAGCGCATACTGTCGCCGCTTCCTGACCGCGCCGTCCTCACACAGTAGTTGCATCGCTAGTTGGATATCAATAGGTTTGTATGATAGTTAATGTGTGTTCGGTTGTCACCGCTCGGAATGTACTTTCGTCGTGAAGTTGACACTCGAAAATTCATATTTTTGATCAGATTCGTCAGAAACGTAGATCGTGAGGAATACGTTGTTTGATCGATGAGCGTAAACGAAGTAAAGTGGTTTCATCAGGAAACGTAGAATTAATAAAATATTATATACAACAGACAAACTATTACAGACACAAAGTACTACGGGCCCGGACCGTAACCTCTAGGTCTCTTCGACTTCGTACCCTGCGCTCGCACCTGTCCCTGGGAGTACGTCAACCGGTCTGGTGGTACAGCACGGCCAGCGCGGGTCGTCTGCACGGGTGTGGCAACCGGTGGGTCCTGTGTCTGTGGTGGCGGAGCTCCTTCGAGCTGCGAGGCAGCTAGTATCTCGTGGATCTCCTCGCCCTCGTCCTCGTCCTCGTCCTCTAAGTCGTCCCCCTCGAAAGGACCCGGTGCCCAACCGCTGCTGCGTGCGCCCTGCGTGGAGGAGCCAGCGCCAGCAAACATCGATGGCGCTGTAGAGTGGAACAATGTACACCAAATTATTGATTTTTACAAATCGAAATTTTGCAAGAGAAAAGTAAACTTTGATATAACCTGAAGGACCTCCTGTGGTGGCACCGGGGGCACTTGTCATGCCCAGCTGCGCGTGTGGTCGTGTGTGGTACACTCCATGCGTCGATGTGCTAGCTCCAGAGGGATGTAGGTACGGTGTAGCGAAGGCTGCAGGGAAGCATATTGATGTACAACGGTGCATGTCGTACAAGGAAACATATTATGAACGGAAGGTTAGTAGAATTTACCTCTGGAGGGGCCAGATGGCTGACTGGAACCCTGTGGGCGCACTCCTGCTCCTCGTCCTGTTCCTGCTGGCCGTGGCTGCTGCTGCTGTATATAGACGGGAGGTACCGCGTCAGCCGCGCGACAAGTGAGCGCACGAAGCACTGTGTGCAACGCCTGACAAATCCTCTCGAAGGTCGTCCTCTGCTCGTCCGCAGTCAGCACGATCCCAGTGTCCAACCGTCCGAATGCCGCGTTGACATCACCCTGAATCTGTCGCGCTGCGTCGGCCTATTTCAAATGTGACTTGATTATGTGTTAGAACCGTGGCTACCTAGAAAGGGAATGACAAAGTGCAAAGATAAAGTGACTTACCGCGCGAAAGTTGTAACGCCCTGGTTTCCGGGCCGTTAAAAACTATTTTCGTAAAAACCCTAATTTCAAAAACTTGGATTCTTTGTGTGTGCTTAAGGACTAAGTGCCGTAGATCTCAGATCCAAGCTCCCTTTGAAACTCTAAATCCTCGATCCCAAACTCTTTCCGATTCCGAGCCTCGAATTTTGCAGTTCGATTGTCTCTCTCAAAACCCCCTCGGAAAAATTCAAAATCTAAAACCCCTTCGAATCCCTTCGGAAGCCTTTATTCACTCCTCCCAAAAAAATACCCGGGTTCGAATTTTGCAATTCGAAGCCCTCCGATAAAACTCTTCGAAAATCATCCTTGCAGCCTTTCAGTGAAATATCTTCATTTTGTTCCTCTCAAAAATTCAGATTTTCATCGAGAACTCCCTTCCCGCAACTTGTCAAATTTATATATTTCCAAAAGTCCTCAAATCCCAAGAATTAAATTCAAGTTCTAATATTCCCTCAAGATACTCCAATTCTATTCCATTACAAAATTCCCAAAGTTAAATCCAAATCCAGTCCCCTTTTGAATCTCCTTCTTTCTTATTCCAAATATATCCAAATATCCATATATATGTATATACGCCCAAATCCCTTTTTGAGATCCTCCAAATATCCTCTAAAAACAATCCTCTGGAAAATATCAAAGTCCACTGTGTCTTTGGGCCGTCTCTCTCTCCCTGGCCTGAACCAGCTCGGCCTCTGTCGCAGCCAGCCGAAGCCGGGACCCACCAGCCAGGCCGCCAGCCGCGCCCTCGCTGCCCGCGCCCTCTCGCGCCAGCCCGTGCCCGTGCCTCTCCAACCCGTGCCCGTGCCCCTCCAGCCCGTGCCCCTCCAGCCCGTGCCCGTGCCCCTCCAACCCGTGCCCCTCCAGTCCGTGCCCCACTCCGTGCCCAAACGCCGACATGTGGACCCCGCACGTCGGACCCTTCCCCTACCTCCGCTCTCTCTCTTTTCTCTCTCTTCTCTCGAATCCTCTCGCCCGTTCCTGAGCCGCCGTCTCTCCGCAGGGCCCGCCGGTCAGCCGCTCGCCTCTGCCTCGCTCCTCGGCCGCCCGACACAGACGCACGGACGGATGAGATGGCTTCTTCCGTGCGACCCCGCATGTCAGCCCCAGTGGCACGTCGTCGTCCTCCACCTCCAGCCGCCGCTCTCTCTCTCCTCTCTGGAAATCTCCCGAACCCGCTCCCTGTGCTCCCTCTGTGCCGTGCCTTATCACCGGTCGGCCTCTTCAAAACCTCGCGGACATCATCATCCACCCCGCCGCCCGCCGCTCAGCGCGAAACACGCTCCGCCGTCGCCGCTGCGAGCTCGCGGTCAAAAAGTTGCCGCCGCCCTCTTTTCTTTTCTCACCGCCGGTCACTCAATGGCATCATGCGCGCACAGGCACACTGCCCCATCTTTTCCCCGCTCCATTTCTTCCCTCAGCCGTGTGAATGACGCAGGCCACAGCGCCGCGCCATTGATGCGCCTCGCCAATCGAGCTCAAGCTTATCCCTTCCGGCCTCCGCCCTCTGTCCGCTAGCGCCGGAGCTCTTCTATAAATAGAGCCGCCCTCCCATTCGTTCGGACACCAAGCAACAAGCCCCAACCCGAGCCAAGCTCCCTCTATTTCTCTCTCCGCCGCCATTAGAGCTTCTCTGTACCCCTCCAATTTAGTCACTCCCGAGCACCAATCATCCAAGCCGCCACCACCACCGAGTTCCTCGTTCCCTCACGACCCTAGCCGTACCCTCAATTCCACCCGAGCGCCGCCGTGGGGAAAAGCCCCAAATCAGGCGCCGCCGCCCCGCCATTGCCGTGCTGCGGGAACTCGCCGCCGCACGAGGTAGGAACCCAATGCCCCTGTCTTTCCTCTTCCTCTCGTCTCTCCGCAACCAAACCCGAAGACCCCAGGCCCCTCCGCCGCTCTTTCGGTCACCGGCGACGACCGCCCCTTGCCGCCGCCTCCTGTCTGTCGCCGCCGGAAGCCGTTGACCACCAACCACCTAATCCGAACCGTCTATCTCCTTCGCCGCACTCCCCTCGTTCCATTCCCGTAGTCCGTTTCCTTCCCCTCGCCGCCAATCGCCGGCAAACCCCCGGCCGCCGACCGCCGTCGATCTCTCTGCCCGGTCTCCTGTTACCCATCTGGCACCCCTCCTCTCTCTCTCTTTGTGTCCTGACATATGGGGCCATCATGTCATCCACCTTCCTCTCTATGTGCCAATGACAAGTGGGCCACCCTCAGTTTCCCTCTCTCTCATAGCCACTGATCCAAGGCCCCACCTGTCAGCCCCTATTTTCAAAATAATTCCTTTTCCAGAAATTCAAATAATTTCTTTTTAATTCCAAAAGATCCCCAAGCTTCCAAAATTCATATCTTTTCAATCGTAACCCCGATTGAGCCCGTTCAAGTCTCTAAACTTTTCTAAAAATAAGATCTACCTCATGGCACTATTAGTTATTAATAATAGTATATTATTTCTAGGGTTTTGTGTGTGTTTCTCGCGTTCGCGTGTAGTCGACACGTTGGAAATTCATCGGACGTCGGATTTTCGTGAAGCCTGAAGACGAAGTCTGAGGCAAGTCACTCCTTGACCATATTGCTCCTAAATTTAAAATGTTTTGTTTGCAAAATTGCATGACTAGTGTGCACGTTAAATTGATTGGCCTCGGTTTGCGTGTCGAACCGACGGACCTGCCCGGTAGTTGCATAAATCCTGTAGGACTTTGATATCCTATCCCTTGTCGCTCCACTTCGTGGTACCTCGGTTATCGTGCTCTCTGAGCATGGATTCCGATGATTCCACTCACAACACAATTGTTTGTCGATCTGGGAAAATTTGGGTTTCCAAATGGTTTTAAAAACCCGACATGCGATGTCGGCGAGTTTGCAAAACAAAATTGATTTGCGAAAGTTTCCGCGGTGCAAAGTGATCGCCTGTGTGGTGGCACTTCGTATTCGCATATAAGGACCGATTCCTTGAGGAATTGCACTGAGCATGTCACAGTGCGACCACACGGGTGGTATGGGACACCCCTGGCTGAGTAATTAGTGTTCCCAGGATGGTTTTCGGTTGCTAATAAATGTGGGACCGGCTGGGTGCCAAGAGGGCGATGTACCCCCGTCCCTGAGTACAGGAAAGTGAGTTCCTGGTACTTGGTTGAGTGTGAGCACCCATTTATAGGGCAGCGTGCTATCCTGGGAAGGCTTTGGAAAGGCTTTGTCGCGAACCTCCCCACCTGATCAGTGTGGGAGTAAGCTCGCGTCGTGTGGGTAAAGCGTGCGATCTTTGCAAAGATTAACCGAACTGTTCGAACAGCCGTGCCCACGGTTATGGGCAATGTGAGGTGATTCCTCTAGCGTAGATTTGTTTGCAAGTGTTTGCGAAAGAGATTTGTGGTATGGGAATCGTTACCAGAATTGGCCTTTGTGGCTGATGGATGACCTGAGTGGTCTAAAACGGGGCTGTGTGACCCGGGATGTCGATTGACATCATAGTTAGGCTCCCCGAGTGGAAGCAGTTTGAGTTGAGATTAAGGATGGCTTGGAGAGTCATCGATATGAGTTATGAGATGAGATTACGTCCTAGTGAGGACGAAATTGAAAATAAAGTAATAGATGTTGATACCGTGGAAGGCTGCTTGTAGGCAGATCCACTGAGCCGCTGTCGTGATCCGACAAGCGGTATAAGAATACTTGAGATCAATTAAAATTTGCTTCGTCCGCTTGAGTTGTTGAAAAGCAATTCGCGGACAGGATCGAGGCGAGAGCCTCCTTCCAGTCACTTTGAGACAACTCACACTTAGGTTTTCGAAAGTGTTTTCAAATTAAAATGGTTTGCATAATAAACCCCAGCCTATTCTTTGATAGCCTGCATAACTCACATTTCCTGTGACTTGCTGAGTACGTAAGTACTCAATCCATTCCTTTTCTCCCCTCATTCAGGAAGAGTGATGTTGAAGTGAAGATTAGGGTTTCTTTCCTAGTCCCAAGCCGTTGCTTGTGGATTGGGTTCTCGCTGCGCTGTCGTTCCGCTGCTGTGGTTCTGTTTGCCGGTTGCTGCTCAGGGCTTGCCCGAAGTCGCAACTTATAAAGGTATAGTATATATATATTCGTATATTAGTTAATTGCTGTGGTACATCTCAGTTGACCGCGGGTACCAGCTTGGTTTCCTGGGACTGGTACCGGCATCGCGGTTCCGTGGGAGTTTGGTTCACGCCAATCTTCCACGGCGCTTGCCCTCTGGTATCGCTGCAGGTGGTGCCAGGGCGGGAGGCGCTACAAAAGTAGTCCTGGTCACGGTGTGTAGGATACGTGTCCATCGTAGCAGCGACGTGTGGCTGTGGATCACCTGGGGTGAACGTTACGCGTATGCGGGTCCGAGGCTGGTACCACCTGAGGTATGCTAGGTAATGCTCCTCAGTGTGTGCACGGAACTCGTCGACGACATCCTCCGTCGCCAACAACCAGTCCTCCACGTACCGCTGCAGTCGGGGATACCACTGAGCGCCGGCTGCCTGTCCCCTACGATTATACCTATTTGCAGAGAGTGCATTAGAGTACATTAAAGAGTGGTACTACTAAACAAAGATCACAGTTGTACTTACCGGTGCACATCGCGCGGCACAACGACCTGTATGGGCATAGGGAAGACCTGACGTAGGCCGAACTGTCGCATCACGCGCTGTGGACAGTGGGGCTCGACGAAGATGTCGAACACCAACGGCACTTTCGTCAACCAGTACGCCTGGTCGCGCGTGCAAAGAGTACAGAGTCCGAGCGGTGCACGGGCCGTGATGGCCTGTGGACTATAGGGCTCCCAGACGACGTCGCTGGGCAGCAGGCGGTCGAACTCCATAACGAACTCGGAGTAGGCCCTCCTAACCTGGTTGTGGGCGTAACGACGCTGCAAAATAAGAAAAGATTACACGTCAGTGTTTGTGCATAAGTGGTAAATATAGAATTTCACATTACGTACCCCACGGCGACACCATACCGTCCCCATAGTCGGGCCGTCCTCGGGCCACTGCCCGTACAAGCCTCCAGGGCCGCCCTCGTAGGCAGAGAGCTGAATGAGAGGACGTCCTATCGCGAAACGCTCTGCTGCCCATAGCTGTAGAAGGAGAGGGCAACCGGCAAGAATCGCACCTAGATCGGTCTTCGTGCACGCGTCACAAAGGGCACGGTATGTCGCCGCTAGCACAGCAGATCCCCAGCTCCACTGCGGTACGTAGCCGTACTCGCTGTCGGCGATCGCACGAGCGTAGTGGATCAGTCCCTTGTCCACCGCGTGCCCGTGACTGTTGGTGAACATCACCCACCCGAACAGCCACAACAGGTAGGCCTCCATGCTCCGCTGCACCGAGTATTCGTCGGCGTCGTCGTCTAGCTTGTCAGGCTGTAAAGGAAGATCATAGTCAGCATCACTGTTCCTTTATAGGTCGGATGATTGTGAATCAAATGAATCCGCGACTTACGGTGAACTGTAGCACCCACGCCTGCGAGGGGCCAGCCGTGGTGTAAGGCGGTAGCGAACTCGGCATACCAAGCCCAGGTAGACGCTGCACGGCCTCGAACCGAGCAGATATGTCCTGCGCCCAACCGTGCCCCCCGTCAACCGGACCGACTGCGTCCCTGCGAGGGGAAGTCCCAGCAGGTAGGACACGTCCTGCAGTGTGGGAGTCATCTCGCCACACGGTAGGTGGAACGTGTGGGTCTCCGGTCTCCAGCGATCCACCAGCGCTGCCAGAAGTGACCGGTCAGCTTCCCATCGCCTGGCAGGGTCTCTCTCGTCCGGTGCGGGCTCAACTAGCATGCACAGCGGAAGAAGTCCAGCCTCACACAACCTGCCAAATATAGAACTGTATTCAATATCGGGGAAAACATAGATATGCACAAATGATGTGAATGAATATTCGTACAGCTCTTACCTCTGACGGAACCGGGGGTCTATCCGCAGGAGCTGACGTGAAGGCCGTGGACGGAAGGTGCCTAGCTGGGCACCCTCGACGGCTGACAGGTAAGACCGGTGGGACTGGTCGAGACCCCGGTCGAGCAGCTCTGGTGTAGGGTACGCCATACCTACATACAAATAGAGAGTTAGCGTAAATTAGTTTTAATGTTTATAGCATTGTTACATGACAATAAAAAACAACAGTACGATACATGTCATTCTACAACAAAGATCAAGTATAGACTTACACTACACCCCAGCACCACCAATTGTTCGAGAACGTCTAAGACGGGGTCGTCTTGAAGTTGTGCCTTCACCTGTAGGACGACTACCATCAGCGGCTGAACCCGACGGTCCAGCTTCTGCCGCACTTGGACCGGCTGCATCCTTTGGACATTTCTTATAGGTATGACCTGTTTGGTCACACTTTGAGCAACGTTTAAGTCTTCCACCGGCTTCTGACTCATCCATGTCATTACGGATGCGTCTTGTCTTGCGGCGACCTTTTTTAGTCCTCAATTTTGTTGGGTCAGGAATGTAGATAGCTTGAGGATTCTTTGTAGTAAATGTCCCCGCTATACCGAAACCGTATATCTCTCCACTCCAGGTATTATAGATTGCTTCTTTTCTGAAATAAGGTGAGACAAAATAACGTGCTTCGATTCCACACTCACCGCTCGCGGCAATCACATGGGAACATGGCTTGTGGAGCAGAGTAGGTTTTCGGCACGAGCACTTGCAGGTCCCGTCTTCTTTGAGCACACACTCCTGCACAACTCTTTTGCGGTAGATTCCGCGCATGCCCTTGTCGACACACAATATTTCAAATCTGTGTTCTTGTGTGCCTTGAGGTAGAGCACGATGTCTTCGGGCCTTATTACTTTTATCTTGCAGGTACTTAGTGAGCAGCGTTCCAAAGAAAAGATTATTATCCGTCATTGAGGGGCCAGCTGCTCTGAACCGATCTCTAAAGTACTTGCATGTGCCATGCAAGATAAATTCAACTATGCCAACAAGTGGGAGCCCTTGAACACCACGCATCACCCAGTTATAGACCTCTGCCAAATTTGTGGTCATTATGCCAAATCGAGAACCATCCTTGTCATACAACAATGCCCATTTCTCCTTTGGCTCATTCTCAATCCAATCTGAAAATTTTCTAACTGAGGATGCAGACCTTCTTCTCATATGAAGTCCGTCAGTTGATAGAGGTTCAAGAGCTTGTGGAGCCTCATCCCCTCCAATGGTAGCCCTCCTGGACTGCTCATCTGTTTGTTTAGAGGTCAGCTCATCCAACCTCCTCCAAATCTCCTTGAATTTCTTCTCTTGATTCTGGGCGCAAAGCCTCTTGAAAAGATCCATAAGGTGCTTATTTCTAAACTGTTTGTAGAAATTAGCACCCATATGACGCATGCACCATCTGCTTTGTACATTAGACCACCTTGGTGGGTATCCCTTCTCAACACTTCCATCTCTCAGTTCCTCAATTGCACGCAGCAAGCTGGAGTTACGGTCATGTATGAGGCATACGTCTGGTCTCATCTGTACAACTGCTGTCTTAACCCTTTCTAGGAACCAATACCAGCTATCAGTGTTCTCACTCTCAACAAAAGCGAAAGCCACCGGTAGAACTTGGTTGTTTCCATCAACTCCAATTGCTATTAATAGCTGTCCTCTATATTTTCCAGTCAGAAATGTCCCATCGATGCAGAGGATAGGACGACAATGGATAAATGCCTGAATGCAAGCACCTAGTGTAAAAAATACACGTTGCAACACACTTTTATTACCATGGTCAATTGATGGAAAGGCTTTCAGGTCATAGCACGTCTCCGGATTCCTCTGAAGAATACAGCCTAATAGACGAGGCAAATTATCATAAGATGCTTCAAATGTGCCAAACCTCATCTCTACAACCTTCTGTTTTGCCCTCCAAGCCTTATCATAGCTAATTGTATATTTGAATTTCTCTTCAATATGCCTAACGATTGACCTTGGTTCGTACCCCAGATTATTGACAATATGAGAGTACATCTCTGTTGCAACAAATGCAGAGGTCATGTTTCTATGATATTTTTCAACACCTATCAAGTAACATGAATGCTCCGTCACGATTGAAACTTGCCAATAATCTTTCCATTTACCCTTGAATGCGTGCACCCGCCATGGACACCTATCCTTCATGCACTTCACTTCATACACTGATTTGTTTGACTTCACGACCGAGAACTCCCTCTGAAGTGACACCGCCCATTGTTTGACTGCCTCCTTTAAATCTTCTACATATGCGTACTTAGCCCCCTGAATGACCTCATTCTGCTTGTACTCCCACGGCACAGGATGCCGCTCGGAGATAGTAAGCGCAGAGAAGTCCTCGTTGCTCCATTCTGTAGGCATCACGTTGTCCTCATCAGACGAGTCATCATACTCTGCATGCTCATTTTCAGAATCTTCTCTAGCCATTTCTTGGACGATCGTGTCGATATGTTCTCCCTCATCTGCCACACCTGTTGCCTGTCTATCTTCTTCATTCCCTCCTTCATTTTCTTCTATTGTTTCACTATCACCTCCCGCCGTACTTGGACCCTCATCATCTTGTACGGGCATTGCACCAGCGTTGTTATCTTTCTCATATATGGACACAAGTATGCCCAATGGCCAGCCACGTTGAAATGCATTCTCCACATACCATCTCCAAGTGGCAGTGCAATCCACTGGCATCAGTTCCAAAAAAACCTTCAACTACACGACTGACTACTACATACAAGGTTATTCCGCTGAGCTGAGGGTCCAGTCGAAACCCTCGCATCAGCCAGTTGTATACTGATCCAAAACTTCTCTCAGCTAGCCTATCAATACCCTTAGCCGTTGAACTAAACTCCGACAGATCTACACCGTCTGGACCATATCTCACATTCCCTTGCCCGTGAAATAACTGAAATATCACCTTATTTGACATATCTGTTCATGAAAAATACAGTTAAACTAGGTACCACCATCCTCCTAACATCTAAAACCGTGTATTCCAGATTTTATAAGTACCATCTGTACAAAAAATAAGTCATCTAACAGATTAACTAAAAACTACAGATCTATATAGTACTATATACATAACTAGTACATTACTACATCAATTCTTACATACAAATATAAATTGCAAAGGAACAATGGATTTTACCTGCAGGCAAATCAGCAAACGGGCAGAGCTTCGCTGCTTTCGCCCTCTCAGCTCTCTCCTGTTTTTTTTTCTAATTTGAGTGAATTTTATGATATTTTTTGAGTCTGGGAGGGGGGTTTTATACCCGGGGGCTAAAAACCGCCCTCCCAGAGGGCGGCAAGGGGGCCGCCTGCAAAAAACCGCCCTGGAAATGGGCGACTTTGCAGGCGGCCCCCCGGGAGCCAAAAACCGCCCTTTCAGAGGGCGGTTTTTGGGCATATTTTGCAGGCGGCCCCCTTGCCGCCCTCTGAGAGGGCGGTTTTTTGGAGTCCGGGGGGCCGCCTGCAAAATGGCTGACGGCCGTCGGCGGGGGGGCCAACGGCCGTCAGCCACGTCATAAAATCGCCCTAAAAATCGCCCTCCCAGAGGGCGGCGGGAGTCTATTTTTGCAATTTTTTCAAACGAAAATCTATTTTTGTAAATCTTTTAATAAATAAATATAAAAATCAAAAGGAGGGAGGGGTGGCAGCTAGATTTAGGGAGGGGTCACATGGAGACAAAAAGAGAGAGGTGGGCTAGCACGAGCCTAGAAAAAGGCCAAAAATGTTTGAGCCCATGTTAGATTGGTCCTCGCCCATACACTCTAAAAACAAAAAGGGATTAATTTGACATAAAAAAACCATTGCAATGTATTTTTTTCCCCTATGGGCTATAAGAAAACCAAAGGCAACTTCGATTTCAACCCCTACTGATTTTCAGGGTGCTACAATATAGCAAGGGTGAGCAACGGAGTTTGGTTAACCTTCCTATGAAGTATTCAGAGTTCGTACATACTAACCACATTCACAATAAACCCATTCTTATTCATGGTTTGTATGGCACCAAGATCATCGGTACTTATGAGAGGAAGAACATACCAGATGGTGTTAAGTACTTCAGCAGTGAGTACCAAATGTAGCATAGTAGTCTTCCCAAAAATGAATGTACTGCAGGCTACTATGAGTTTGATTGTACATTACCATCTTCAATCTCAATGTTACAGAACATTAAAATTATTGCAGGGTTGCTAATTGGTTCTGTTAATTAATAAGAAGAATAGTTGCAAGTTTCAAATCGCAATGTCTTCATTCAGGATGCACGCCGTAATTTCTCCAATTCCAAATTGCACAAATATGAACAAAATAAAACTTAGGTGGATTAAGGGACAAGATTTTGGAAAGACATGTTTAGCTCGGATCAACGAAAATCAAATACCAAAATATTGATAAAACAACTGTCTTGTCACCCTCGACTTTTTGTTGTATTGCACAATAGTTCGAAATCTTGTTTGGCTATAAGAGCAAAGGGAGATCAGAAGATACTATATAATTAATAAATCAGCTGATGGGTAACTAGGGTAGATTCAAATTTTTTAGAAAATTCCTTATGTGTTGTAAAACCGGAACAGTAGTTGATGGCGGTGTGGCCCATGTTGTGGTATAGGTGCAATTAGTCCCATATAGAGAGTTTAGATAGGTTGGGATTAGCATAAAAACTACATATTTCAATCATAGCACCTTCCAAGTTGACCATCTCAAATGAATTGAGGATGAAAGTATATGCAGGGTGTTATGCGTACATAGTCATCTTTCTTGTAAGAGATAGACTAATGCATTTTTGCTCAATCTTCTAGTTCTTGAGTTTGTTCTTTCTCATCGCCTATATGCCCATTGTGCGGTTGGCTGTTAGATTTCTTTTAAAAAAAAGACCATATTGCTCCTTGGTTGCAACCATAGTGCTAGACTATCTACTAAAATCATAATCCTCACGGGGAAAATATATTTAGTTATGCAACAGCTAAAAGGGGTGAAATATTTCACCCAAAATTTAAAATTTTCGAGGAATTTCAATCAAATGTGAATAAATTTTCAAAGATGGCAAATTGATGGTTGAAACGGTGAATCTATCTCCAATGTGTCTAAACCTCTAAGGAGTACAACTCTCGCACGTGTGTTCTTTCCCCGGATGGAATGGAATAATACGCACGCTTCCTAAGGTTCTACCTGTGTGGTTTTTGCAAAAACTTTCTACATATGAATTTTTTGAAATACTATTTTAAACCCATCTTTCAACTTTATAATAGTTAATTCATTCTTTTGTACCTCAAATCATTCAGCTATTCAGCATTCCATTCTACTCCATTCAACCCAAAAGAACAAACCAAAGTGTTAAATCTCTGTTCAATAATGTATCTTATGTTAAACTAAATCCTTTCCTCATTCCAATTATCAGCCGATGTGGTATTTCTTAAAAAAAGCAGTCCCACTATGGCCAAAATAGGCGACAAAATATATCCCGGACAACCTGATCCTCATCAAAATTGCAGTTGCGCAGGCCTACGAGGATTATGTGTCTTCTGATCCCTTTTACTGCTCATGTCAAACAAACCAAACGTGATGGCATTATATTAGAGGAACAGAAAAATCTACAGATAATATGTGCCTTGTAGGTTGATGATCCATGATTGGAGGAACTGATCTGTTAATATTCCAACATCCCTTCGATGAGTTCAATCGATCTCAGCTGGGTGGAGCATCGTGCAATTCCTTGTTTTGCACAGTAGGCCTCTGTTCCTCCGCTCGATTGGAAATCAATGCTGCCACCTTCCATCACAAACATCCGCAGTGAAATAATGGACTGTCACGGAAGACTTTTTTGGAAAATGCAAGCGGAAGAATTGAAGATTATCTTAAACTGCGTGGGCCAAACACTCCTTGCCATGCCTTCTGTTTCTACCTGATGCCTCCCAATCCAAATCACTCCTGTAAACCTTTCAACACAGAGCTATACATCATCCTTTAGATGAAACATCTGAGCCTGAGCATACAAAAGGTTCTGATTTATAAGCTGCCAATACAGATGTTATTTGTACTAAATCAACCTAGAGGCATGAAAGCAATATATAGTAGGTAGGAAAGATAGAACATATATGTTAGTCCCTCTTTTCTTTCGGCAGCTTTATGTAGTTGCATAGGATTTGAGAGAACATATGCGAGTACTCACAAACTGCTGGTTTGGCTTCGGGCATGTCTTTAAAATTCTAGCAAAAGAGGACAGCAGCTACATCCTTTTTGTACTCTTGGGAGGCAATCATGAGGGTGATATCTCTATTTAAGTCCTCTTGGTAACATGATGAGAAAGAATATTGCTTTCTAATGGAGTAGATGCATTCTCCAACCAGGGTAGGTATTGAGTTACATGTATCAACCATTTTAACCCGAGACTCAAGCCGCGCCAGCTAGAATTCGAACTTGAGACCTCTGGCTCTACTACTATATTGAGTTACATGTACCAACCATTTTAACCTAAAAACTCACTTTATATTCCAACACAGGGTATACTATTCATGTAAATAACAGTGTCCAATAGTCCTATATTGCTTATATGAATCTAGGATGATAAGAAGTGTCATTGCTTACCATATGGACTCATAGGCCCGTACACGACTTATATGAATCTAGTTCTTTTGCTGCAAAGCCTCTTCCATGCAATTGCAACTCAGGGCTATCATGGTATCCGCTCACATCTTCAATGCAGAAGAATCGCTGGCCCTGTTTCCTGCCTTTTCCTAATGCCTTCCACTCCAAATCAGTTAACCATTACCAGCATACAAAGTTAGATGAGATTCACTCATCACCCTCGCAACCATGACTGGAAATCAGAAACGAGCGCAGCCAATTTCTGGTGAGCAATGATTCGGGCTTGGGAGGCATGAGGAAAGAGTTTGACTTCCAACATAGGAACACTAGTATGAGATCGCAGGGAGTTCTCAAGGTTTAAAACATGGGAAGAAACATGCATTGAAAGGAAACTACGGTGTCGGATTGCACTCCTTTGCATTATATGGCTGAGGATCTTAACTCTCGAAACATTGGTGGAACCTATGCTTCAAAACGGAACGTAAGGGCTCATGGAGTTTAAGGCAAAACTGATAATTGGATAGCTATGAGGCGCATAAACAGCATGGCAGAAATTTCACGGTATAGAGCAAGGTCAATGTGTTTCCATATTTTAAGTTACTAAATTTTATAGTTACGTAAACATTTATATGAAGAAAAGGTGTACTTCTACTTTATTTTAAATTGGGTTTAGGACCTAAGGAAGTGTAGATTTTGAATGCATGTCATACCTAATTTTGTACATTGTGGAAAGGGAGGCATGCCAAGCCGACATGGCAATGGCTCCATACCAGAGCTTTTAGTGTGGCATTCAAGCCGACATGGTAATGACTTGGGCAGCCACTGTTTGAACAAGAGTGAGAATGCTTGCACCATTCATGAAAAATTAAACATCTATATATACCTATACCCCAAAGATGCAAACTTATAGAATTTGGTGTTTAAGAATCACGAATAGTTCCACACATCAATTCTACTTCTGGATTGTAAAAACTCTAGATAATTCATAAATCGCCTGTTCCTAAAAAAAGATTTGTCCGTTAAAAAATAATAGTACTACGATGTAAAGATATGTAATCATGTTATAGGCAATAGCATAAGCCGAAGTTACAGCAAAGTGAATTGTTGTGTGAGTCTGTCACAACTGTAAGAATGAACTAAAAACATGCAATTCTTGAATTGGAAAAGCCTAATTATTTCCTTATCACTAGGAAAATTACAACTTGTAAGAATTTTTTTTTTGCGGGGAAATTTACAGGTTGAAAGAAAAGAAGGATCAAACTAAGGCATATATCTAATGCTAGTTTAATCAAAAAGGGGGAATTTTCTGAAGGAAATGTAACCTAGCTAGGTAATCGGTGGACCTCCTGATTTGTAATCGGGGAATTTTCTGCAGGATATGTTCCCATGCATCCCTAACACACACCAAGATAATCCAATCTAGATATGAACCTGCACCTGTACCCTCCGATGCACATAAATCTTGAGCTGCAGTAGATGTGGTTTCAGGACTCTAGTTCTCAACAAGCCAACGAAGGTCTATTTGCTAAACAACTTTCCATTACAACACTTCACTGAGACCGTTCGCCTGCTCGTGAGAAAGTCTGGATAGCTCCATGGTGTTTCCAGATGCATCGTATGCCAAAATTTACGGTTCAACTACACAAAAATCAAATAAAGTTTTCAGTGAGCTATCTCTTCTTACGTTGAAACACGTACACGACTATTGCATCTTTGAAAATTATAAGCACAAGAGATAGAGGATTTTACCATTGGCTTTGACTTCCATATCTTGCTGGAATTATATTCGACACACTTGAAGTTGCAACTATGGAATTTGCATGCATCTTTGAATCCAAGTGTTCGCGTGGCATAACGTCCGCTTCTAAGTGGAATAAAATTTTGATTTTAGGATTAAATTGAACCAGCAGTGGTTGTATCAGTTGACTTCCTTTTCCTTCCGCACTGAAAGCAGCAGGGGATTCGAAATCACTATGTTGGAGGTTGGGAACCTAATATATAGATGTGTTGGATGATATTACAAACGGGAGAAAATAGAGGAAATGGAGCCCTATCACTCTTGTACTAGATATAGGGCAAAGGAAGCAAAGGAATCAAAGTTTAAAATAGATGTCTGAGAAAGGGTTATGTGGGGATTTATGAAATAAAGCTAAGGAAAGAAGGAATCAAAGTTTAGAACAACCTGATCAATAATAGATCTTCTTGTGTCCCCAATAATACTCCTTCTATTATCTCTAAGCATCAAGGGAACAATTCCTTCAAAACAGATCATATGGGCTCATAGAGTTGAACACAAATCAATAGAAACGGCTAGCAATGAGGTATATATGAAGGGATACGGGTAGGCTACGATAACATAAAACAAAATTTTCTACCACATAAACCAGGAAACTATGCGAGTAAGGGATCATGGATCATTATCACTCGATGCACAGAGTAGTGAAAGCAGAGTCGGAGTAGCCCGATCCGACGAAGCGTGCGCTGACATAGAGAAAGTAGTCGATCTCAGCAATCCGATCATCTCCTCCTTGTGTGAGCGTCTTCTCACATTCCACACTGACCAACGCCGCAACACAGTAGTGTCTTCACTAGTATCCACACATCCAAGGGTGGAACGCCATGCGCGAAAGTGCTAGTGCCCTTGCACGGCTAGGGTTTCGCTCGTGGGGAGAGGTGTGGCTAGGGTTTTCTCACCCAGGTGTGTCCTTCCACCGATCCTTACCCTTGAATATATAGAGCTTCTAACTGGACCTCATAGGCCTATTAGGAACTCTACTCGGATCCCTATCCGAGCTGAGCCATATTTGGATCTCTATCTAAACACTTAGTTCCAACCTATGGTGTATATCGGCTGAACCTATGGTGTATGCATGCATGAACCCCTTTGCCACACGATATCGATTAAGCTCAAGGCGAGATATGTACCATCTTTTCAATAGCTTAATCATTCACTTGATCATGTGATGTATTACTCAACTCGTGATTAACTCCTCAATCACTTAGCATGGCCATGCACTTCTGTAGTCCATTACATGGAAGGGCTCAGAGATATCTCTCTCGTTAACTAGGAGAGGCAAATCCCATCTTAATTGTTCACATCCTATTACATATTCCATAACAAATCCATAGACTACTTTTATAACTACCCAGTTACAGAATAGCATTTGATAGCTCCAAAGTAAGCCACTACAAATGTTGGGAACCATGACAATGTCTGGTATAAGGATTCTACACCAATACTACTTGATACCAAGTGATGGCACATCATACATAGCTCCTGCAGTGCCTCAGGTTGGGTCTATCCAACAATATGTTCTCTAACATGTGTCCATATTATTGATTTGTATCTGCATACAATGATCCATCAAACATGATCAACAATCAATACATATGCTGATCGTAGATTCATATCCGTTCCACATATGATATGTAATCAGGGATCATTTAGAAATTGTAACATATCATATAAAGAGTCTCATAAATAAGTCACATACTCATTTATCAATAATGAGCTATCTATCTCAAGTAACACTTTATTTATATATTCATAAACATAGTATGTGATATAATTATCTCTATGATTGCCTCTAGGACATATCACTAACAATCTCCCACTTACACTAAAATCAATTATATAAGTATCTAATGTCCATTGCCCTTGTGTGCGCCTCATGCTTTGGCCGAGACAGTGGCTTTGTCAATGGATCTGCAATATTCAGAACCGTGTGTATCTTGCATATCGTCAGATCACCTGTATTGACTATCTCGCAAATGAGGTGATACCACTGTAAATGTGCTTAAACTTCTAAGCGATCCAGGGTCCTTGGCTTGTGCAATGGCCCACTATTATTACAGTAGAGGTCCATTATCTAAAAGCACGAGTCATCACACCTAGTTGAGAGACAAATTTCTTGATACACACAACCTCTCTTGCAGCTTGAGAAGCTGCTACGTACTTAGAATCCGTTGTAGAATCAGTAACAATGTCTTGCTTATAACTCTTCCAGCTCATCGCTCTGCCATTGAGGTAGAACACAAATCTAGATTACGATCTAAAATTATCTCTATCAGTTTGGAAGCTTGTATCGGTGTAACTATTTACAACGAGCTCTTCCTCACCTCCATAGATGAGGAACGCATCCTTATTTCTTCTCAAGTACTTTAGAATATTCTTTACGGCTATTTAGTGACCCTCACCTCGATCTGATTGGTATCTGCTTGTTGCACTTAGTGCATATGAAACATCTGGGTGCGTACAAAGCATGGCATACATAATGGACCCAATTGCCAAAGCATACGGAATCACATTTATTTTGTTCCGCTCATCAGTGGTCTAAGGACACTGACTCTTGCCAAGATTGATACCATGTGACATGGACAAGAAACCATTCTTGAAATCCTACATGTTGAACCTCTTCAACACCTTGTTAATATATGTACTTTGGCTGAATCCAATTAGCCTCTTCGATCCCTATAGATCATAATGCCCAGCATGTATGCTGCTTCTCCTAAGTCTTTTATCTGAAAACTATTTTTCAATGGTGTCTTAACAGGTTCAAGCATAGGAATATCATTCCCAATCAACAATATGGCATCCACATATAGAATTAAAAATACAAGTGTGCTCCCACTAACTTTTTTGTAAACACAAGGCTCTTCTTTGTTTTTTTATAAAGCCAAACTCTTTGACTGCTTCATTAAAACGAATATTCCAACTCCGAGATGTTTTCTTCAACCCATAAATGGATTTCTACAACTTGCATAACATTCCATTCATCCTATCGCCATTTGCTCGGTCCTATCTGACTGATCTACCGAAGCAACTATACACTCCTAGAGCAAACTCCGGGACCTATTCATCAGGAATTTCCAAGGCACCTATGAGAGGCCTAGAATCGAGTCGGATCTCTACCAAATTCGGCAAGGCAAGAATGAAACTTTCCAAGACTATATACGGCGCTTCTTGGAGAAGAGGAACTTGATCCCTAATGTCGTGGAGCATGTTGTCATGGCTGCTTTCCAAAAAGGGATCAGGAACGTTGATCACATCAAGAAAATCACCAGGAAGTCACCTACTTTGGCGAAACACATGTTTGAGATGTCTAATTCTTATGCTTCAGTGGAACATGCGGTGGCCAATAAACTTGATGACAAGCCAAACCCAAAGCATAGCTAGAAGGACAAGGGGGATTCCAAGCCCAATGATCGAAAGAAGAAGCCTGAGGAATTGGTTGCAGCCATTGAGCGTGGTCGACCTTGGGCCCTACAAGTCGACGACTAAAACAAGGTGATGGATGCATTATGCCCATGGCATCTAAAGGGCAAACATGCTGCGAAGGAGTGCTACACACTGAAGCAATTTGCGCAAGAATTCCAACAGAAGGCCAAGGAGGCTAGCGAGTCTAGCCAGGACAAAGATAAATCTTACAACTTCCAGGATCAGCGCGCTGAGTTGAATCATATCTTCGGGGGCTCGGCAGCATATCAGCCTAAGAGGAAGCAGAAGCTTAAAACACGGAAGATCAACATAGTATCGACTGATGTCCCCCAATATTTAAAATGGTCAGAGGTGGCATATACATGCGATTGCTCGGATCATCCAGACCGTGTCCTGCACCCATGGAGGTATCCTTTAGTGTATTGCATAATCGGGAGGCTACTGGAAGAATTGCTAAGTGGGCGCTCTAATTGATGGCTTTCGACATTATCTTCAAACCACGCACGACGATTAAGTCACAAGTTATAGCTGACTTCGTTGCCGAGTGGACAGGATTTCAAGTCCCAACACCTGTTACCAACGTGTAATACTAGACAATGTACTTCGATGGTTCTCTCAATCTTGCTGGCGCGGGGCTGACATTTTGCTGGTCTCTCCGAAGAGCGAGCGACTCAAGTATGTTCTTTAAATTTACTTCCCGGCATATGTCCAACAACGAGGCCGAGTAAAAAGTCCTTATCTATGAATCACCATATCGCTTAGTATCCGACGATTGGTTGTTCACAGAGATTCGTTGCTTGCTGTCAATCAAGTGACAAAGGATTGGTCATGCTTGGAGTACAACATGATTGCCTACTGCAAGGAAGTGCAGAAATTGGAGAGCAAGTTTGATGGCTTGGAGACTACTCACATTCTTCATCGTGACAATGAGACGGCGGATGAACTAGCTAAGACAAAGTCCCACCGGGAATTTTTGTCGAAGAGCTTTATAAACCATCAATATCAAAGCTGGAGAAAAAAGAGGAAAAGGCTACAACAGCGAAAGCATTGATGATAGAACCTGACTAGAGAGCACCCTTTTTAACATATCTAATTAGGGATGAACTTCCTGATGATCGAAACGAGGTGGAGTGCATACAACGCCAAAGTCAAGGCTACATAGTTGCCGGAGATGAGCTTTTTTGCAAAAGTGCCCCTGGAATCTTAATGAAGTGCATATTGCAAGATGAAGGGAAGAAATTACTTCAAGAAATCCACTCGGGAATCTGTGGAAGCCATGCAACGTCAAGTACTTTAGTGGGAAAAGCCTATCGGTAAGGATTTTTCTGACCGACTGCCCTCATAGATGCACAATTAATTGTCCATTCTTGTGAGGGTTGTCAGTTTTTCACTCGATAGCTACAATTACACGTCCTGGCTCAAGAGCTACAAACCATCGCTATCACCTGGCCGTTTGCAGTCTAGGGGCCTGATATTATCGGACCACTCAAAAAAGCTCCAGGGGGTTTACACATTTATTCGTCGCTATCAATTAGTTCACCAAGTGGATTGAGACTAAACCAGTTGTCAAGATTGCTTCTGGAAGGGCAAAAGACTTGCTGCTGGGAATTATCTACCAATTTGGTGTGCCAGGCAGGATTATCATGGATAATGGAGCACAGTTCACAAGTGGTGAGTTCACCGAGTTTTGTGACGATATGGCAATCAAGGATCTGCTTTGCTTTTGTCGCACATCTGCAGAGCAATGGTTAGTGTTGGAGACAGGCCGTAATCTCTTTGGACAGTCCCCCACTTTGGAAGGCTCAAGACCGAAGACGCTCAACGAAGCCCCTTTGGTGGCCCTAGACCGAAGGCATGAAGGCAAAGGGCCTAGCTCGAAGGCGAAAGGCTGAGTGCGCTGGGCGAAGACCAAAGGCTTCGGGGCGGAGCGATGAGGGCGCCATCAGAGCACCCTGGGAGGCCGAAGAGGCAATTCGGCAGGCAGGCCCCTGTAGCGGGCATCCCGACTAAGGGACGAGGTGGCTAGAAAGGCCGAAGGCCCATCAAGGGCCTGACCCACGTAGAGGCCAGGAATACCCCTATAACTGTCTCTGTCAAGGGACTTTGATGTAATACCGCATGTAAATGAAACCCTAGAGCCTGTAATTGTACCCTTGGGCCTATAAATAGGTACCTAGGCCACTGTAATGGCAAGGTTTTTGAGATCAATACAAAAGATTTACTAGAACAATCCACTCAATTTCCACTGTTGTTCTTCCACAACAATTGGCGTCGTCCGTGGGGAACCCTCCCCAGGGAAGAAGCCGAAGACAAGATGCCTCCGAAGAGGAAGTCGATAAGGAGACGAGCAGCCCCACGCCACTATGGAGATGTAGAAGTTGATCAACCCGAAGACCCTCAAGTAGAAGCACAGGAGGAGTAGGTCGATGAGGGAGTGCCTCCGACTCTTGTGGCCACACCAGGCGGAAATGAAGATGCTGTGGCGGTGCTGAGGGTAGAATACGAGGCCATGAAGGATAGTGTCTAGAGGATACAAGACATGCTTCACCAGATGCAGGAGCAGCAACAGCAAACTCTCCTTCAACAGCTGGGCGCCGAAGGGCAAGGCGCAATTTCTTCGCCACCGCCGGTTAAAGCCACCCCTTCTGCAGGGGATGGGCGGCCCCCGTCATCACGCATCATCACCTGGCCCAGCCGACGCAAGCTTCACCAATCTTCGGGGTTCCTTACCCCTGCATCGCTCCTTCGCCAGCGCCTTCGCTACATGCCGTGCTGGTGAACGATAAGAAGTCACCGCTGAGCTGGGGGCTTCAAAGCCACCCAATCCCGCCTCAATTTAAGAACCCTTCGATCGTCAAATACATGGGTGATTTAGACCCCAGCGAATTCTTGTTCGTCTACGAGTCCGCGATCGAAGAGGCCCACAGTGATGAGAACACCAAAGTGAAGGTCATACACCTTGCGTTGGATGGCTTCACGCGGTCGTGGTACTTCAACTTGCCACCAAGCAGCATATACTCCTGGGAGCAGCTGCGCGATGTTTTCGTCACTAACTTTCGAGGTACCTATCAGGGGCCGAAGACCCAGCAGGAGCTCTTCGGTATCAAGCAAAAGCTAGAAGAATCCATCCGCGAGTACATCCGAAGATTCTCCCAAGCAAGATGTCAAGTGCAAGATATCACCAAAACGTTGGTCATCAACACTACCTCGGCTGGTCTCCTCACAGACCCCCTCACCGAAAAGATAACAAGAAAGCAGTCGAACACGGTGGATGAGTTGTTTTGCATCTTCGATGCCTACGCAAGGGGCAAAGAGGACACCAAGAAAAGGAATGAGATCCAAGCTGAACTCAATCAGGAAGGTGCACAAGGCCTGGCAGGCGCAGCGCAGGCCAGATCGACGTCTTCGCAACACCCGCAGTCGGCCTGGAAGAAGTTCTGGGACAAAAAGGGCAAACAAGTAATGACTGTCGAAGAGTTGAACACCCTTCGGCAAAACTTCAAAAACTCGCAAGGTGGATCGGTGAAAAAGAAGCTGAAGAGGGATAAGGACAAGTTTTGCGCCTTCCATGACAAAGCTTTGCACACCACCGAGCAGTGCAGGAATATCCAACGTCTAGTTAGCGCTGGTCGAGGGGACCAGGGCCATCCTCAACAGGAGATTGCCCCAGGAGAAGCAGCAGACTAGTCCGAAGAGAACATGCCACTTCAAATAGAAGCATCTCAGGACGGGCAGCAAAGGGTGATCGCTGCGATCACTGGAGGCTCCTCGCAAGGCTTGGACTCAAAAAGGCAGAAGAAGGCACACAAGAGGGCGATTAACCACATCGCCACAACGTCCTAGACCAACCCACCTCCTTTCGCATCAACAACAATCACCTTCAGCCCTGATGATGCCGAAGGCATTTTCTTTCCACATCAAGACCCCATTGTCATATCTAACGACATCGCCGGGTGCGAGGTGCGATGTATCCTAGTCGACAGGGGGAGCTTGGCAAACATTATCTTCGCTGATGCTTTCCGGCAAATGGGAATACCGAAGGCAGCACATGCTCTAGCCGTGATCCCACTGCAAGGCTTCGGTGGAAGTTCAGTTTGCACGCTAGGACAAGTGCAGCTCTAGGTATCGTTCGGTAAGGATGGCAACACCCGGACCAAATAGATAATCTTCGACATCGTGGACATCCTGTACCAGTACAATGCCATTCTAGGCCGTTCCACGCTCAATAAGTTTGAAGTCGTGGCGCATCACAACTATCTGCTGCTATGTGATCACGGTTCGTGACAACCAGCCGTCAGCAAGGGCCGTTGGGCAAGCAACGCAGAGCGTGCGCGAGATACATAACGTCCAAGACGAGCGGCAGGGGATGGCGAGGGGCTATGGCTTATACAAGCCTTTGCCCCAGGGCGAAGTCAAAAAGATCCTAGTCGACCCTACCGACCCGTTGAAAGTCGTTTCCATCGGTGGAGATGTTGACGAAATGCTAACAGCCAAAATGCTAGAAGTCATCAAGCTGAATCTGGTCGTCTTCGCCTGGGGCCCGGATGATCTATCAGGCATAAGCCGCGGCCTCATGGAACACCACCTTGCCGTCAAACCCGCCATCAAGCCAAGAAAGCAAAACCTGCGCAAGATGTCGATTGAGCGCCAGGAAATGGCGAAGGTAGAAGTCAGCAAGCTGATCCGGGCCAATGTCATCGTGAGGTGGAGTACCCGGAGTGGCTAGCGAACCCAGTGTTGGTCAAAAAGTCGAACGGCAAGTGGAGCATGTGTGTCGACTTTACAGATCTAAAGAAAGCATGCCCGAAGGATGACTTTCCACTCCTGCGAATTGACCAGCTAGTTGATTCTACTGCCGGCTGCAAGCTGATGAGCTTCCTGGATGCCTATTCGGGATATCACCAAGTTTTCATGGCCGAAGAGGACCAGGAGAAGACCTCTTTCATCACCCCCTTCAGCACATACTGCTACATTCGTATGCCGTTCGGCTTGAAGAATGCCGGAGCCACCTTCACCCGCTTGGTGTACAAGGTGTTGGAGGCACAAATCGGCAGGAACATCGAGGCGTATGTCGATGACATAGTCGTCAAGAGCAGAAAAGCAATCGACCACGTCTCCGACCTGCAAGAAACCTTCAACAACCTGCGTAAGGCGAAGGTCAAGCAGAACCCAGAGAAGTGCGTTTTCAGTGTTCGCGCTGGCAAGTTGCTGGGGTTCCTGGTGTCCGAAAGGGGCATCGAAGCGAACCCCGAAAAAATTGAAGCCACCCAACAGATGCAGCCACCCAAGAACGCACGCGAAGTGCAGAGGCTGACGGGCGGCATCGCGGCCCTCAGTCGCTTTATGGCAAGGTCGGCGGAGAAGGTGTTGCCATTTTTCAAGACTCTTCGAGGAGCCAACAAGTTCGAATAGACAACTGAATGCCAAGCCGCGTTCGAATCTCTCAAGACCTACCTCCAGGAGGTACCAAGGCTCACCAGCCTGAGGACGGGGGCCGAGTTGCTACTGTATCTAGCGGCCTCGCCGGTGGCGGTGAGCACGGCCTTGGTACACGAGGGCGAAGGCGGGCAAACACCTGTATACTGCGTTTCCGAAGCATTACAAGGGGCGAGGCTCAGATAGTCGGAGATCGAAAAGTTATCCTATGCCCTCGTCATGGCCTCTCAAAAACTCTGGCACTACTTCCAAGCGCACAAGATCACGGTGCCGTCGCAGTATCCCATCGGAGAGATGCTTCGAAACAAAGAGGCCATAGGTCGCCTGGGCAAGTGGACGGCGGAGCTAGCCCCCTTCGATCTCCATCACGTGGCCCGAACAGCGATCAAGTTGCAAGTTCTTGCTGACTTCATCGCTGAATGGACTTCGCCGGCAGACAGGGCAGCCCTGCTGGTGAAAGAGGATTGTTGGTCAATGTTCTCCGACAGCTCCTGGTCGCACGCCAGAGTGGGCGCCGTCGCAATCCTCATTTCGCTATGCAGCAAGGCTACAGTTCTCCACCACCAACAACACCACAAAACTTGGGTTATTGTTTTCACCGTACTTGCTCCAATAGGTATATCCTTGCATGAAACCACGTGACATCAAGTCTTGATGGATGTCTTGTATAGGAATCCTACAGTTCCTTACCACCAACAACACCACATCAAGTCTTGTATATAAATAACATGCATCCTGTTAATAAATAATTTAAGATTTGACCACATTGCAACTATATATTATAATGCACAGAGAGGACAAAAAAATGAGCTCATTATTTTTCAAACAATAACGCTTTAGGTGTATAATGAATTGCAGTGCATAAGAAATAAGGATTGCGTTGCTGTGGTGTTGGTGGTGGTAGGGAACTATATGCTTCCTATACAAGACATCCATCAATACTTGATGACACGTGTTTTCATGCAAGGATATACCTATTGGAGCAAGCATGGTGAAAACGAGGATGAGATACTTGTTGGAGCAAGCACGTCAGGTAATGATATCCTCAATAAGGATGGGCATGAGTTTGTTGATAGTGGTCCATCCCCGTCAGCTGAGGACCTCCCCATTTAAGATGATCTATGCCAGATGCTGCGTGACAGGGAGGGGGATGAGTATAATGCCAACAATAAGGATAGAGAGAAGTTTGACCGCATGCGTAGGGACAACGGGACACTACTCTTCCCCGACTTCAACGAGTCAAAGTTGCATGTTGTCTTGTCACTACTACAGCTCAAGGCAAGTAATGGCTGGTCAGCCAAGAGTTTCACGAAGCTATTATCTCTTTTAGGGGAGATTCTTCTAGAAGATCACGTACTGCTTGAAACCACGTATCAGGCCAAACAAGTTATCTGCCCACTAGGACTAGAAGTGCAGAAGATACACGCATGTATAAATGACTGCATCCTTTATCGTAAATAATACGCAGATCTAGATACTTGCCCAGTATGCAAGGCATCACGGTATAAGTGCAGAGATGGTGATGGTCAAGAGGACAGTAGGGAGAAGTGCAAAAAGCGAATCCCGGCTAAGGTGGTGTGGTACTTCCCAATAATCCCTCGGCTAAAATGTCTCTACACAAACAAAAACCATGCGAAGATAATGCGATGGCATGTCGAGGAGCGTAAGAAAAATGGAATGCCTCGACATTTAGCTGATGGGTTCCATGGAGGAATATGGATAGGAAGTACAAAGAGTTCGCATCAGATACAAGAAATGTAAGGTTTGGGTTGAGCACAGATGGTATGAATCTACTCAGCGATATGAGCAATTGTCACAGTACTTGGCCAGTGGTACTTTGTATCCACAATCTTCCCTCCTGGCTATGTATAAAGCGCAAGTACATGATGATCCCACTGATTATCTAAGGACTGATACAACCCGGGAACAATATTGATGTGTACTTAAAGTCATTGGTACAAGATCTTGTGGAGTTGTGGACTAATGGCATACAGGTTTGGGATGTGTACAAGAGGATCTACTTCGATCTGAGTGCAATGTTCTTTGTCACAATCAATGATTATCCCATGCTTGGCAACCTTGTGGGCTAGACCGTGAAAGGTGCTAATGCATGCGTGCAGTGCCTAGATGATACCGTGCCCTATGGCTCCCATACTCAAGGAAAATGGTATACATGCGTCATCACAGGTTTCTCCAGAAACAACACCCATACTGCAAGAATAGGAAAGAATTTGATGGGACTATTGAGAATGGTAGTGCTCTTGTAGATGTCACTAGAGAAGAGATATTCCAAAAAAGTGAAGGAAATTAAAGTTATCTTAGGCAAAAGATGTTGCAATGCAACTGCCCGAGACGAGCCACGTCTATGGAAGAAGAGATCTGTGTTTTAGGACTTGCCATATTGGAAAGACTTAGATGTTTTCATATGATCGATGTCATGCACGTTGAAAAGAACGTGTGTGAAAGTCTTATTAGTATTTTGTTGAACATACTTGGGAAGAGAAAAGATACATTGAAGTCAAGAAATGACTTGCAAGAACTTGAAATTAGGGAAGAGTTGCACCCACAAGAAAAAGATGGCGGAGGTCACTACCTCCCTGCTGTCTGCTTCACCCTTAGTAAGGCTGAGAAAATAAGCTTTTGCGAATTCTTGCATGGAGTCAAAGTCCCATCTGGATATTCGTCCAACATTAGTAGACGGGTTGATCTGAAAGAGAAGAAATTAGTTGGGATGAATTCACATGACTGTTACGTGATGATGACACAACTACTTCCAATTGTGATAAAAGGTATTCTGCCGCAAAAGGTACCGGGACCAATAACAAAACTGTGTGCCTTCTTCAACACGATTTCACAATAGGTTATCAATCTGACAAAGCTACAGAAACTATATGAAAGCGTCGTCATTATGCTATGCCATCTAGAGATGTGTTTTCCTCCGTCATTTTTTGACATCATGGTACATCTTATCGTTCATCTTGTGAAAGAGATTAGGATCCTAGGCCCCGTGTATATGCACCAGATGTATCCTATCGAGAGGCTCATGGGGCTTCTGAAGGGTTATATCCGTAATAGGTCCTGTCCAGAAGGGAGCATTGTTGAGGGTATTGCAACCGAGGATGTCCTTGAGTTCTGCATCGATTATATGGAGCTCAAGCCGATTGGTGTCCTACTCTCCTGTCATGAGGAGAGGCTATAGGGTAAAGGAACTACCGGTCAGAAATCAATCTACGCTCATGACGTTAATTCGATGTGGCAAGCCCAGTTCGCGGTGCTGCAGCAATCAATAGTAGTGTCTCCGTTTTTTGACATGCACATGAACTTACTACGTGGCCATAATCCTACAAGGTCAGATACTTGGATCTTGCAACAACATAAGCGTCGTTTTGGTGATTGGTTAAAAGTGCATATCATTAATATGGGGACAGATAATAAGCAACAAAGATATTTGGCTCGGGGACCATCTAACACCATCGTGACATTCCAAGCATATGTCATGAATGCGTTTAATTTCTATACAAAGAAGCAGGATGCGAAGAGTACTAACCATAACAGTGGTATCCGCATGGATGCATACAATAGCAATGGCCATAAGAACACGTACTACAGAGTCATAACTGATATCTGGTAGCTCGACTATGGCCCTCTTAAGGTCCCTCTGTTTCAGTGCCAATGGGTCAATATCAAGAAAGGAATTAAGATTGACAAAGACAAGGTGACTGTCATAGATCTCACGCAAATCGGATATAATGATGAGCCATTCATACTCGCTAATGATGTAACACAAGTATTCTATATGACAGATCAATCCGCCAAGGGCCGCCATGTGGTTCTTCAAGGAAAGCGAAAAATTGTCGGAGTTGAGAATGCTGTTAGCGAGGAAGACTACGTCTAAGACTTTGAGCTACCTCCATTTACAGTCGACATCGACATGGTTGAGGAAGAGCAAGTTGATAGAGACGTCACATACATACATCGCGATAATGATGAGGGTGTTCTCATCCCTGCGAAGTAGACACATCAATATATCTATTTTTGATGTTTTATTAATGTATACCTGCAACCTAGCTTTTATTATGAACCCATCTAATTTATTAATGAATTTGCATTGATGTATTGCTACATAATGGATTATAGTTTGCTATAAAATGAATTTAGTTTTTTCCAACCTTATAATGGATTTTAGTTTGCTACAATATGAATTTCTAAGAACTATTTAGTTTCTGTTATCATAAAAAGTATTTTAGTTTGCTATAATATAAATTTTCGACAACCATTTAGCTTCTCTAACCATATAAAGTATTTTACTCTGTTATAACATCAATTTTCTAAAAGGTAGTAATTAATTTTCTAAAGGACAATAATAAATAACTATTTGTAAACTATTTCCCTACAAAACAAATCTGTGCCGAGTTGAGTTAACACCCGACACAGATGATGCTCGCCTGTACCAGGTGGAATTAACACCCGGCACACATGATTAACACTTATCTATGCCGGATGTTATCCCCACCTGGTGCCGGATGTTACCCCCAGGTCTCCACCGCATCCATCCGAGCCGCCGCCGCCACCCAGCCCGTCGCCGACGCCGACCCCGAGTCGACCCCGAGGCCGACGCCGTCCCCAAGCCCCGACCCCGACGCCGACGAGGAGCTCCACCGCCGCCACCCAGCCCGTCGCCGACGCCGACCCCGACCCCGAAGCCGACGCCGTCCCCAAGCCCCGACTCCGACGCCGAGAAGGAGCTCCACCGCATCCATCCGAGCCGCCGCTACCGGAGGTAGGCTTCCCCATTCGGTTCCTCCTCCCCTGCTTACTCTATTAGGACCTCTAACCCTCATTCCCTTCCCCTTCATTCCCCCAAATCCCGGTGAGCCACCCCATTGGAGGAGCGCCCGCCACCAACCGTCACACGCCATCCCTACTGCACCGAGCCCGTCCCCGACGTCCCCGGTGAGGCCCCGCCGACGACCAGAAGAGGAGACGGCCGTCCCCACGCAACACCGCAGTCCCGCCGGACTCCGGTCAAACCAAGGTTAGCCATTTTTGTGTGCCTGGATTGAGCCAATTGTGGAGTTTTTCCCTTGGACTATGAATAGAATTTCCCTTTGACCGATCAGCTCAAGACATGCATGTGTATTGACCATTTGACCGATCTTGCGAGTTCATCTAGTTAAGCTGATCCGTTTTATCAATTTTACTAAGATTTCTTGCCGTTTTGGAAACTTAAAACTTAATTTGACCATCGACAAGTAGTAGCAATAATTTGTGACGGGGGAGTAGTTGCATAGAATAAATGTTCTCCATATGGCCTTTGCTGTTCTCCATATATTTCAAGGTTTGTGATGGTAGAATCTACCCACCATGTAAGCTCTAGACTTATTATGGGTGCTTGTACTCTGCTATACAAAAAAAAGTGTATGATGAGTTAACTGTGCAGGAAGGCGTTAACTAAATTATTGGATGGGCCCAGCTAGCCAAATAAAATATTGTACCCTCGCTATTTCATATTGGAAGCTGTTCTAATTTTGTCTTAAATCAAACTTCTGTAATTTGATAAAGTTTATAGATTGTTGCTCGAATCCATGGGTGATCAAGCTTTTCCCAGCTAGCTTCTTTATCTGCCACGGGTGATCGAATCCATCTCGATCCCAGGTCCCAATTTGCCAACAATATAAGTATATATAACTGCTGCTACACATCTAACATTTGCCAACCATTGATATATGCACTGATGTGTGTTTTTAGCATTTACCGAATTCTCGAATTTTGATGACTGATAATTAATTGTTTAAATTGTTTGGTTAGATGAATAAAAGTTGTACCGTTGATATTATTATGGTGTATTTTAATTTGAAAAATTATTTGTAACTCGACTAATTATCCCAAACAAATTTACACTTTTAATAGATGATAAACTTATATGGACCAATCGATTCATCAATATATATAAGGACAGATTTGGGCTTAGCCATACTATCCCAGCTGACTCAGCTGAGAAAAGGTAACTAAAAGACTCATCGAAAGGTTAGCCGATCGATCACTGCCTGGCATCATCCTGGCCTCTCCATCAATCATTCTCCATCTAAAAGTATTTGGTGCCTCTCTCGATTTTTTTATCTCTATTATATTAATGGTTGGATTTCTTCTTCTTTGGCTACAGACCATTAATTAATTTGCCAGGCAAAAATTAACATGACAAAATAGTGCATCTTTTCCAGTTTTTTTTTTGTGAACCCTGATCGACAATGTATGTGTGAGGTAGCAAGAGGTAGAAATGTCGCGATGTGTCACAGTGGGTTTTTTACAGGCTCTAAACAATTTTTGTTCTGCCACTCTGACGGATATTTTGATTGTGGCTCTAGAGTACAGATCAGTCTAGAGCTGCAAAAAGGAATTAAGATTGGTGTGTTTAACCTTATTGATTCCTTTTTTTTAGTCAAAACAGAGGTTAGTGGGGTTCAATAATTGAATGGAGAAGTTATAATTCAATGGGGAAGTTAAAATAGTTGGTTTTCTGAATATTATTTTTTCCACTTGGAAGTGAGAAAGCTAAGAAATGTTATTATACTCCCTTTCATGCAATTTGAGATAATTAATCTGCTGGGATATCATTGTATAAAAATCAGTTTTGACAATTATGGAGTAACTCTTCCATGATGCACATGCTCACCTGTCCCCATGCTGTTTTCTGTTTTCTGCATGTGGCTGTGTGCTGATTGCTGAGGTGTTGAGGTAGGATGCTTTCTGTGTTGAGGTAGCTAGAGACACAAGCATATATATATGAGATTTGTTCTTTCGCTGCTATGTGAATAAATCTGTATTTGTTGGAATTTGGTACTGTTGAGTTATATCAGTTTATATTCTTCCCCTAATTACTAAAATGGAACGCACTGAAGTCGGCCCAAAATGTTGTTGGATTAATTTCTGTGTTGAGAACTTTACATGAATTCTTAGCTAGTATGAAGTAAAAAGGAAATTTGGCTAGCAGTGGAGTGTAGCTAGTATGAGTTGCAACTGGTACATGCTGGTGCTGTTCATTTCGTTGCTGCTGGTGCTGCTTGATCCCTCCCTGCTGCTGCTGTCGTACGTACATGCTGCTGTTGTGCTGCAGATGCCCAGGAAAGGAGACAGAAGAGGGAAAGAGAAGAGGAAGGAGGGGAAATTTGGGGGATTTTCATGGATTTCCCTAGTTCTTTTAATTCAGGTCGTACTGATACATCTACAGCAGCCTGAAAAATGTTGTTTGGCTAGGAAAATGTTTCTAACTTGTTTGAAAACATATCTGTAGAAAAGGTTTATGGCTGTAACAGCAGATCTATTGGACTGAAGCTAAAAATAAGCAGATGTAACAGCATATCTACTGGACTGAAGCTAAAAATAAGCAGATTGCTGAAAACTTTTAATTGTTGAAAACCTCTATGATCCAATGTGTTAATTAAGACGGTGCATGGGGTCTATGAGAGTAGTGTACTGCTGTTTTTTTCCATGCTATAGGTTGTACTGAAATTCTCATTTTTCTTATCATGTTGTAAATTAACGAGTCAACTATTCTCTCCAAATTAAAGAATATGAGATGAACTATGATAGGGAAAGAATATGAGATGAATTGTCAATTATCATGTTTCAGATTTGTACTAATCTACTCGACGCTATGTATGTCTTGATTGAAAAAGTGTTGGATCAGATTGATTCGTTATGCACTATCTGTAATGAAATTTACACTATATTGCAAAAATTGATTTCGGCCTGTTGAATTTGCCTTTAGGCACAGCAGATGGTCATATTCAGTCATGCTTCTCGCTGAATCTGCAATACCGACCCAATGCAATAATGCATCCTTCTCCGTGAATCTGCAATACTACATCCTCTTATAGTTAGGACAAATTTCATTTTACTCTGACAAACTATTGAAAATATGCGATCAATATAGGTTCTGCGTTTTTAAACTTGTTATGACAAAAATGGAGAATGAACAAGGCCCGAGCGATATTGGGGACTCGAGCGCTGGCGACAGCCCTTCTCATTACCTAAATTTGAATCAGGATTCACTGGTAAATACATACCTAACACGCGTACATTCCGTTTCTATGTAGCGTTTAACTTGGTACTAAAATGCTAGTTTACATTATTTACTAGGCATCTAGCTCTTCGTCTCGCTCCACTTGTAAAGAACGAGTTCCAAGAGGACCAAACCAATTGCCGATGCATGGATACATTGTTACTGCACTGGGTGAGAATGGTGTCCCCACGAAACTGTTAAATGCTCTAAAGGCTAAGAGAAGGGCGCGTGGTTGTATTGTTAGGGAGTTTGTTTCCATCAAGTATTAAGCCTGGAGACCAAATAGAGCTCATCAAGATCTTATCGTTATTCTGAAGGAAAAAAAAACCTTTGTTGGAGCAAGCTGTTGGACAAGATCACATTTCCCCTAGGGATTGAACACCTAGCTAGGAAGGCGAGCTTGTCGGAGATGGCAATCTTATTCAAGAGGTAGAGGTTTAACTCTATAAGGATTTTGTGGTGAAGGGAGAGAGACCAAACTTCGACCTTTCTTGATGAAAACCTTTAGAACAGTTCTGGGATGAATTTGAACAATATAGGACTTTTGAGCAGGCCCAGGAGATTAGCGCAAAGAATAAGGCCAATTCTCTGAAGAACACAGACCCTCACCGCCTTGGCCCTGGTGGGTACGCAAACATGGAGTTGCAGTGGGATCAATAGATACAGAACTGCAAGCAAAAGGCATTGAACCAGTGGTGGCCGGCTAGACGAGAAGAACGAGGAACTACTCCTTAGCGAGGAGGGCATGTATCTTGGAGGATGGCAGCATGGAATCCAGAGGTTCTCAAGAAGCGGAGGTAAACCAAAGGATAGCCGATGCTCACGCTAAATCCTCGCAGGGAGAGTTCACGCCAGATCGGGAAAACGATGAACTGACTCTTGCACTTGGGAATATAGAGCACCCTGATCACACCAGGGGAGTGGGAGTTATACCATGGAAGCAAGGGTTTCCGACATCAGTCAATAGCTATAGATCTTGTAGTAGGGGCAAGGCTAAGGAGCGACAGATTTGCGAGAAGAGATCGCTCCCAGTTTGAGGAACAGGTTGAGGCTAGGCTGTAGAAACACACATCATAGGTTGAGGCTAGGTTGACGGCCCAGTTTAAAGTCCAACTTGAATAGGCACTTTCTCATATGAAAGCCGGCAAGATAGTAATGCCCACCCTAGCCGAAGTGAGCCCAGTTGGTCTTAGGAAGAGCAGTTGTGCATCCACTAAGCACCCAAGAGATCCCACACGTTATCCTATGGACGATATCACAAGACCAACTTTATTCAAGCTACACGTACCACTACAACATCTCAGTCAAGAGGTGGCCGTGCGCACGGCTCACCCGTGCGAACCAAGAATGATGCTACATAGTAGTCCGCTTCCGGATGGTTACACGAGGGTAGACATAGAGTTTGTGAAGCCCAATTACCTAAATGAGAAGCTAGATATCCCTCCTGAGGATGATGTCACAACTCTAAGACAGGAGCTACATTATTCGGTGGCATGATCGAAGTGCTACATCATCATAGATGATAAGGAAGTATCATCTCCACCACATCTACCCAGCATCATGGCTCTAGAAGATGAACCGCCTCAACCGTACCAAAAGAGTCCAACCCCACCTCCACCTCTACCGCTGCCGACCAACAAAAAAAGGTCGCGTGGTAGTACTGGTGACAAGTCAGATAGATCAAAGAAATTAGCGCAATTGTAGAAGCATGAGTCAACTCCTGACCGCTGTAAGGAGATGAGCAGAAGTATCACCTCACTCCTCAAGCCAAAAGAGAAAAAGGAGGCACCAGTGGATCCCAAGGCCCAGAAATTCTTTATTGCTATGGCAAAAAGACAAAGCACTCTAGAACCGTTGAAGTCAGATTTCGAGCATATAGTGTCCAAGTCGCACCTACAGAGAGAAGCCTGTCACAATTACCTCACAGGTTATGGGTTAGAAAATGAACTCCACCTCAGCTCGATGACGGCTTAGCTCTTAAGTACAAATTGGGATCACCTTTGGTGCGGCTTGAACAGATCGACTATCTACAGTACCAGATGAGGTGATTGCATAATTGGTACATGGCGGAGTCAAAAAAGGGCATGTACCATGTCGGTGTGAACTACACTGGCGATGATTTCTGCCATGATAATGGCACAATTTGGCTGGATTTTGAACAACTGTTCCATCTCTACCAACAGGACTCTCACGACATCTGCATTATGCAAATTTGGATTCTGTAAGTACCCACATAGATTACAGAGTAACACGATTAAATGCAAAACGTTTTGGCTTTCTAACCTCTATACTTTTGCAAAAGGTGCGCGATGAGAGCCCGAAGTAATAAATTGGCAATTGGATTTCTCGACCCACAAATCATGAACAAAACCATGGTGTTAAGCATGCTGGATGATGTGGTGGACTACATATCCCGTGCATTCGAAAGGCATACAGATAAGGACAAAATTCTCATGCCATATCTCATGAAGTACGTGCCCTTCGCTTCTTTTGTTGCATGTATTCAATTTCTACTATCCTAATACATCTCTTCATTCACACCTGCATAGGGATCATTGGATTCTCCTTGTCCTCAAAACCAGTAGGGGCCACATTGTCGTAATGGATTCTCGTCGTAAAGACCGGTCCGAATTCCAAGAGGTCCTTGACGTCTTCAACAGGGCGTTCGGGCACTACAAAAAGTCAACGACAAAATCTGAATTCAGTGTGAGGGTCGGCTTTCAATGCCTCAGACAACCACCAGGAAACAATCGTTGTGGCTTTTATGCCATGCGCTACATGATGTACTTTACAGATGATTACTTGCATATCGACGATGAAGATGTATAAATCTCCTTGTGATGCATAGATATTTGAACTGTGTTTAGTTCGATATTTTCCATGACAGTGCCTCGAATGCAGGGAATGGACACAACTAGCTTACTAGATCATACAATATGGGAGCTTCAAGACGAATTCGCTGGCTTTGTCGTTAGAGAAATCATCGATCTGAAAGGCATGCACCATTTGTCAAGGGACCGCCTTACAATTATTCAGAAAAAGGTTCCCAAGACGTTGATTTGTCAGGTCGTTCGACGACGACAAAGTAACTCTCCAATTGTAACTTAGAACTATTTTGCTTAACTTGTACTCGAACCAATGAGTTCCTATGTTAGATATTTTCACCATGACTGCATTTAGTGTTTAATTAATGACTGTGTAATAATTAATAATTATTGAAACAAATTAGACGCTATTAACAATTGCTTTGATAAAAAATAATTTATAAATTAATTGTTTTTTATTTTCTGAAATGTCATCAGTGCCGATTGAAGCAATGAACCGGCACTGATGACAGGCCATCAGTGCCGGTGATAACTGTGCACCGGCACTGATAAGTCTCATCAGTACTGGTTCGGGGTAACACCTGGTACTGATGATTATCATCAATACCAGTGCATGCTACGAACCGGCACTGATGAAGCCCACCTAGAGGCCCTCGGACCGCTCCAGGGGGCCATCAGTGTTGGATGTACAACCGGCACTGATGATAGTACCTCATCAGTGCCGGAATAGTTGTGCCGGTTAGGTACTCGGCATAGATGGGTCTTCCTAATCGGCACTGATGACCATTTCTGTAGTAGTGCCCGACCATATGTTTTCGTCCTAGAGAGAAATTCTTCTAACTCCGGACAACGCCTAAAACAAGAAAAAGAATCTCCACTGCTAGGTACAGCCAACTAAGGTTAGAACTAGAAATGTATTATGAGCCAGTGCTGCCATGCCTCCTAAAGTTAGTACAATTACAAACAGCCATGAACACCACAGCCTGTAATTTATGTCCTACCTTACGATGATAATGTCGTGAGTAAGACTATGTGCACGTCCCAATTCCATAGGTTCCATCTAAAGAGCGGATGAAATATCGGTGTTAGCGATACCGTGGGTCGAAGTGAAGTTGACTCTAGTCTACGGGTTGGTGTGTAAATTCCTGACTGGTGACGAAGATACCATCGTGAGAAGCGGCTAGGCAAAAGCGGTCAGACCGCCAAGGATCTGACGCCACCATGGCATCGGCATCACGGTCATAACCACCAGGCCATCGAGCAGACACGCTGCCGGCCACCCCACCACCACCACTGAGCACCAGATCTAGCCACGCCAACGCTGCGACCTGCTGATGCCGCGTACTGCATCCTAGTCTTGCTACACGAAGAAGCACCACCGCCAGTCACCACAATGTATCAGCCTCCGCCGCTGGTCCCTGGCGCCCATCGGGCAAATATGTCCGGATCCAACCTCGATGGCCATGAATCGGAGCATTATCTCCTACACCAGCCGCAAGAAGCGCCGTTGCCTAGTTGCCGCCACCGATTGCCGAAATGCCGCTGCCTGGCCGATTCTCCGCCGACGCCGTCACGTTCTCTGTGGGCTTGAGGAGGATGCTGCGCTACCGCCATCCTTGCATCCACACGGTTTCTGGTAGAGTGCTCCTACGGCAATGAGGGATGGGTGGGTAGCGGTGTGGTCTGGTGGCTAGGGTTTACTGTCGTCTTAGCTCAGGTCCTAAGCGCGGGCGCTCACCACAAGGTTATTTAATCAATGGTAGACAATAGCTTAATCTGAATTTTTGTTAACCACAACAAAGTGAACTGTAGCTTGAATTGTTTAAGAATGAACCGGAAACCTGCAATTATCTAATTTGAATGCATAAACTTTTCCTTATCATTAGAAAATTTCAGTTGACAAGAAGTTTAAAGAAAGGGAGGGTCAAACTAAGGCTGCGTTGGTAGACTGAGATTTTCAGTGCAAGTAAAACGAAATCAACCATTAGAGTATGATTAATTAAGTTTTAATTATTACAAACTTGAAAAGTAGATTTTTTTTAAAGCAACTTCTATATAGAAAGTTTTCATACGAAACGCACCGTTTAGTAGTTTGAAAAGCATGCTAACGGAAACTGAGAAAGTAGCTCAGCCAATATGTAGAAAAGAACGCACCCTAACACATACCCAATGACTTTTAATTTGGAGAAGGAATTCCAACGGAGATTTTCTACATGAAGTAGGGCAGTAGGTGGACGTCAGACATCCTAGCCTTGGACACAAACAGCATACATTTGTGAATTGTGATATTAATCAGCATCGGCGCTTGCTCGGATGCATAGATATTTTAAACATGGGAATTGCTAGTTTTCAGTCACCTGAAAACTGCAGAAATTTCAGTCAAATTTTGTGGCCGACCATTTTGGTGTTAAGATTCATGTAGGATTTGGGCTTCGTTTTCTGTTTTGTTAGAACTGGTACTGAAGTGGAGAATTTTTACTGTTACTAATTTAATTTTTTTTTTTAATTTACAAAACTAATTTTCGATTTGGGTCATTTGTAAAACTAACCTCTTGCCGCCCTGGGCCACGGCGGTTTTTAAAAACCGCCGTGGCCCAGGGCGGCGAATGGCACCCCGTCACCCGGGGCTAACGGCGCCGGCCGCCGTTAGCCCCGGGGAGGCCACGTGGATTCGCCGCCCTGGGGGACGGCGGGCCGAATGCAAAATTGCATTCGGCCCGCCGTCCCCCAGGGCGGGTTATAGCCATTCGCCGCCCTGGGGAGGGCGGTTTTTTGCCCTCCCCTATAAAATCCCTTCCTGCAGTCGCCGCGCGTCATTTCTCCCTTCCGCCTCCAGCGTTCGTCCAATAGAGCTGAGGGAAAGGAGGAGAAGTACAGCGGCGAAGCCCTCACAGATTTTTTAGCCGAATCCAGGTATTTTTTTGATCTCCCTCTGTTATGTAGTCAATTTTTTAGACAAATATTAATTAGTAGTAGACTTGTAGTGTAATATCCGATATAGTATGAAAATATTAGCGGTTTGGCATAACCATCGTTAGTATTAAATTTATTTGGCCGTACTAGAAGAACATAGCGGAAAGGTAGTAAATTGTAGATATTTTAAAAATAAATATGCTCCGCCATGGCCATCGTTGGTATACGTCATTTTGACACGTTAGATAAACCTAGCGTATAACTTTATTAGCGCCGCTGGGTCAGTTTGTAAAATATAGAAACGGTAATGGTTTGACTCATACATATAGCCTTTTTATGGAACGAATATTGATTAGTACAGATTAATAAAATCTTTTTTGTGAACAGAAATGGCAAATAGAGTTGGTATACGGTGAAGGAAATGTCAGACAAGGACAATATGGGGTAGATTTATCGGAGTTCAACGTAGCACAAAAGGGAATTATAGCTCCAGCTGAGAGAAGTTTTCCTGGAGTTTACAATTGGTTAATGAGGGGATTCGGAGTAGATCCTCAAGTAAATGCAATTACGGTGTACGCACTGGTTAGCTGGGCTGTGGAAGGTTTTTGGTGGGAATTGATGCCAATAGATTCAACGGCCAGCTGGGTATTTTTTGTGGAGAGTGCACTGCAGCGAGGATGGGCACCGAGCATCCTAGTGGTAGTGCATGTCATGGTCAGCATTGATCAGGCTGGTCCGAGTACAGCGGAAGGGCCCGATGAAACAGGGGAGCAAAATGAGGCAGAAGACGAGGGTGCCGGAGAGGAAGGAGGCCAAGAAGACATGGGACCGGGGGGTTTGCAGATGAAGGGGAGAGACACCCAGGTCTAGTACAGGAGATGGAAATTGAAGACTCAGAACCTGAGCATATGGAGGATGATGATTCTTCGGAGGACGATGTACACCCGGCAGAATGGGACAACGAGGACTTCTCCGGACTCGTTGTCTCAGAGGGGCACACCGTGGCATGGGAGTATCGGCAGAATGAAGTGGTGCAAGGCGCTAGATACGCCGAAAAAGCACAGTTGACAGAGGCTGTGAAGATGTGGGCCGTGTCACTTGGGAGGGAGTTCTGGGTATCAAAGTCCACAAGATCGGTGTACGAAGTGAAATGTGCAAGTTCAAGCGATGGATGTCCATGGAGGATGTACGCATCCAGGAAGAAATATGACGACTGTTGGTCCGTGTCAATCATGACGGAGCACAACTGCCATCTTCTGGGTATTCAGAAGTACCACAAGAACATATCATCTGCATTCATCGCTTCAGAGCTGTATTATGCTGTTGTAGAGAACCTCCGGTTCGAGCCCAAGTCAATTATCAGGCGCATCGAGGAGAAGTACAAGTACACCATTACATATGCCAAGGCATGGAGGGCCAAACAGAAGATAATTGAAATGAGATTCGGTAGTTTTGAAGCTTCGTACAATAATTTGCCTCGTCTACTGCAAACCATCTGTGCGAGGAATCCTGGCAGCTACTCCGAAATCAAAAGTTTCCCATCGTTAGCAAGTCCTGGGCAGAGCGTCCTTCAGCGGGCCTTCCTCTCTCTGCAGGCGTGCATGTTTGCATTTCTTCATTGCAGGCCCATTCTCTGCATCGACGGCACGTTCCTAACTGGAAAATACAGAGGGCAAATGTTGACGGCAATCGGAGTAGACGAGAACAACCAAGTGTTGCCAGTGGCCTTTGCCTTCGTCGAGGGCGAGAACACAGAGAGTTGGTACTGGTTTCTGAAGCTGGTTAAGGAAAAGGTGGTGGGGATGAGGCCAGATGTATGTCTCATACATGACCGTCATCCAGGGATGCTGCGTGCAATTCAGGAGCTGCGAAACGGCTGCGCAGACAAGGGATACCCTCCGGTGTGGAAAGATGTGAAGAGCAGATGGTGCATGCGTCACATGGGCGCAAACTTTTATAAGCAGTTCAGAAACAAGGAGCTGATGGCCATGTTCAAACGTTTGTGCGCCCAGAATCAACAGAACAAGTTCAATGAGCTGTGGAGGAGACTTGATGAGCTGACAGCCAAATATAGACGCGAGAGTTCTGCAAGACCCCCAGCTAGAGGTGTTGACGGCCCTGAAGCTCTAGATTCACTTCCCACCGATGACGGTACATTCAGAAGGAGGCCCGGTTCCTCGGTTAGCAGATTTTCGCAGTGGATCGAGCATGAGCCGAAGGAGAAATGGGCATTGCTGTACGATGAAGGTGAAGCAAGGTACGGCATAATGACCACAAACCTTGCAGACGTGTACAACTGGGTCATGCGTGGTGTTCGGCAACTCCCCCTTGTTGCCATCGTGGAGTTCATCCTACATAAAACACAGACGTACTTCCATGACAGGTGCAGACAGAATGGCCCATCTATGGCCGATGGAAACCTTTGGTTCGGCACCAAAATGACAGAGTACTTTGAGGAGAAATGCAAGAAGGCAAGAGAGCACCGAGTCCGAGTGCAGGGCACACGAGAGCGTAGATTTGAGATATTGTGTGCCGACAGGTCCAGGTGTGGCATATTCGCAAGGAAGCCTATACAAGAGTGTGTCCTAAAGGAAGATGGGACATGCACGTGCTCTTGCCGGAAACCAAGCTTGTACCACAAGCCCTGTTCTCATGTCATTGCCGCTTGCGGGGAGTGCGGCATTGATGAACGCCAATATGTGTCTCCGTACTTCAAAAAGGAAGTAATCATGCATACATGGAGTACCGAGATCTTTGGTTTCGGCATCGTCGGCACTTTCACTGAAGACACAAGTCCAGTTTATTACATCCCTGACCCGATGAAGGCAAGGAACAAGGCAGGCCGACGTCGGACACGGAGGATACGCAATGATATGGACGAATCCGAGGCCGGCGTTAGCGCTCAACGTTGCAGTAGGTGTGGAGAGGAGGGACATACCTATAAGAAGTGCACGAAAGACGCCGAGGCCCCAAGTGCAGCGGAAGTTCCTATGGAAGGATCAGGCGCCGACGGAAGGCGGCCAACTGGGGAAGGCACCACTGATAGGCAGCGTCGTCGCAGGCGTCCTCGTGCACCTTCGGGTTATGTTGTCTAGTATAGCCACTGGTTGATGATGTAATCTCCCTGTAATGTGTTAATTTTCTGTTAATTTTCTGACTGTAATGCACTATGTTTAATTGAGCTAATCCATTCCGCTTCTTTTTTCTTGCAGGTATGGACTACCAGACGCCTGAGCTGCTAGATCACGCCACCGATCAGTCCCATCGGTCATTTCTCTCGGCGGTGCAGAACCTCGAGCTCGGTACCTTACGTCCTCGACCTTCCAGGCGACTACTTCCCGTGGATGACAGGTTCACGACTAGGTACGTACGAATGTTGTACTGTGAATCTGTATATGTCAACTTACTAACTTGCTTTGTTTTGATTGTCAGGTTGCGGGAGGCAGGCCTTCTGCCGCTGTGTAGGTTGGTAGCAGCCGCGGTGGAGCCGAATGACCCGACGAAGAAGTGGGGTATCGACCGGTCGCTGATCACAGCTCTTGTGGACCGGTGGAGACCGGAGACGCACACCTTCCACCTCCCATGCGGTGAGATGGCCCCCACGCTGCAGGACGTCAGCTTCCTCCTTGGGCTGCCTCTAGCAGGCGATGCGGTGGGCCCAGTTGACGGGCTCCAGGCGTGGCGAGAGGAGATCCTGCAGCGGTTCGCCCCAGTTCACCGTGCTCTGGGGCTTCCCCTCGTCGGCGACATCTCCCCGTACACGCATGCGGGCCCCCCTCAGGCTTGGGTATTGAGCTACACAGTAAGAATGCTTTCTTGTTGTTTTATGTTCGTCCTTCAGTCCGTACTAGAATTATAGTGTCAACTTCGTTATATGTTACCGCAGTCTGATCAGCTAGCACCGCAGGCCGACGCGTACTCACTGCAGAGGAGCCTGGAGGCGTGCCTGTTGTGGGTGTTCGGGTGGGTGATGTTCACCAACTCGCACAGCCACGCAGTCGACAAGGGCTTGATCCCTTACGCGAGGGAGATAGCCGACGCCGAGGACGGTGCTGTTCCCCAATACAGTTGGGGATCGGCAGTCCTTGCCGCGACGTTGTTGACGCCGAAAATCGCCGGGTCCCGGTTCGGCGTCTGGGTGACACGCGAAGGCCTGGGAGATTTGCTTAGCTCCAGTGCAGGTCCTAAAGTTTGAGGTTCGTAGGCGTGCCAGTCAATTTGACCCTGTAATTGACAAGGAGGAAAATGTTAGATCAATGAGCCAATCGGCTGGAAGCCGATCTAGACTCGTTTCATCAGCCGATGGCCGATGCACACTGTAGCACTTACACATCGGCTTAAGACCGATGACGGCAAGGACAATAATGTAATAATAAACAAATATCATGCTAGCCGATCATCGAAGGGATATTCGAAAACCGGCTATAAGCTAGATAAAATAAGCAAGTATAATGCATAAATAAATCAAATAGATCCTAGCTGATCATGATCTAGTGTTACTGGTATTGTTATGAAGGTGTGCCTGCACTCGGGCCCTTGCTCATATTGGCTCCCAAGATCTTCGTCCGCTGTCCGGGCCCATACACTGGTCCTTACCCGAGCTCATGCCCGGGCCCTTACCTGGGGTCGTGCCCGGGAACCTGCTTGTACTTGTGCTTGGATCGGTAGAATAAACCCATCGGCTAGCCCTTAGCTGATTGTGACAATAATACAGGCAAGAACATATAATAAAATATGCAATAACGTAAATGATAAATAATTGGTAAACTAGCCGATTGCTTAACAAAGCGAGTACAGGATAAAATAATGAATAAATGTAGTCGGCTTTAACAGGTAACTTATCGGCTAAGCACTCCGATAACACCATCGCACAACACCATCGGCTTATTAAGAGTAAAGCTATTATCGTCAGTCTAGTAGATCGGACCTAACCGTTGCAGCACAGACCGACAATGATAACAATGCCTCAATGAGCCGATAGATATAATGCGATCGTGATGAAAATAACTTACCGGCTATGCACTCCGATAAAACGCCTGCACACAACGCATCGGCCCAGCAGGATCGACTTATCACTAGCAGTTCAGTAGGTCGGACCTAACCGATGCAGCACGAACTGATGATAAATCGCTCCCAGTAAGTCGATACAGTCTGTGCACACGTGATGTGATATACCAAATCAATCTATGAGATCAAACTGAACTGATGCAGCCATAGATAAAGTAAATATATCGTGGTAAGCCGACTACCATAAACCAACTAAAATATCGGACCTAACCGAGGAAGTCCTAGCCGATTGGTAGTCGGTGTGACGAGACTTACCCTCTCGCAGGAGTTCGGACCTAACCGATGCAGCCCGGCTTGAGAAGCAGGATCCCGTCGAAGGGGTGGCGATGCGCCGAGTTTGTATTGATCGTTGTGATGATTACAAGGTCCCCGGGCATACGTATATATACCCCGAGTTACATGAGTCCTTATAGGACACGATATATGATTTCCTATCTATAACAGAAAACACTAACGAGGCCTGACCGGACACGAGGTCAGGTTTCCTAAAAGAGATAAACCTTTTCCTAATAACTATAGTAATTAACTGCCACGCGCGGTCTTCACGGCTCCTTCTCAGACTCGGTCTGCTTCTTGGATCAATTTCCATTATCCGACTGCAACCGTCCTCTTGACCGAATCTGATACAGGTCTTTACCAAATTTTGGCGTTAACACATGCCCCCCAATTTCGGGGTTCTTCTGTAGGATTCCGAAATTCTTCCAACTTTGGGCCTCTAGATTTCTCCCATACCGAGGCGGACCAAGATAGCCCACTTGCCATAAATGTTTGAAACAGTGCCAACGGCCTCAATTCCCGCTCAGCTGTCATACCTTTATAAAACGCTTCGTCTTCTTGCCCTCTTTTTTATACTTTCACATCACCAGAGCACCACCGCTTCATCTTCCACATCCTCACCAAGCTCTAGCGAATCTAGACGAATTACTGCAACCTCTCTCTCCGTCCGTCGACCCCTGCAACCTCTCCTATTTCCGCGATGGCAACAACATCTGCAATTCCTGAGGTAATCTTCTTATCCGGTTATTTTTCCCCAATCTGCAATCTGTACGAACCCGATTTGCCATGTTCTTCACCCGTTCTTCGTCGTGTTCTTGTCTACTGTAGCATCTCAGAGCCCAGATCCTGATTCCGGCCGCCGATTACCCCTGCTTTTTCTATCATGGCCCCATGGGCAGCGAAGATCCCACCGATTTCATCAGTGCCGAAACCCAACGCACTCCCTTCAAGAACTCGGCCATGTTGGTCAGTGACTGGACCAACAGCTTCAGGTCCTGGCCGAGCAGATTGCCCGGATGGAGAGACTGGTACATCAGAGTATCGGCTGCAAAGAGGATCTATTGGGAAGAATCTCACATCGGCCACTGCATCAACCTCTCCTTGGCCGATATGGAAAGGAATGAATCTCTGCTCGCATCGGCCTCGTACTTCTGGTCTGATGCTCTCAATGCCTTTCTGTTTGGTCATGGGCCGATGACCCCCACTCTGCTAGATGTGACCATGCTCACCTGCCTGGACACGACAAGCTACATCAACCCCTTCAAACTCCGGTTCAAGCCTGCCCCCGGCTCCAAACAAAAAAACATCGGCGGCTGGTCCAGGTATATATCTCTTCACAACAAAGGAACTGGACCGGTTGATGATCGGGAGCACGTCGCTTTTCTGAACTTGTGGTTGGAACGGTTCGTCTTTGGTGGCGCAACCCTCGGCCCGACGACCAATATGCAATGCCTAGCAGAGTGCTTGGCCGATAGAAACAAATTCCGTTAGGGCACTATCTCCTTGGCGCCACCTACCAGCTGCTTCATCAGGTGGCAACTAAGCTATCGGCCGCCAGCCCGTCGGCCACATTGGGGTCCTTGTGGTTCGTACAGCTCTGGCTTAATGTTTACACCTCCAAGGCCATCCCAGAAACTTCCCTCCTCAAGCAATCCTTCCCAGCTGATTACCCAGAAGATCAAGACCCCATCTACCGCCGATGCATCTCTATGGGTGAGGCTGCATCGGCCCTTTCTGCGGCAAGATATCCCCTGCTGAAGTTAGTGGTTCAAGGGGTTTTATTATGGCTTTACCAGGGATGTACTCTTTGGTTTGCTTACAATGACGCATCATCATTCGAGATGCCTCCAACTTTTGATCCACTCAAAGCTCTTGAACGATGATCAATCTAAAGCCATATTCCTATCGGCCATCAGTCCTTGCCTGCTGCCAACCGGCTTTTCTCTGGCCGAACTCAACCATCGTATGAGTTCTACCACCCATCAACCAGCTCCCGTCAACTCGGCCTTGGCCAGCTTCCGATCGGCCTGTTCTTCACCGACAAACTCCAGGCTCGGGGCACGGTCAGCAGCGCCCTGGAATATGATCGGCTGCGGTCTTTGACAGACTCCCTCCTGCTAGGCGCTGTCACCGAGGTGTACGTCTGCACTGCCAACACCAAGCCTTTTGTCCGATGGTGGTCGGAATGGAAAAAACATCTGTTCTGCTTAGCGCCCACTTGTTATTGCTCCCGTCTGGATGCCGACTATGTTGAATCTGACAACGAGGTAACTCTCGCAAGCTTCAAATATCATCCTCAATCGTCTTTGACCCTTACTTTGTAGGCCGCCAGCGTCGAGCCCCCATCAACAAGCACCAGCGGTCGGCCGATTCTGTACCAACCCTCATCAGCCGCTCCGAACTTAGGACGCGACGCTCCATCTCCATCGGCTCTTCTCAAGGCGCCTCGGCCGATGGGACAAAAGCGGAAGAAGTTAGCGCATCGCCCCTCTTTGAAGAAGCAGAAGACCGATGCCGATGTCGCTGCTCCAACGCCACCTTCTCCTCAAGCAACATCGGCTCCCCCATCCCCTCAGGTATGCGCCAAATCTTGTTATCGTCATTATCCACTCTCTCATTTATTTTACCAAATCCTTTTCAGCTTGGGTCATCGGCTCCAGAACCTCAACATTCTTCTGCCATCCTTCCAAGTGCCGAACCGATAGCTTCTCCAGCTCCCCCTCTTTCAGCACCAAGTCCTCCAGCCATCGACGAGACTGCTTCTATTTCATCGGCTGACATCGGCCCCTCTGAAGAACAACCCACTCATCCTATCGAAGCCGATGTTACCCGATCTGCCGACGTCCTTCCTCAGGTAACCTTTGTCATGCTCGCACTTTGCTTCTAATCTCTTATTGATCACCTTTCCGATACCAATTTTGCAGTCCTTGACCGACTTGTTCTCCTTCGACATCGGTCAATATCTGGAGGTAGAAGAAGCTACAGCCACCAGTGCAGCCTCCAAACCGTCCTTCTCAGCCGATGTGCGCGAGTATTTAACAAGCATCATCAGTCGGCTGGAAAATCCAATCGATGCACTGGTAGAAGACTGCGGGCCAATCCGAGCAAGATTTGCAGACATCGAACACCACCTGCCCGAAGAGCTCGTTGATGCACTGACCCCGCAGCATACCTGGAGTCTCATAGGTTTAAACTTATCAAGCTCAGACAACGTATAGCCGATCGTGCTGACCAACAGAAGATAGCCCAAGACATCCAAACCGATCGGCTATCAGCCCAGATAGACAAGAAGAAACTTGATGACATGGCAGCTATCCCCCAAGAACTTCAATCCAAGCTAAATCAACTGAAGAAAAAGGAAGCCGATTTGCTGGGAGAACTTGAAAAAGTTCGCAAGGATCTTGAAGACACAGAATCCCAGCTCATCGGCCTGCCGCAAGCCATCCAAGATCAAGAAGCCAAAGTCACAGCAGCAGTGCGCCAAGTCATCCATCGGCGCAAAAGCTTGAAAGTCATCCCAGGCTCTGATGAAGACGATATCCGGGCCATCAATGAAATTGATCAGATCCGTCTGCGCGCAATCGAAACTATCCGAAAGTTTTTGTAAGCCTTAAACCTTTATAACTGACGATTTTCCGGAACATGCCGATCACCCTTCTGCTGTCATGTAACCAGATCGGCTCTGCTACTCATCTCTCTCATCCCTGATAATTTTTCCGCTTATTTTAATCTAAAGGCGATATCAATTGATATCGGCTGTCTTTAAGCGACGTATAAAAACATCGGCTTTCCGAATTGCTTAGAAATCGGCTGTACTTAACCGATTTAAGAGTTGATCCAAACGCTAGGGTAGTATTTCTTGAGATATTTCCCATTAAGTGCTTTAGCAAACTCCGTCCCGTCAAGATCTTCTAATATATATGCGTTACCAGGCACACAGCGATTAATCCGATAAGGCCCTTCCAATTAGGCGACCATTTTCCGAACTTATTATCTCTGGACCCGATCGGCAAAATCAACTTCCACACAAGGTCCCCCTCGGCAAACGACTTATTCACCACCTTTTTGTTGTAATGCCGAGCTGCCCTAGCCTTATTCTCCTTGATTCTTTCCAGCGCTCTCAACCGATTCTGAGCTAAATCTTCAAGTTCATCTGCCATCAAGTTATAATAATCATCGGCCGTCAATTGATTCTGCAAAGAAAGTCTTCTAGAGCCGATGTTAGTTTCCCATGGTAAAACCGCCTCATGTCCATATACCAACTGATACGGCGGTACCCGAGTAGACCCGTGGCATGCCATCCGATAGGCCCATAGTGAATCGGCTAATGTAGAATGCCATCGCCGTGGCTGCTCATCAATTTTCCGCTTAATCAACTTGATCAAACTCTTGTTGGAAGCTTCTGCTTGCCCATTGGCTTGAGCATAATAAGGCGATGAATTTAATAACTTGATTCCCATACTGGCAGCAAACTGTTGAAACTCATCAGAAACAAAAATAGACCCCTGATCAGTAGTTATCGTCTGAGGAATCCCAAACCGATAAATGATATGCTCCTTGATAAATTCAATCGCTTCTTTGGACGTGACCTTCTTCAAAGGAATTGCCTCTACCCACTTGGTGAAATAATCTGTTGCTGCCAATATAAACTTATGTCCCTTACTTGATGGAGGAAAAATCTGGCCGATCATATCAATTCCCCATCCTCTGAACGGCCACGGTTTGATGATAGGATTCATAGCCGATGCCGGTGCCCGCTGTATATTTCCAAACTTCTGACAATCTTGACATCCTTTATAATACTGTCGATGTTTTACACCGGCAATAAATATATGGGGCTACTCGGCGGATGGAAACTCGGTGGATTGCAAAGGAACACGAGGAAATTTTATACTGGTTCAGGCCCTCGATGTGAGGTAATACCCTACGTCCAGTTGTGGTGTTATTCCTTTGAGGATTTGTGGTGGTGATTCTGGTGAACCAACTCAACCTGCGAGCTTATGTGTGCTCTTCTCTCCCCTCATGGGGTGCCCTGCCTCCCCTTATATACTGGGGGACAAGGTTACAAGGTAGGAGTCCCCATCGGATTACGACTAGGAGATCTCCCCTTAGAGATATAACGTACCCGACTAGGACTGTATATTCCTTTCTATACAAGGCGAAGTCTGCCGAATCTAGCTATATCTCTAATTACAAGGCTAGGCCCATCCTCTATCCGAGTGGCCCATATGCTTGTCATGAGGTACCCGGGGCCCATGGCACCCACAGTAGCCCCCGAGACCTTCATAGTTGAGTCACAGCTGATGCCGAGTGCTCATCCTCCACAGTGAAGTCTTCCCGAGTGCATTGCTCCCGAGTACTCTTTGTCTGAGTGCTGCTTCTCCCGAGTCCTGCTTCATGTCAGCTGGCAGCGAGGCTATGAAGGTCTCGATGTAGATGTTGGAATAGTGTGCGCCGAATAGGCGCACCTATTAGGTGTAGCCCCCGACTTTGTGCTTAATTGTGAAAACAATTAAACATAAGTCAAAGATCTTTAACCTTGTAGTCTTTCCCGAGTAGATACACTGGTACATGAGACTCTTCGGTATCATGTCAACCGGAATATGATTATAGTCTTGCGAGTAGGAACTACTCGTATATAGGACTCTTCGACTTCATGTCAGTCGGAATGTGCGTTTATAGTCTTGCCGGTAGGATGCTACTCGTATATGGACTCTTCAGCGTCATGTCAGCTGGAAAGGGGGTTGTTTATATCTTTCCCGAGTAGATACTATCGAAAATTAGACTCGTCGGCATCATGTCAGCCGGAAAATGTTTATAGTCTTTCCCGAGTGGCGTCCCATTCGAAGTTAGACTCCTCCGCGTCATGTAGCGGGAATGAGAATTTTATAGTCTCTCCCGAGTAGTGCACTACTCGAAAGTTAGACTCATCCGCGTCATGTCAGCGGAATGAGAATTTATAGTCTCTCCCGAAGTAGTGAACTACTCGAAAGTTAGACTCATCCGCGTCATGTCAGCGGAATAATGCTGCTCATGGCAACTGGGCCACGCATGTAGGCCGAGTACCACTGTATGAAAAATAAATCCATTACGTGCGTTAGCCTCTCCGTGTACTCGAGAGAGATACCTGCATCTCCAATTTTAATGAAAAGACCAGCTGTGATCCTTGTAAGATGTATCCTCGAGACCTGGTGGATAAGACAGACACCCAAAATATATGTTTAGCATAGCTCTCATGAACATATCTGTTTACCTCATCGGCTCCTGTTGTAGCACCAGCGCTATAATTTCAACTCAGCCTGCGGGCGGCCCACATGGAGCATGCACTGTAGGAACTCATATCTTGGTGGCTGCTACCAAATAAGCCGGCCTAGCCGACCTATCCACATAGCTCTAGGGAAGTTATCATCCATCGCATGTCAGGATGAGTTTTTTGGCTGTTGGTAACCGCAATCAGCCAGAGAAATCCTTATTCGCAAGCCTTTCCGACTTACGTTCTGGATGCAAACTGGTTGCCACATGTACCCGAGTAGGTTATGTTGCAGGATCTGCTTGCCCTCCTCAGGGTGTGACGCAGTGCATGAGAACTCCGGATGCGCTTTGACGATGTAAGTCTTCTCTGACTTGGGAAAAGCCGAACAAGGTACCCGAACCTTCCATAGCAGAGGTTCGGCTATGACCCTCATGGGCGTACCCTATCCAACAGAGTTATAGCCAAGCTAGGCACCCGAATCTTGCATTAGCATAGGATTCGGCTGGCGACCCTCATGGGGCGTACCCAACCTGACAGAGTTGCGGCCAAATAAGGTACCCGAACCTAGCATTAGCGTAGGATTCGGCTGGCGACCTCATGGGCGTACCCTACTTAGCGAGTGGTGCACAGCCCCGACTGGCGCCGGGGGCCGATTGTTGCTCGCATGGAGCGTAGTCGGGAATGATGACATCCCGACTGGCGGCAAGTACTCGGTGAGTAGCCCTCATGAAGCATCCCGAGTGTATTTTGGCAGACTCGTCCAGCCCCCGAGCGTAGGAGATGGCTCGCAGCCCTGAGTTCCTGTCACGCGTATCCGGAGCTGGGCCTGCAATATAAAGATATCGGATGAGTAGCATCTGATGATGGAAATAATCACCCGAATAAAATGTATTTTACAATGTATGTAATACGTGTTTCCTCTTTGTATATTTATTTCCTCGAGTATTGACCCCTTACGTTTAAGCACTCGCCCGACTATGTCATACCCCAGCGTCGGAGTTGCTCATGCTCTTTCCAGGCACGCGTTTGCGGACTTGATTCGTTACATGGAGCAGAGTTTCACGACGAATTTATGCACTCGAGTACTTTTAATCATTAGAGCAAAAACGGAAAAAAGTAAAGCCACTTATTACAACCTATAGTTGTAACGGCTGTGCACTAGCAAGCCGAGTGAGAGATGTTATCAGAAAGCGACTTAGCGGTCGTTATTGAGTGGGGAGCCATCCTCTTTTGAGCTTGTGAGCCCCGAGCATGTCATTGTTTCTATAATCCTCAGTTGTGAAGTCGAAGCGTTGTGACCGACTCCACAATGAGCCGTCTGACTGCGTTTTTGCGATTCCAGCTTTTAGTCGGACCCGTTGTCGGTGTCGTCCCTTTCTTCTTCGGTGACTTGTCATCAGGTTCTCGCAGACACTGGCGAGTCGGCTACTTGTTTGCCATGCGAATAGGCCTTGACAGATGGGAGCTTCCGCGGAATTGTCGCCCCCAAGAACGAGTGTCTTTGACTCCTTCTCGAAAGGCGCGATGACGACTCATCTTGACGTTCGGATGAGTTTCTTCTCAGAGAACCTCTGATGAATCACGAAGAGACTCGTTCTCCTTTGATGCAACTTGATATAAGTCTACTCGGAAGATGGCCTCTCTATGTTCCCTGGAATGGCGATGAAGCTTTCCGAGTTCTCCCCAGAGTCGATTGAGTGCTTGGAGTCCTAAGCCATGTCCTCGCTGAGTCCGGCTAAAGCGCTGAGTAGTTAGCCAGTGACTTTCTATTTCCCCCAGCTCTCGAATCGCCAGAGTGTAGACCGTGAGCCAGACCGGATAGTCTCTCGTAATTTGTATGCCATGTAGGCCTTGAAACTTGACGCCAGTCACTGTTGAGCTCCTGAGTGAAGCCGTTACTTCCGTCGTCTTCAGAGGACTCCGACCCGACTACCGGCAAACCGCTCGTAGGAGGCCGAATTGCCTCTCGTCTTCCAGTTCGTTGTCGTCTCTCTCGTTTCGGCGCGAGCATTGAATGTTGCTGAAGTCGCGCCGTCAGTCGTCTCGATCCTGGCTGTCCGACGTTCGCTTCGACTTGCCGTTGTTGTGTTCCAGTACGTCTGGCTTGACTCCGCTCTGCCCACTAGAGCCCGGCGCTCGACTCGCTTGGTGATGAGACTGCCGTGATTATGACTGGTCAGTACAGTGAGTGTGCCGGACTGTGGTGCTTGACAGTGCGGGCAGCGGTAAGCATCTTATCCCTTGGCGATCGTCTGGCCTGGGTGAATCAGCTTGACCTGACGTTCCAGTAGGGTTAACGTCCCACACTTCTGCTGTCGTACGAAGACGTTGTGTCGCCGACTTTTTGCGAGGTTTTGTGACGGGTTCGCCCACCGCCGTAACCTCTTGTGGGCTCACTCTTGTTTTCCTCCTGTATGTTCTCGCGACTGCAGCCCTCCCCCTCTTGTTTTTCGTGTAGTCGCTATTCCTGAGTTAGGGTAGACCTTGATGCCATAATAATTCTGGGCGGAGTGAAGGCTTGCCGATGTGGGTTCCGACTTGCATCGAATCCACGGATCGTGTCCGACTGAGATCGTATCGGAGTAGTTGATGGTGTGTAACTCGACCTCGTAATCCCGGATCTCAGCGGTCGACCGTTATCCGATCTAAATCCAGGGATCGCGTTGCGTTGGATGAGATTGTATACCCGCGTCGCCGAGTCGAACGGGAAATGACATCTCGCCCCTTCTCGGCCCGATCTCGGCCGGCTCAAACCGAGTCGAGGTTCAACACTGAAAAGGAAGAGTGCCTGGCTCGGCGTAAGGAATCCGCCAGATGTCGCGAAGATCCGCAGCTCGTGTGAGCCCTGCCGAGTCGCTTTTCGACCGTTGGATCGTCCTGTCGGGAGGAGATTGCCGATCTGTCGGCGTACGTCGGCTTTGAAGCATTGTATCCCGGGGAGATTCCCCGTACTTTGGTTGCGATCCATCAGATTGTAATGTAGATCCGCCGAACCCTACTGCGCGCAAGTCGATGTTTACACCGCAATAAATATATGGACTCGCGATTGGAAACTCGGGATTGCAAAGACACGATTTTATACGTTCAGCCTCAGTGAGTAATACCCTACGTCCAGTTTGGTTTATTCCTTTGGATTCTGTGGTATCTGGACCAACTCAACCTGCGAGCTATGTTGTCTCTTCTTGCTCCTCCCCTCAGGTCCTGCCTCCCCGTATTACTGACAGACAATGTAGATCCCAATCGGACGACTAGAGATCTCCCTTAGGATATAACTACCACTAGGACTTATATTCCTTTCACAAGGCCAAGTTCCAAATCTAGCTATATCTCTAATACAAGGTAGGCCATCCTCTATCCAGTGGCCCATATCTTCATAGTACCGTGCCCATGCACCACCAAAACCTAAAGCATTTCCAGCATGCGCCAAAAAATACCCATCTCTCTCCTT